>OW679195.1:32232224-32482324 GCA_940337035.1 Agriotes lineatus | reverse complement strand
CACTGAATCGCAATATACACTAACTGTAATATTCACCAAATAAAGCGATCGAAATACAAGTAATTCAAATTCGGCTTAGCTTCGTCGTATTAACCATAAACTAAAATTTGAGGTATTTCAACATAGGGATTCGAAATAAATTCTAGTTTAATCCAACTGGTTCATATAATAGATTCAGTGCATGGACATTACACGGCATCAAGGAGCGTAGGTATACAGTGCCGACCAAAAAAAGCAGTGGAAAACCTAAATCCAGGCTCAAGCAAAACTACAAGTTAAAATGACTCACGAATACGTTCGTCGAACAGGTCTTCTCGATTCAATGCTTTCATTTAAATAATTAATAATCTTATCGGTAGTTTCTAACACACAGTCTTGGATTTAATCATCGAGTAATGCATGCGACTGCATGTAATCACGTTGACCAGTTTAGTATTCTTGTTACAATAAGAAACACAATATGAAATCAACAGATTTATATCAATCAAAAAGGTGATAAAAGTTCGGTCGAGTAATTTCCAATAACCGGCGTAATTCTGCAATCTAGAAATTTCCTTTGAAAGAGCTGGGCGCGTTGTAAGTCAGCCAATATTAGAGGGATATAATTATTATGGCCACGTTGCAAGCCAATTTTTCGTTTCAAATGCGATTTCTGGGGCTCAAATGATGAATTAAAAACTAGAAAAAGCTAAAGAGAAACATAAAGGCGGCAAATAGAAAGGAACAGCAAAAAAACAAAAGCGAAAAGAACTAAAAACAAAGTCGATTGAGCTTTAGCCCTGATGAAAATAGTTACGAACGGGTCCTACCTCAGATCTTGGAAGACTAGTAAAAATTTTGCTTCGAAACTCCTATATTCCGAAGTATTCAGGCGGCTGGGGCTGTTCAACAACAGGACCAAGACTATCCATGTGACGACGGTAGCCGAACGTGGCTTAAAATCATAGAAACTACCATACCAACGCGTCGTGTAGCTTCAAAGAAAAAACCAGAAGAATCTGAATTCCCGAAAAGGACTGCGGTTAAAGATATCTCCCTGCTTCTAATTGCGAATTCAGAATTTTTAATAGAAAAATCTCATTCTTCTTGAATTGAACGAAAAATTGAGGCCGCCACATTTTGGATGGTAATAAAATTGTTTCTTTTATTTGCTTGTAAATAATAATATTATCAAATATTAGTATTTTTATTATTATAAGCTTTTCAATAAATCAACCGCTTAAATAATTACGTTCTAAATATTTCTAAGAATCGAAATAAGCCTGAAATTGTTCCTTCCTGCTACTATATTTGACTAAATAAATTTATGTTGAGATTAACTTATGTAAAATATGCTCTTATTTAAATTTTTTATTGAGTTTATTTCTTTTTCTCGTTCCGGTAGAACAATTACTCTTAAAGCATGTTAGATTCTTACTTCTTACTATAAAATATGGTAAATTATTTTCATGTATTAATATTTGCTATTGTCTTGATTACCTATTAAAATTGTTATACTTGATAGTTAATTAGTATTATAAAAATTGTTTCAAAATTACACTTCTACAACTGTCAATGTCAAACTATAAATAGTGAAAAGTCAGTCAAACTCATATTTGTCATAATTAATAACCTTTCAAATATTGACAATGGTAAGTAGCTCCCTTAAATATCTTATTCACTCACTATTGAAACTTATTACTGTTTATTTCTTTACATATACCTGTAATCACCCCACTTAAGTACTCAGATCAGGTGCTCCGTCAAACCAAGTACGTGCCTCCTACTTACTAATGCTCTCGAACAGCCATGTAAATACAGCTTTGGTTAACCATTTGCAACAGCCGTTGCTATTAATTGCTCCTTTTATAGCTCCAATGAAGTCACCATCACCGCAACCCCGATGTCTGCAGAAACCGCCTTACCTGAAGCTGCGACTAAAACCTGTCAGCAATCCAAACTGCCACAATACGGATGCGCATTCACACATCAACCGCCTCCAAATCCAACTAATGTGTAGATGTGATCACGCACCAGTGACTCCAATGCACTTTATCCAAATCAAACAGGAGATTTGCACGCTTCCAAAATCCCACTCAGGTGTAGATTTATCCAAAGCAAACAGGAGATTTCAGAATGACCTCTTACGATAAATTCAATGCAGTACGCCTCCAAAATCCAACTCAGGTGTAGATGTATCCAAGTACGAACATCACATTAGAAATTCCCAAAAAAAACTATTGTGTACATCGTAAACTTCTTCTTGAAATATTATTATTTAATTCCTGCGCCGTTAGTCCATTTGTTCCATTTAGTTCATTTCTTATACACTTTGTTTAAAATATTTAATTTGTTTTTATTTCATATTACTTTAAACACTGATACCCTTCTTATATCAATTAAATAATAAAAATCGTTTAAACAAAGAGGTTTATTTATCAAATTTTGCTTTTTACAGAAACTAGATGTACATTTTTATAATCATTTTTTTTTTATTCTTAAATCACAATTCACCATAGTAATCTATTCACACATTTTTTCAACACTCCTGGATAATTTACAATACAATTTATTTATATTAAATTTGACATTTCAATTGATTTTTCAAATAATTATTCGACTTTTGCCTTTCACATATTTTCAAACTATCTTATAGGTTGTGTCGACCATTATTCAACCTTGTTTTCTGGTACTACCAAATAACTATCTTCATTACTTCCAATATCATTTAATTCATACGTTAGAACATTTTTCTAAGAATATTATTTGCATTACCGGATTTGAATTTAATATGTAATTTATTAAATACATTTCGAATAGCTATACTGTTCTTTTACTATTTAAATTCACTTTTGTATTAGGTACATTATCATTACATAATTTATCATCACATAATTTATCTTTAGGTATGATTAACTTTTATAAATAAATTACCAGTCTTGAGGTACTATATCATAATAGACCTATACCCTCGAACACGTACTTCTAAGAGTAGTAATGCTTGCTTACTATTGTTTACATACCTGGTTTTGTAATTTTAATGGTTTGCGCTTGCTACATGCCACATGAACCGGCCCGCTAACCGCCTTGGCTTCTCAGTGTCGTATTTCTGATCCACAACTGCTACACCGAAGAGGCCGCTCCAAATGTTTGGTAAGTTCTCACCTTCGAATCTAAATTAACGTCCTACAGCACATACATTCTAGAAACACCCTATATGTCCATAAAATAGAATGCTACGTACACCATTACCTCAAAAGTCATAAAAAACAACCAAAATAGAATGAAATGTACAATTAATACTCAATTTAAACCGTGTGCTTAGGACGGTAGGGGGTCGGACTTGGTATCGATTTCGTACAGTTTGTTTCCTTACGCAAGCCCAAAATACAGAACAAAATGCCCTTCGTAATTATTTGCAACGTAAACAAATAGAGGCATCAAAGCGGTAAAACAGTCTCCATTTTTAATAAATTCACAAATATACCACCATTACCAGCCCAAATTTAATTTGTAAAATATTCCAAAACGCGTGGCCTTAAAATGAAACGCAATAATCCAGACATTAATAACACTTAAAGGTCAGCGCTTAAATTCTGGGTTTATTCTAAAGACGTGCTCACTGGAAATGCTGGTGCGCATAAAACAGCTAAGAGAGCAACCCAATAAAGTATGTAATTGCAAGACAAAAGCACCTGTGGCGTTTCTGCGTTCTTGCAGATTTTGGCAAGGCCAGAAGTAAATAAATGGGAAAAAACAGCACCCACGTCTTCTATATTTGGAATGCTTCAAGGAAAAAACTGAAAAATTGTAACTAGGTATACTTAATCATTTACTTTACGTACCTTTTGCAGTAAAATGCCATATTAGGGTAACCCTTTCGTATGTGTAAATATGATTTTTCCTTTGTGGAGCTGTTTATATCTTAAGTAAACATTTTCAGAGCACTTGATCATTAGCTAAAAAAGCTATATTTGGTAACAGAGCTAGATCTACATAACCTTACATTATACTTATATTTATAATAGCAGCACAGAAAACCAACATAACACACTTAAAGCATAGGTACCCACTTACTGTGCAGGAGGTAATAGTGAACGATATCTACTATAGCCTGTAATCATAAAATAGGTCATAACGAAAAGGGGCTACTAATTGTCCAGGGAATTTTCGATTAAAGAGTAGAAGCAATAAATATATAAAGTAAATACAGGGAAGACATATGCAAGTTGAAGTGGGTACGATAAAGGTCACGAAAAGGTCAACTGTTAATTAACGTCTGTTATTTATCTGTATGTTCATAAATGGGGTTTCAGTAAACATAAACAAATAAATCTAAATACGGATAGGTACATAGAACAGCGGAACTCGGAAGCTCGAGCAGATTTTAGTTAGAGATATACACATAAAATGTCGCTGTATAAACAGGGCTTGCAAAATAGTAATATCTTCTAAATACGAACTCGGCACTGCTCCTGGAAAGGGCACAGTTATTTGTCGATGTGTTATTCTAGTTTTTCCTTTCTAGAGTTTACGAAGCAGCAGGAATGGAGAATTATCTTTTAACTTACCAATTCATTCTAGCTTCAAAACATTTTCTAATACAATATGCATCATATAGAATACGAATACGAAGTGAAATACGCTTAAAACAGAATAAATAAGTGCATTAATATCGAACTTAGGTATATCTCACATACCAAATAATCAATCTAAATTATGAGCTCCAACAGGAACGGTGTTACATATGGCTCTATGCTTAAAGACTTCAGGTGGCAGCTGTTTTGAAGGAATTAATCGTAGCATCTTATTATAGAAATTTTAAAAGTACAAGATTACTGTTCTACAGAAAAAATAGGAGCTATAAAAAAATTGCCACAGCAAGAATACATAGAAATTACGTATACCTAAATGATATGTGGCCCATATTAAGTGCGTCGCTGCCTTATCCGCTTTAACCATAACGAATATTTGTTGCAATATCTTACAACAAAAGTTCTAAAGGCACAAAATAGTCGTACAAAACGAACGCTAAGGGTAAAGTTAGCAAAGTGCCAGATGAAGAATAATATAAAAGTCGGCCCATGTGGTACGATATTTTATATAAGTAAAATAAATAAATTCCATGTCGTATTTACTGAATCGTCGAGATATTTTTAAAATATTATTTTATAAATTCCTTACAAGCATTCAGTTACGGTCATTTTACAGAAAGAATACGAAAAATATATTAATTAAGTGACAGTAAAATAAAATATCAATGGTATTAATCAATAGGTGCAGGCCATACATAAGACAAATTTCGTCTATTCTAATATTTTCAGTAAAACCACAACCAACATCTTTAAAATAGTAATTGCTGCTCTATAGTAATAGTACGAAATATAGAATCTTTAAGGTGATAAAAAATGAAAAACACTATAGTTGTGCTTAAATAACAGGTTACAGAAACAAAGTCGATGAAATTTTGCTGAATTATCGACAAAATATCTTTCATTAAATTAGTGGATTATCTTAAAGATATGCTAGAAGTACGAAATGGTCTGTATATTGAAGCTTCTATTGGGCTTACGTATATATTACCTAGTGGTTTGCGCATGCACTGTAGAATTTTAGGCAAATAACCCAGTTCTTTCTAAGGTCCGTTTGATTGAGCCGCGTTTACCTCCTCTCATGAATGGCCCACTGGCGGAATTTTTGCCTAAGAGACAACGTGGCCCACGAACCCTTAGTCAGTTAAGCTAGCTTAATTAGTAGTGTAAGTTCAAAGGTACACCAGCTAGTCTGCAGGAACAATGTCATTTAAGATTATTTTAAGTTATACAGTAAAAACAAAGCGGAAACAGCTAAAACTAAACGTATCATAAGGAGCACAGACAAAACGAAGACGTAAGGGAAATCTGTGGGGTATAAGATATAGTAAGACGGGTAAGAAGATATGGAACGAGCATGTCAATAAGATGGACAATATCATATTGGTAAAAATAACAATGACACAGAAACCCAACACAACATAGAGTGGTTATTCTAAACAAATACCACAAAATATAGTTGATTTAGGAAAGAAGAATGCCATAGTAATTTCATTAAGGAATAGTCTATGTTACAATATAAAACCAGTTTAAGATACAGAAATAAGACAGAAGGTGGCGGAGGGGTGGCGATTCAATGGTTCTATTTGTTCGTCGGGTGATAATATAAGGTGGTATCAGAGGAATGCAAGACAACCCGGAAATTTTTTGAGCATTTACTGTTGATCTAAGGCCCGAAGGTAGAGTAAAAGGCTTAAGATTTTCCTGCCTTCAGAAAAGCTATCCTAGCTAGCATGGAAATGTGTTTTTCACGTACTGTAGGGAAATGTACTGTATTCCTAAATACAAAATGGTTTAGAAAAGTGATACTTTTCTGCATAGCAACACTTTTCTACATAGCAACGCATAAATATAGATAACACAAAAATTAGAAATTTAATTATCAGCAGTATGGTACACATTAATCGTACAATTACTTAAATTAGAAAATGTTATTCCATTAGATTGTAGATTACTGCTGATTGCTAGCGAATCAGTGGAACTCGCCGGTGCAAGAGAAAGCATCGAAGATTGACGTGGAACGACGTTGTGTCCGAATATTCGCCTGGACGTTTTAATTTTATTGCTAATGCTGTCTTCCACATATCCCTCTGCCACGTTTGTCGAACGCCATCCCCCATGACGCTTCAACATCTGTATGTCAGCTCCACTGTCGGCAAGAAATGTTGCTGACGTTCTGCGTAGGCAATGTCCTGTGTAGTTCTTACTATCTGACAGCTGCAGGTATTCTGCAATTTTTCTTGGAATCGCAGCAAAACTATTAATGCCTACAGGCTGCAACGTAAGTAAGTAAGTTCAAATACTTTCTATACAAATCAATTTCATTAATTCCCACCGGCGCTTCTGAAGTTACAGTGAAAACACGTTTCTTCATTGTCTTCGTATCACGCAGTGTAATAACTAAAGTGGACCCAGTGTCTTCGATATCATTAACTGACAGGTTACGTAGTTCTTCCCGTCTACAAGCACCATTAAGCCCAAATATTAATACGACCTTCATCATTAAAAAGGATTCATCAGCAGCTTGGGTTAAAAATGTTATGACGTTAGCCATTGTCAACATTTTAGACTTTTTTGCCTGATATCCATCATTTTGACGTTTTAAAAATGCGAGCATTTTTGAGTGATTTGAAATATCTACATTTTCCTTTATATTGAGCGTACACTTCAACATTGAGTAGGTTGACCACAACGTCGAGCTTTTCAAAGACTTTGCAGACACAGTACAGAAACAATATTAGAGTGAATTATTAAAGACAATATTTATTAGATATAAAATAAACCTTTTCAAAGAAGTATGCAAGCAGGACGTTTTCACTTGCCCCATGTGCTCCTTTTTCTATCCGCCATTTAGAAAATTTATTGTAGCTCTTCTCGTACTTGTCCTTCGACTTGGCTGGCATTAAATTTACGATGGCTTCAGAAGCCGCGGCCAGAATATCTTCGGGTACATCCACTTCCATTGCTAATCACTTTTGGAAATGGACTTCGAAATTTTTGTTGGTTGTTTATTTACATAGCGTAACCATGCTTATTGTTACTGTGGTAAATGGCTACCTAACACCTACCTACTATTTTAATTTTTGCACAACCTTTCACATGATTTTTTATATTTTTATATCAAAATTTGTAGGCATTTCCCTACAGTACATGAAAAAATAGCATGTACAACACGTGAGAAAAGTGTTTTTCCGTGCTCGGCGCGATTTTAATCTCGGCTTCGCCTCGATTAAAAATCTCGCGTCTTGCACGGAAAAAACACACTTTTCTCAACTTGTTGTACAATATACTATTTAATTCCTGGAAATGCTTAATGGTTTATATGAGAATGTAGCTGTTTATTTTTAACACATAGTAAATAACATATCAAAGCGTTTATTAATTTGAAATTTCGCAGTGTTAGCCGTGGGCGAGATTACAAGAATTTTCAGAATAATACTAGTGTAGGTCCACTTCTGCGCACTAAAACCTACCTCGCTGGTGACGTTATCTAAAATACATAACAAAGAATCCCCTACGTTTAAGTTTGCCGTCGCGATTCACAATTCAACTTGCCTTAAACAACTGCGTACTTAATAAGATGCAGAGCTAATGGCCTCAAGTATTCACTGGAGGTGATCATATTCTTACTCTTATTATACGCCGGCAACTTGTTTAAATCCACAAAGTTGTTGTTATATAAGCCTATTTTGCTCTTAAGTGAGATAGGTGGCTAGCCTTACCCGTCGAAAATCGAGAACGAGTTCCCTTGTAAGGGGTTAATAACCACAGGTGTCAGCGTGGTAGCTGGAGAGCGTACGACTTTTAAATCGCACCCGGGGTGTCTATCCACATAACACTAGAAGTGATCATGTTACATTGATTTTGGCGTAATTTGATCTTTTAAAGACGGATTTAAAAAACATGTTGGAAATTGTATTACTATTTAATGAATTAGATAGAAGACTGAGAAAAGGCCATTATTAAGAAGAAAATGTGTCTCATAATGTAATCACTGAGTCAATAACTACTTCAACTACATTCTATGTTTTAGTGTTAAATTTTAAAATTGTTATTTACAAAGTCCAACTTTACAAAGCATACACTTCCAAGTTGTTTTGTGCAGTTCCTTAGTTCTACTCGGCACAGCGGTTAGACAGTTTGTTCATATTTAGTTTCTGGTAACGGTAGGTTTGAAGCGGTGAACTTGAGGGCTGTTGGGGGAAGCATTGTTTGTTTCTTCAGGAACTCCTATTAAATCAATGGAAACTAACAAACGAAAATTGTTTATAGCTATGGAAGAAGACGCAGCCTTCTCCGTAAACAGATTTATACATTCACGACGGTCACATGAGTGAATCACATGTCACCATCTACGCGACTTTCAATTTATGTAGCAGTAATGTTTTGAGCATATCTGCTTTATCCACGTATCCCCGTATCCTCTGAAAGCAGGATGCAAAAAAAAACATTTTTTAATGTTTTTTTTTCATCCTGCTTTCAGAACAGCTAAGCTATCTGGTTTTTAATTACATCCAAGTATGGTTTGTACATAAATAATACCTACTTTTTTTAATTATTAATTTGATATACATATAAACTTTGAAAATGTCGTGAAGGGATTTTCCAAAAATCCTTATAGTCTAATCATAATGCAATAAACTTTTAAATTGTAATGAATACTTAAATTACGGATGTAGCCACCAAAAATGGCGAAACGTTTATTAATTTTAAATTTTCTTCAAATTTAAATTAAACTATGTTTCACGACTATATCATTTTTATTTATCATCAAAAATCATACATACTAAATAATTTTGACTAATAACCTCCTAAATTACTTTTCAAATTTTACCCAAGTCAAATAATTATGAAAATTTTTATCAAATCCGTATGTTGCATTATCAGTTTCATTAAAACCTGATACAACATCTCCATCATTGTTGTAGACGGTTTGGTGGTGGAAACACTTCACTCAAATTTTCTTCCTCAAATTTTGATATTTCATTTTCAATTTCATAAGGTATTTCTCCCGCTTCAATATTTTTTCGAATTCCAAAGCATCCATTTGTTTTAATTTTCCATACGACCACACAAATTTTCCTAAAGTGCACCGAGCGGCTCAGTGGTTTTATAGTAAAACAATAAACAATTAAAGCAATAGCGACTAATGTATAACAAAACAGTTGAATGTGCACTATAAAAATATTATTCAGTAATTACCAACCCACCATAACGTATAATTAACGATTTTCAACTAAAAAAATTCACCTTATGATCTTGTTAAAGTGTGTAGCACAATTAAGATGTCGAAATGTTATTAGAAATCTACAGATGGCAGCTCTATCGAGAGCATAGTTTTGTAGTAACGCAAAAAGTTTATAAAAGTGTGGTTTCACTGTCCTGAAAGGTTTAACTGATAAAGTGATTTACAAAGGGTAAATTACGTTAATTATGTCAATTAGCTTAAACATCAAACCAGGTGTTCGTTCAACGATTTCTTTTCTAGCCAGTGATACTACGCCCGAGAGAAAATTCACTCATGTAGAAGGACGCGAAAGTTTGGGAGAAACGAAATACTGCCTTAGGGTCGTAAACATCTACTCTCTGCAATGTCGATAACAAAAACCGCAAACAGGTTAATCCTAAGTATTGTAGAATGGAAGCTCCTTACGGTATTGCTTCAGAAGAGGAAATTTCGAGAAAGGCCCACAAGACCCTTTTGTAAATGCGACCATCATCGAGACATAGTTCACAAGAACGACTTGGTGGGAAATTCGGGACAGGACACATGACTGTATTTGGCCAAAGTTTTGACACCTCTCGAGAAAAAAATGTGGACCACCCAAACTATGCCAAGAAAGGGAACACACAGTTTAATCAGCTTTCTTTTATTTTTCGCTCCTTAAGCTTCATACAAAGGTTGTGCTCTGATTTAGTCCTCAAAATATTTGAACAGGTCAATATTATAAGCTATGTTTGTCAAAAACAATTAAGTAGTGACTTCCTTCTGGCTAAGCTAAATCACACCACAAAAGATATTTTTTAGTTCCTCTTCTATTGTTTTGCCAGAAGGGTGTAAACATATCTCGAGACTCGAGATACCCATGATACATACCTCTATATATTGGCAATGGTTAAATATTGAATAGTATTTTACTATAACACAAATCTTGAATATGTTAAACTAACAGAGATAATGTGTTATTTCATTTTTAGAGAAACTCCAGTCAGCTAATAGTTTACATTTATGATAAAAAACCATGAAAATAGTATTTCGACTTTAATAAGTCTTCTTCAGTTTACATGTATTTTTCATTATAAAATTCTTTCTTGTTAGTCAAAGGTTCCTTTATAATTTTATTTGTTTCCAAAATTGTTTATTTAAAGCAATTATCACTTCTAGATTCATTATCGGTGCTCTATACGTCATTCTATTTATTTGTTTCTTTCCCACATGACTTATTTAGTTGTAGAAATTCTCTTTGCAGAATTGTTTTATAGAAATGTTTGATTTTCCTTGTTAGGAAACTTGATAGTGATTTCTGTTATGTTTTGCAGTTTGAATATTGATTTAATTTCCTTGATTTTTAACGATTTTTAAAATCAGATGATTTTTAAATTTTCAGGCCATTAATTAGTAAAGGAAGAAGATTTCTCTTAATTCGTGTTGATAATTTAATATTTTCTATTGTTTAGCAGAAAGCATGTTGGCCCTGCCAGCGTAAAGAAACGGTTAACCATAAAAATGCGTGCTCAAGGCGGCAGCCAGCCTACGTCCGGCCCTGCCAGCGTTAACAATACAAATGCTTTCCGCGTCGCCACTTGGGCGCGTGTTGCTGCGCGATCGGCAGGTGCGCGCGCCTGCTTACGGTTGGACGGCATCGGCTCTTATAATATACTAGTGAGTCACCCGAACTACGTTTCGGTTCGCAAAATTAAGAGAGATTCATTAATATAAATTAAAAAAAAAAAAAGATGCATCAGCGGGATCGAACCCGGGCCACCCGCGTGATAGGCCAGCACCCTACCGCAGGACCAGCCTCTCTTGTTTGAATAATGCGCGCACCCGAGCTAATAGTACACGGCGATAGGCGCTCCGCTCTGCTGCCTAGAAGAGTTAATTAAATTACAACTTTTTGGAACTTTTTTTGAAAATAAAAACCGGCCTACGATCTAAGTCTAAAAATTAGCAAACTTTTAAGCCATCATACAACTTAATCGGTCCAGTATCCAGCGGCGCAGGAACTACTGTAATTATGGGGGGGGGGGGGGGATTTTTTTTAATGGTTTAACATGACTAAGCTTTATGTTCGACTGTTCCAAAAACACTTTATTATATAGCGTCAATAAAGTGCCACTTTAGTCCACCGCCTGTCAATGTGCAATAGTTATTATGAAAATAAATGTTTTTTTTAATCAGAAAAGAAGATTGTATTAGGTTAACTTTACAGATAATAAAAATAAACTCATCTTTAATACCTTACGGTAATAGATAGTTATTCTTGATATTAATAACGCAATTAACATAGAGAAGCGCACTTCGAAACTAACAAATGTTTTAATAACAACTTGAATTTTCTAATGTGTCTAATATAAATGATATTGTAGATAAAAAGAAATATTCTGCAGTGCAGTCAAACGTAAAGCTTTGAATGCAGCTCGTACATAATCAGACCTTATTTGACTCTTCCTCTTTACCGTTACGCTACGCTGGCTCTGCATAAAATAGACTCCAATAAAGTCCTACATTATGTACTTGATACATAAATAGCTAAAGTAATTTTTTTTTCTATAATAATTTTCAAGGTCAACTTTCTAGGGGATAAGTTGCATTCCTGCAGGGTCCGTAGTTTTAATAATGTTAGTATACATAGATTTTTAGTGCTTTTTTTCCACTAAAAAAATTATTTGTCATTTTGACAGATATGTCATAATAGTGGGTAAAAAGAACAGCATAGTAAAATATTGCAAATTTATTAATTATTAAACTTACAATATTTGAAAATAATGGACGTTTGATTCTATGTAAAAAAATGAAATTTGTCAAGAGTTCAAATTAAGTAACTTTGACATTCAAAATTGACACATAACCATAATTTTGAAAAAGTTCTACCAACACGAGCTAAAAAATTTCCTAGCGTTTTACTCACATATCTACCAACATTGTAACACTTTGACAGTTATTATAGAAAAAAAAGTACTTTATAATAGTTACAATGAAGCTAAAATATTTTTTCCTCAATTCCATCTATCTCTCTCTGTCTGTCTAGCGGTATAGCTTAACAATTATTTGTTGGAGGAAGGCGATATTTTGCATGCATATTGTATATCTACCTGGCATAAAACCGAAAAAAATTCGGAGAAATATATACAAGGTGAACACCTTAAAAAATAAAATTTTGTTTATTTTGATTTAACTGAGAATTAGACAAAAGTAATCATTTGTACATAGATCAGGCTTTATCATTGTCGAAAATGAAACCTAGCAGATACAGGGTAAACATCACAAGTGGGACAGAATAATATGGTGTCTTTATAACACAGCAGAAACACGTACAATTAGAGCACGGCCGTAGCTCACTTGTGCAAGCGGCAGACTAAAAATTCGGCTTGAAATATTCGCCTGTGAGCGCAAATTGATGTAATTCACATTTTTGTTTGCAAATTGAAATTGTCCTTAGCGCAATACCTACCAACTAGTTAAAATGAAATTATATAATCTCATTTCAAGTTTATAATAGCCAAAGCTACAATTGAAAATAATGAAATGTCAACCTGTCGACATGAAACCTAACCTCACCACAAAAATAATAAGATGTTTACGTACCAACACAATTCGGTCCAGTGACAATGCTTGTTGTCAATGATTTCCCTAGAATGTCGGCATTTGCATTTTCATATGAAGCAAATGGACTATATTGAATTGTCCGCTGTCGTCCTAAAAATAAAGACGTGTTGAACAAATTCTTCGAGTTTTATTTCTGCACCACCTACAATAGAACAACGAATTTTATCATCTTGTATAGATTAATGTGAAACTCCAATGTATTTTTAAAAACCTTATGAAATATATCAGGGGGCAAATTACAGTATTTGCCCCCCCCCCCCCCCCCCCCCAATATATTCTGTGAGGGGGAAATCGCCCCCCTTGCCCCCCTGTTCCTGCGCCCCTGCCAGTATCTTCGGAGGAGATAGTGAACAAACATAGTTACACGCAAACATACAAAGAGAGCAACGATTTTATGAAGTTTGAAGGTCGTTTTTATTATTAGACGTTACTAAAATATTTCTTGTTCTAAATTTTTTTATTTTTATTTATAAACGGCAGTTCGTGTTTGGTCGAGGTGCGGCCATTTTTGCACCTTATATTTGATTTAGTAGTTTATGACCACGAACAAGAAAGAATTTTATAATAAAAAATACATGTAAACTGAAGAAGACTTATTAAAAGTCGAAGTATATTTTTACCATTTTCATGGTTTTTTATCATAAATGTAAACTATTAGCTGACTGGAGTTTTTCTAAAAATGAAATAATTTAAAATACAGCTGTAAAAAAAAATTTAACACAACTATAATGTGTTATCGTACACTATAAATAAAATACTCCTACAATCTGATTCATTTCAACGACACAATTTTTTATAACGTTTATGAGTGTGTTAGTTTTACAAATAGTCCCTTTCCTGTGCCAATATTTACGTTCATAACCTTTTCGATACGCCGCCCGACTTTTGATGCTAATTCGAAAATGTATTCTTTAATGCAGGTACAACTTTCTACTTAAATTGTATTTCACTTAGGCGGTAACGACCCAGCGCGCCTTTCATTTGCACCTTTGGCGCGGCGAGGACAAAAAATGGCTGAACGACTGTAAAACATTTAAGGGCGGCTCACAACGCCGCGGATCCTCCTCGCGTTTTTTCATCCATACAGGCCCAAATTGAAATTCCCTGCAATTCTGGATTGATATTCGCATTCATTCAATCATTAACAATCGCAGCCATTGCATTGATTGATATGCTTTTATTTACACCATTAATCATATCGTTCCCCGGCAAGCTTCCTGCTCCCTCTCGAAAATTCCAAGTATATTTGACACAATTCCCGCAACTTCCAACAGCCCTCGATGCACACATTACGTGGGGGAGCAGCGAAAGCAAACAAAACCAATGCTGAAACATAATCAATCGCAACGGTTTACGGGAATGTTAGCTCAGCTCGGCGGTTAAAAACGGGTGTTTAAAAGCAGCCACCGGGGAAAATTTACGATAATAGCCAAACAAATCCTCGACATTGCGGACAAGGTCCGGTACAATATATTGTTATTCCTTTCCTTCACTGTCACACGACGGCGACAACAGTTCCGGCGTGTTCGAGATTGTTTTGTGCTGTAAAGCATTATCGCTGCTTTGTGCTGCAGTCCGGCGTCCTTTGCTGAAGGTTCCACAATAAGACGGCCCAAATCGGACTAAATAGAGATATATGGTACGGCTGTGGGCGTAAGACTTAGAGGACACTTCTGAGTTCTCTGGCGTTATCGGAAAACCGACTTCATAACACATAACGTCAGTCTGTGATTTATGGACGAGATGCTTAACCAGCGTAGTTGCAATATAACAACATAAAACCGATGACTCAACAGCATGATAACTGTAGTATAATGAAAGATGCTCCTCAATTACAGAAACTCAAAATTAACTCGTATTGATATATTTCTCCATAAATTAGAATGTTACAGGGTTAGCGAAAATACGACATGTAGAAGAAACTTTCTCGAAACTAACATTTGGAAATATCTGATATTTGCCAGGTTGCTTATTTTCACCTTGCATTTAGACGACTCTTTTTGCTTACGGTCTGTTGCTTGAGACAATTTCCCGATCTCTGCCTTCGTTTTCTGGGACTCTTGACCGTATTCGTTCGCCGCTGACCGCTATACGAAAATGTAGGCACTATTCCTCAGGTCTGATTTACAGCTGTAGGGTAAGTTTTTGACTTCTTGTTTTTAAGTTCAATATTCCTTTGTGGCGTTATGAATGAGCCAACGCTTCCGTTTTGTTAAACATCCCAATCCCTTCCAGATGCAGCATATTTGCCACCCAGGGGATGCTGCAAGCGATGTGCCGTAGGAGATCATAATTTACTGCTGCATTTACAAATCGAACTAGAGTTCCTTATGCACTTGAATTGCTATGTTACCTTAATATGGTCCTTACCTCGCCAAATTTTACCATATATCAATTATTTACCCATGATCTAGGGTGAGATATAGACCTTACAAAGTGTTGAAAGAAATGAGCTAAAATGAATTTAAGTCATTACTTGCTACGTACATTAACTTAACTCAATTCACTTATTATTACTTTAGAGTTTAGTATGTTAAATTATATCCAACAAGACTCTAAGTTAATTACTTTTGATTAGTATTTCGTTTGCTGTAGATGACAAAGTTACATATTTACTTTTTTACCGACTTGAATGTTTACACTTGAATAGTACAATTTAATCTGCGGTACGATATGCTGCTATTGCTGTATTGCTCTAATTTTAACTAATTTCCATACCAATACAAACCGTGGTGCAGATACAGTGCACACCCTATTTTCTTGTGTGCATATGCATATCATTTAAATAAAGGCTTGCTTGTTACTGTAAATTTGCTAGTGTTCTTTCCCTTACAACCATTTTTTCGTCGTATCTCGACTATATCAGACGGTTCTCTAAGGAACAATAAGACTAGAACCTGGTGCAATACATTATTTATTTGCTACCGCTCATAACGATTGCGTAAACATGTTATGTATTTCGTTTATCTACTACTCCGATTCGACTTTTGGTTATGAGCTACTTATTCTAGTGACAAATTACGACGTTAATATTGCGCACTTTATTTTATTGTTATGTTAGCTCCAAGAAACTAAGAATCGAGTAGTACATAATATTAAGAAATCACTTAAGGTTATACAGGTATATTCATCAAGTAGTCAATATGAAGGGCGCGTTTAACGCTAAGTTGCGAGTACAATAGAAATCGGAACATATAAGATGGGGAGCTTTACATAATATGGTAAAAACAAGCGAAGCGAACGCTTATGGAATATCTGGAAAAGGAAAAACTGCATGCCATAAATATATTCTTCGACTATAACCCCAACGTAAGGGACATGGATTAGCTCATATGCTGCTATAAAAAGTGACACACATTACTTTTGAAATACCCTGGAGATTTTGTGCTGCTATGTTCAGCAAGGACTTTTGCGTATCAAGCATGAACGTAGAATTCAAACGTACATCCAGCAACAGTGATACATTTAAGAAACAATAAATTATAACAATTCAAATATTTTTATATTTATGACGTCGTTCCAGATTGGGATTTATTTTATTTACTATTCTTAAAAACATGTGAATGCAGTTTTACATCTTATAAGATTTATCAACCTTTAGCCTTACTTGAAAAATCTTATTTTTAGTTTATTAGACACGTACCGGTGTATCTATTCATCTTAGTTTCTATAGCAGCATTTTAAAACGCTGACTATCCAACCCTATGCTACCTTCCACTAAAGAATCTTGCTTAGAAATCTGTAGGTCAAAGCTCACCTTTATCCTTTTTAAAGTGCAGTCATATAAACACCCTTCCTCAGTGTAACAGATGACGTTGTTAACATCGACTGTATTACTTTCCCATTTCTAGCGGTTCAGTGTTCTACTTTCAAAACGATTGAACAGGCTATCCATCAGACGTCTCTCAAATATGGAAATATTTTCAAGTTTCAAAGCATTTTACTGTAAAAACAGTTGCTTGCACTATTTTTTTCAATATTCTTAAACATTAAGCAGTTGCTGGAACTGCATTCTTCTGAAGTTTGTGTATATTACAACTGAAACAATCACAAAAGACCAGAGTAACTTGCTACAAGCCTTCTAAATACTAAATAGCAACAATCAGAGAATAGTTTTAGATGAGGAGTGCCATAAAAAGATAAATAATAAAAGAAACACTTGGATTATATGGATTAGACTAAATATTAATCAAGAGAAGAAAGCAAGGGATAAGCTGATAAAGTGTGCATTATTAAAATAATGGATTGACAAATATTGGTTGAAATTTAAAGTAGCAGGATGAGTAGTAATAGTAGAAAAATATACAAAAACATACAGCTTCTAAGTAGCAGTAAAGCAGTACAATAATGTAGACGTTCAGATCGCTTCCCCTTGACAGCAATTCATTGTGAACCACCGATTTAACTTAAACATAATTATTTCTTCCTATGTGAAACATTAAATACAACCGTGGTAAAGAAAAAAAACGAAGCATTGCTAATCCCAGCCGACCATGAATACATAAGAATAGATAGTCAAATTCAGCTTAAACGTAATGGTGATCACCTTAGCTCCGCCAAGATGTTTATAAGAAACGCCATTGAGATCCAGATGACATTTTAATCCAAAATCTTCATTACCTGCGGCCACACCTGAAGCCATGCAAATCTACTAGCAGCCATAAAATAAATACACCAGAAACAAAAACAAGATAAAGACAATTCCACCAAGCTTCCTTCACGGATCAAACAACCACAAAAAGGTATTTCACGTGATTTTACAACTATATATTCTACCAAATACGTAAACAAAACTTTAACTGCTGAGAATGACTATAGCGAATTGGTTAAACGCTACTTGTCGTATTCATAACATTCCTCTTTCTGTTGTTATCAAAAGTGTACCTAAATCTCTGATAATCAAACATATCGCTGAAGAGGTAAAACTATGCAATTTTTTTCATACAAAAACAAACCGCTTATACTACAACAACAAAACTCCTATTCGAGTCTGTGTTGTCGAACCAACAGAACGAAGAAACTAAAGCAATTTATAAAATCACTAAACTCCAAATGCCTATCGTCTCTATAGAATCCAAGAACATTAGATAAGCTCGTTTCTTAATGTCACCGTTGTCAGCGCACAGGTCACACAAAAAACTATTGTACACCTCCACACATATGTGCTAAATGCATAAGGTACCATCTCTATACTGAATGCAATAAAAATAAACAAAATCCACCAACACGGTCAATTTCCAAGAATAACATCCTGTAAGTTATAGAAGATGTCGTTATCAGCAAAAACCTACCAGATAGCGCAGCAGCAAAAAAACCAGCAGATCTCAAGCCGTATCCCCATCAATATCGCCATCATTCAAAGGCACCGAATTGGTGTTGTAGAAACGACCTTCCCGATGAGATTAAGAGTAACGATAACACAGTATAATGCAATTAATAGGCACATAGTAGCTGGATATTATTTGTTAATACGGTTGCAAAAGGAATCAGCAGCTATTTTTATTGTTACATTTTACATTTAACAGGAAACAACAAATGTTAAAATAGTCCAAACATATGTTTCGAAATCTGGTGTCTTCTTCAGTGTTTTTTAAATAACATTTTAAAATTACAATTCTTTTATAAAAATACGTTACGATCTGTTAGTCAATAATAGTTTTATGCGTTTAAATTATTAAAATGTAAATTCAAAACATTATCCAATTTTATGAATTATTGTGTTATATGTTGTTTTTGCTTTTTTACCTTACATCTGACAAGCTGTGTTTTCTCAGTTTATTGAAAATATTGAAATTTGTATTCTGTTCTTGAGTTGAAGACATCTTGGCAAAGGTATTAAATCACTCCTTTTCAATGATTTAAATGGAAATTAATTGGCACATAGTAGCTAGATATTATTTGTTAATACGGTTGCAAAAGGAATCAGCAGCTATTTTTGTTGTTACATTTTACATTTATCAGAAAACAACAAATGTTAAAAATAATCCAAACCTATATTTCGACACCTGGTGTCTTCTTCAGTGTTTTTTAAATAACATTTTAAAATTACAATTCTCATATAAAAATACGGTACGATCTGTTAGTCAATAATAGTTTTATGCGTTTAAATTATTAATGTGTAAATCCAAAACATTATCCAATTTTGGATAAATACTAGTATAATAAACTACAATTATAACATTCTAAAATTATAGAATGGATATTCAGTCCAAAGATCTGCTAAGCAAAACATGGTTGAACTTATAAATTTAAAAAAGTATTTTTGATATTACATCATTATGTGTGGAAAGTTCTAGGATATTATTTTCTGTATCAGTGAAAATTTGAGTTTTTATATGTACAAAACGTTGTTTGCTATATTTCTCAGTCCAACGCGGTGCGGAGCTTTAGGGCTGCCACCGCGAACTGTAGATACGCAGCAATTTTAAGCGCCTTTATCGGACTAGGATGGTTCAGGCACGACAAACGGAATACAGTAAATGTACGTCGCATAATCCGCCGAATACAAATTAGAGTGGAAACTTGGAAGCCGAAATTATGTTATATTATGATAAGTTCTGGAAGGCAATAAAACGAAGAACAAAAGTTCCCGGCAATAAATTTGAAGAAACCCGGTTCATACTCCGAAAGTGAAATACGGGAGGTATATTGTTATTTCTTTATATCCGTAATATAACATGGGAAATTTTATATGTGTATTGATAAAGAATGTATTCTTATAAAATAGTGGCCGTGAAACTGGCATCTTATGGGAGTCTAATAAAATTTCGATTTACTATTGTGTTTTTTATTATGCCTGTTCCTAAGCCCAGTCGAAATCTTAAAGAGAAACTTATAAATGCTTCGACAAATACTGGACTCTGCTGCTTTGTAGTATAATTGGATACATGGGAAGTTGTTACTAAATTCAGAAATATCTCTCGTATAGAGCGACAAGAATTCTTATTTAAAATGCATGAGCTTCCCTTTTAAATCTATGAATAATTCACTTAATTGAAGTATGATATTCTCATTTTTCCATGAAATTTATACAAATGAAACGTGATTAGTGTCAAGAACGTCTATGTCAAATTCGAGGTTAGCAGGTTAGGTTTTCCGTCAGCTTTGACACAGACTGGCGCAAAACCTAACCTGCTAACCTCGAATTTAACATATACTTACAGTGAAAATTGGGGGCGTTCTGCCTCTCTCCGATACCGCTATTAAGGATAATCCTTACAAATGACACTTATACATGCCTCTACCAACATTCTCTCAAAAACCAGGCCTTAACTAAATGATCACTAAAAAATGTCACCAGCTGTTAGACTATAGCCATAACAGATGAAAATAGTTTTTGATCATACTGTATTTTTGTTGACGGAGCTTGATTTAACTATGCTGCACAATTTTTTTTGAAAAACTGAAACAATATTACTAACAAAGAGAATAGCTATTTATTAAAGGATATCGTGCTCCCCCCACATTAATTTTACTTTTCAATTACTTTTGTTAGTTACCTTAATTGTTTTAAGTCCTATGAGTGTTTATACACCAAACATATGTGCTTCCCCACCCCTAGTTTTATTTGTTAGATGAAATCACCTGTCTACACGTATTATTTTATATATGTTAACATCAAAAACTTCTGCATCATTAATTTAGTCATTGAGCCCTAATTCAGTAAGGCCTGTTACATAATAGTGACATTCCACAGAACTCTTGTAAATTTGCTGTACCAAAGTAATAATAACTACACATTTGCCTCTGATGGAAAGCTAAATACTAAGAAACTTGTATTTGAAACAGTTTTCGATAATAAGATATTTATAGCTACACTAGCTGGCCCGGCAAACGTTGTTCTGCCCAAAAGTAATTTGTCTCCATCGTCTTGGACTTAAAAATAAATGCCATTTTCGCAATCAACTTCCCAAAAAACCTCAATACCGACACCCATATCGATTTTTAGGCTTATTTACCCCATTTCACTCCCTACGGGGTAACGGACACGACAGACGTTGTCCTGCCCGAACGTTGGTTTGCCTGTTATTAGCGAGTTCAGCAAACGTTTTGATGATATTCGAATTTTCGATTTTTTTCATTTTAAAAAACATTGGGGGTGGTGGGGGGGGGTGAAATTTTTGAGTTATATGGTCTGATATGCGAGAAATCTTTAAAAAAAATTAAAAATCGTAAAAAAAAATTTTAATCCTAGAACCCGATTGCTGCGCCACTTACCGGGTCCAATTGTGAATCTAAACCATCCAGGAACCCACTCAAACACACCCAAAAAATTTCATCAAAAGCGGTCAAGGCGTTTAGAAGAAGTTCAGTCACATACACACGTACAGAAGAATTATATACCGGGTGCTGACTTGCGCGACCCACCACAGGGATTTACATAGTAAATTCTTTATATTCAATTATTTGCTCACCTAATTATTTTAGAGCTAAATTGTAAACATGTTTTTTGTAGAGAAAATAATACTGCATCGATTCATACTATTACTAACAATTTTTCATTTTTCGGAACGGAAGGAATGCAAAAAATGAAACTAGCATTTTTACAAACATAAGTGATGCCATGGAATTATTGAAACAAGCCAATGCCACCTAGAATTAATTGAGTAGTCCTCCGGGGACGTCCAGATCCAGGGCGACGTTGTTGAACCCCTTCTTCGGACCATCTGGACCAACATCTCAACACCGTTGCAACATTACGGTTTACACGGCCATAAATATCTCTAAGAGAAAGTCCGGCCTCTCATGCCAATAATACGGCCACGTTCAAAATCATTTAATTGACGATAATTTTCACGTGGCATTTTTGTTATAGTCAGAAGGCAATAGTGATCAAACAATTCGCAAAATTGACAGTTATTATGCACCGATTGTTTTTTGTTCTAAAAATTTGTTGTTACTAAGTGTAAACAAACAAACGAAGAAAAAACAACAACCGATCGATACTTTTTATTCAAATTTTAATCATTACTTTGTTTCATCCAAATAGAGCTTTTATAAAAATTTCAATAAAATCGCTCAATTAATTCTAGGTGTTGCGATTTTTATGGAAGACAGTATATATATAATCCTGTTTGGACACATTCTAAGTTTCTTTACTCTAAAAGCTTATGTGAGGTAAGTTTGTTATTAACCCCGCCACTGCAGTTGGCACAAAAAATTAAATGGATTGTCAATTTTTAAACTCGTCACAGCAATTGGTCAAACATCATCCAACAAAGAATTTGTCTGATGTAAGCGTTATAGTTTCGTGAATGTAGCTGTTTGGGCAAGTCAAACCATGCCAGCGAAGAAACATTAATGAAAGTAAAATAATATGCACCGTATACATGCATACATAGATGTATTCTACGTAAGAGTCTATGTTATTTTAAAGTTCTCCTTTTGTATTTAGTGAACTAAATCACACCATGACTTTCAGTACACTCCATAACAAAAACAACGGTTGTTACGTGTTCTAGCTTTCTATTTATCAATTTATTAATGAAGATGTGGTTCCACTATTCGATAAGTATCTGCCATTCCCATGTTTTTGATACTTAGTTGGTATTATTTACACGATATTGTAACGAGTCGTGCTTGATCGCCCAGACAGTGCGGATCGCTAATAAATTTTGCTTGTCTTAAACCTAAAATCTGCATAAACAGTGCTACTAACTGTTACTTAAAACTCATCTTAACCTCGGTTGTGCTATCAGTGACCGCCGTAAAGGAGGTAAGATAACTCGCAGGCCTACGGCCTTGCTCGGATCATGACCTCTTTACCGCAAAGTATTCAAATAAATAGCACGGACAATATTCTCAGCCAGCCGAAACTTATTTATAGAGCGAAAAATGTACCACCTAATCTAAATATGGACATTGAATCTAACATCGAAACTCCCGTAACCTCCGGAAAACGAAATCACACGTCACCAGGCAGTGACGAACCTAACAAACGTTATCTCTTTGAACCAGACACTTTAATCACTAAAAACAAATACCATCTACTTAATAATACAAATAAACCAACAACACAAGATGAAAATAACTCCAGTGAATCTGATAATGTCCCCAAAAAGCCTAAGGTGCCCCCAATCTTCTTGCACGGACCAGTTAAATATCAAGAAGTCACTAAAGACCTTGAAAAACTGACTCAAGGAAAATTTACCACTTCATGCGCCGGCACTGCAATTAAAATCAACCTTCAGGACATCGAACACTACAGAACATTAACTGCATATTACGATGAACATCACATCAATTACCATACATTCCGTAACCCCCACGAAGCGAATCTTTCAGTTGTAATCCGAAACTTGCCAATATCCATCGAAAACGCAGAAATTCAACAAGAGCTATCTAAATCATTTCACATAATAAGCGTCACCCGACTTTACAATAGAGAAAAATTACCAATGCCAATATGCGCGGTAGTATTAAAGCCAACCGAAAACTCCAAAGACATTTTTAATCTCACACACTTATTTCACTGCATAGTTGCAGTAGAACCTAGACGAAAATCTTCCGAGATTCCGCAATGCCATCGCTGCCAGAATTACGGGCACACAAAGAACTACTGCAGGCTACCACCCAGATGTGTCAAATGCCTAAATGCTCATTTAACCTCTGAATGTAATAAACCTAAGTCAACCAAACCCCATTGCGTTCACTGTGGGCTATTACACCCGGCTAGTTATAAAGGCTGCCAACATTATTTGGATCTAAAAAACAATAGGCAATTATACTCACAAAATCGCAAAAGAGATATGAATATCCCCAAGCCAGCTCAAACACATTCAATAACACCAATAGATCACTCTCAACCAAGAACTTACGCAAACGTAACTATAAATCGCATCCCACAACAGAAAATCGAACCCACAAACATGACAGATATTATCACAAATATAATATCACAAATAATAACCACAATTACAGAACAAATAAAAAATCAACTATCACACTTAATCACAGATCTGCTCCAGAATGGACAAAGTTAATAAGAAAATTTTTAATCACTTAACACTCCTTAACTGGAACGCCGACGGCATCAAAGCCCAACGCTTGATCTTCATTGACTTTCTTGCTCGATTTAACATCGACATTGCTTTCATTAGTGAAACACACCTGATAAAAAATGAAAAATTCACAATCCCAGGATATCACACATACAGATTTGATAGAATAACCCCAACAGCATCCGGTGGTGCAGCGATTATAATTAAAAACAACATACACCATTACCAAATACCTAAACATAACTTAACCAACCTAGAAGCAATAGCAGTGGAAATACTCGTTAAACCCAACAGTACAATAAGACTTGTTGCCGCTTATCAACCTCCAAATAAACGAGTTATACCCTCAGATATTATCTCTTACTTTGATACTAACCACCCCACCATTCTCCTTGGCGACCTGAACAGCAAAAGCACACTCTGGGGATGCCGTGCAAATAATCCTAACGGGAAGAGGCTATATGAAACTACCACTCGCCACAACATACACATCACTGCACCATCAGAATATACCCATTACCCGTATAGGCCTGACCATCAACCAGACATCCTAGATATAGGGCTTCAGAAAAATTTTACCCAGCCATTTAATCATCAGGTACTCTCTGAGCTCGACTCCGGTCACCAACCAATAGTCATAACAGTGGAAAAACAACCAGAAACTGCTGCACCGCTTGCAAGACTAATCAACGGGTCAACAGACTGGGATAAATTTAAAGAACAGCTGGACATCAATATTAAGCCGCAGAAATTACCCTACACCACACAAACAGTAGATAATGCCATTAAACATCTAACGGACACCCTAGTGCACGCCGCTCAATCATCGACGCAACCAACCCTTAAAACAGCAAGACAGCCGAATTTAACACCCCCAAAGTACATACAAGAGCTTATCAAGGCAAAAAACACTTACAGAAGATTATGGCAACGCACCCGTAACAAGAGCTATAAAACAGAGTTAAATAAACTAGCGCATCAAGTGAAATGGGATCTCGAAAAGTATCGAATCTCCCAATACAACCAATATATATCATGTGTAGATAGCAAAGACACCTCCTTATGGAAAGTAACAAAGCAAATTACCCGTAAACCAAATATCACTCCTCCTATCAAATTTAATAACATAGAGTACTGCACAGACAAAGAAAAATGTGAGCTCATGGCTAAACACTTGCAGAACACATTTACAACTAACATTGCACCAGACAATATTCAATACACAAAAAACATTGAAACTCAGGTAGACGCATATATTCCACTAATAAACCCCAATGAAATTCTTACAACGACTCCACTGGAAATACAAAAAGTTGTCAAAAGCTTGCCTAACAAAAAAGCTCCGGGGCACGACCAAATCCCAAACAGCATGCTAAAAAATCTGACACCAAAAGCTTTTGCGTACCTTGCCGCTATCTTTAACATCTGTATCAGCATTAGTTACTTCCCAACCTACTGGAAAACTGCGGAAGTGATGATATTCCTGAAGCCTGGCAAGAAAAAGAACGACCCTAACAGCTACAGGCCAATCAGTCTGCTATGTACCATCTCCAAAGTCTTTGAAAAAATCATACTGGCGAGACTAAATGATCACATAAAAAGCCATGACATCCTACCGCACTTCCAGTTTGGATTCAGGCCATTATACTCGACAACACACCAACTGCTCAGAATATCTGAAGTTATTATAAAGGGCTTTGAAGATAAACTACACACCACGGTGGCCTTCCTGGATATCGCACAGGCTTTTGATAGAGTGTGGCTGAAAGGCATAATACATAAAATGAGAATACTGGAATTCCCAGAATATCTAACCAACCTTATAAACTCTTTTCTCACACATCGGGCCTTTAAAGTAAAAATTAACTACACATCCTCGGAACCAAAACCAATTGCAGCCGGGGTGCCTCAGGGATCAGTACTGGGACCAGTCCTATTTAATATATTCTTGTACGACATTCCCTCAACAGACACTAGTACCACTGCAATGTACGCGGATGATACAGCTATCCTCACCCAACACTCAGATATCGAAATGGCCGCCGCAATGCTGCAAACTTCCATCGACGGCCTCATGGCATGGTTTAAACGTTGGAACATTAAAATAAACTCAACCAAATGTGAAGCAAAAATATTTACACTGCGCAGGCCAGCGGATCCAAATCTTATCATCATAAATAATCAACAAATACCATGGAACCCCGCGGACGGAGCCGTCAAATATCTCGGGCTACACCTAGATAGACGATTAACATGGAGCCTACACGTCAATAAAAAACTACAGGAAGGTTACGCAAGAATCGCAATGTTATACCCCATACTAAACAGGAAAACACACTTAAAAATCGAATGCTGTAAAATGTTATACCAAAGTATCATACGACCTGTAATAATGTATGCATGTGTCGTTTGGGGTACCACATCCAAGACAAACCTCAAAAAAATTCAAACGCTCCAAAACAAGGTATTGAGGATAGCTACAAATGCCGACTGGTACCTCCGAAATGCCCAACTTCATCGTGAACTAGAAATACCAAGCATAGAAGAATATATAAAAACAACAGCCCAGAACTTTTTCAGTCATCTCCACAACTGTCCAGCCACCGATCACTATAACCTAGGAAAGAAATCATCAGCGACGCGATTAAAACCCAGACTACCCCAAGACATCCTACTCTAGGACAGCGATTAACAATTAGTGATTAACTAAAGTGCTCTCTTCCCATAGTGTATCACATACGTTTAAACCAATGTTATCAGTGCTGTGTTCTAATGTTCGTAAGACAAAATATTCTTAACTACCAATACTGTGAACAGCCCCTGTGAGCTTAGCCAGTAACTTACCAATAAAAAAAAAAAAAAAAAAGATATTGTAACGCTACACAGGTAGACGAAGATAGAATGGTATGTGAGATTTGCATGGCGGTGAGCTCATTTGCTTCAAACGTAATATGTTTTTGTAGTTTCGAAGAGAGTGCATTGTGTCTGTGGACATTTTTTACTGTTGGTTGGTTTTGTTATTGTATCATTACTGGACTGTATATTGTTGGATGCTGATACATTTTGTTACTTGATGTTGTGTTTACTTTGAAAATCCGTTATTTAACGGCAAAGTAAAGCAGAAGATTTTTAGTTTAAAAGGTGTGAAAGAGTAGGTTTTTCAATAAAATTTATACGGAAAGAACCTGATGCGAAAGCAAGTAAATAAGTAAATCTATGTTTTACAAGTTTAAATTGGAAGGAGAAAGGCTCCATGATAGCGTCTAAGTCAAATTTTAGAAATGAGAAAAGTTTACTTGCGACAATAAACTTTGCTAACTTGATGAAGTGGTGATAATTGGTTTCATGATCGACCACAAAAGATTAGATCAACACGGTAACAAGGACCCAATATGCGTTTCATACTGTGATCAGCAGCGACAGAAAACGTCCCAGAGCTAGTTTAGAACAAAACTCTTAGAAATTATGGATTATTAAAAGCCCAGATTTATAAAAATAATATTCTAAAATTACCTAAAATAATTACAGTGATGTTGCTCATGTTTGAAACCTTCTTCTTCTTCTTCCTCAGACTGCTGCTCTCGATTTTTGGATATAGTCCTCCCCCTTTTTTTTCCATATTTCCCTATCTCGTGCTTGTTTCATCCAGTTCTTCCCTGCTACATTTACAATATCATCGGACCATCTCTTCATCGGACGTCCTCTACTTCGTTTACCTAGACGTGGCCTCCAATATAATAATCTCTCATCCGTTGTTCTTGTCATATGCCCAGCCGAGCTCCATTTTTGACGTGCTATTCTTTCTACTATGTCTGTTACTTTTGTTATTTGTCGAACCCAGTCATTTCTTTTTCTGTCCCGTAATGTTATATTTAGCATACTTCTTTCCATTGCTGTTTGCGTTTTCAATAGTTTGTTCACAATTTTGTTTGTGAATGTAATAGTCTTTACTCGAAGCCGGACATTTCGGCGCCGCCATCTCGGCGCCGCCACTTCGGCGCCGCCATCTCGGCGCGGGGCCAGCTCGGCGCCGGGACAACTCGGCGCGGAGCCATCTCAGCGCCAGCCAACTCGGCGCAAGCCCATTTCGGCACCGAATTCAAATTCTCAAACTACAGTGTGCACTACGTAAGAAAATTATTATAAACAAATAATAAATAAAGTGACCGCCAAAAACCTGGCATTAAAAAAAATATTGACGACCAAAGGTGGTTGCAAAGTGATTACAAATGGGCCAAACAAAAGTTGTCACGTGACTTCCGTTATCAGTAAAATTTCCAAAATTTTTAAAATAATTACGAAACATGCATTCACTAGTCAAGATAGAGACACATTTTACGAAAAAAGTTTTTTTGGCTTTGAGGTTGTTCAGTCAGCTAAAACTAACACACAAAAAATCTCATTGAAATCTTACTTAATTTTCGAAATATAGCAATTTCGAAAAACTCTATTTTCTAAATAAGTAAAGTGCCTTTTATGTGACAAATATTTCTGTAATGTTTATTTCCCAAATCAAAGAATTTTATTTTTAACAAAGTATTTTTATTATGAAATACAAAACTTTGTTAAGAATATTTGTTTTTCTATAGCAGTCTTTGTTAAAAGTAAAATTCTTTGATATGGGACCTAAACATAAAAGAAAATGTGAGAGATCAAAGTTCTAAATAACTACTTCTCTTAATAACTTTTTGTCGTATTTGCTACATAAGAGGCACGCTACTATACAATAATAGTAGATTATGTTATTAGGAGTAAAAGTGATACTTTATGTGGCGAAGCTGAAGTTTATTTAGCCGAACGTTAGTGAGGCAAATAATTCAGCTAAGCCACATAAAGTCACCTTTACTCCGAATAACATATACTATTTTATCCGCAAACGTATTCAGGTAAATTTCAGGCGAGCACTGTACCCCTGCGCCAACCTCTGTTGTTCAGATAACGCGCAACTGTAATGATATATGAACATACTGAATCACCCGTGCTAATAGCACACGGCCACAGCAGCTGTCACACCATAACCCACGGCGACAGATGCTCCGATCCGCTGCTTAAAGGTTTATTTCAATTAAAACTTTTTCGTACTTTTTTGAAAACAAAAACCGGCCTACGAACTAATTCTAAAAATTAGCAAAATTTTAAGCCATCATACAATTTAATCGGTCCAGTATCTTCGGAGGAGATAGCGAACAAACATAGAAAGAAAGAAAGAGAGCAACCATTTTGTGTGCTTAGGCAGATAAAGTACGCAAAAGTCGCTATTTTGTCTGCTTAGGCAGATAAAGTGACACTTTTACCTTGTCAATAAAGACAAATAAGTTGTCACTTTTGTGACGTTTGCGGATAAAATAGGTTTTTTGAAAATTTTCAAGACATACTTGATTTTTCAAAACTGAAATGCTGTTAGAAATTCGCCTTTACCAAGCAGGGCAGAACCTCAAAAAATGAAAATTTAAATCGAGAATGTTTTACCTTTTACAAGAGTCGTTTCACCTATCCCGGGACACACTGTATATATAGAGTGATTTTTAAGTTGGTTCTTTCCTTTTACCAGGATATAAAGCTAAAAAAAGTAAGCTTCTTTTTTCATTTACCACTTTTGCGAAATATTAATACTAACGAAGGTACAAGATGTTTCAAATTAAGAACTAAAATTACTTAACGAAAATGAAACTAAACTTAATCTAACTTAAATGATATGTTCAAAAGTATCAGCATTCCCTTCTACACACACGTTCCGCGTATAAGAGCGATGCGGCAGCGGCATTTTGACGACACTCCCAGTAAATTATAAGCATATTCACTCATTCGTTATTTTCATAAACATGAGCCATTATTGTAATAATAACAGTAAGAAAATTACAATTAGTTGACAGGTCATTGCTTGACAACAGAGATAAACAAAAATAAAATTGTCCAGTCGCCTTTGCGCTAAAGTTTAGTTTTTAATTTGAAACTTTAACACCCTGTACCTCCGTTAGTTTTGATGTTTTGGAAAAGTGGTAAATTAAAAAAAATGGATAACTTTTTAGAGTTATTTCCTGGTAAACAGAAAAAATCAACTTAAAAAACACCCTGTATATAAATATATATATAAAATACTAGTAATGTTTACTTTTTACTTTATACAGTATGACAGCTTGTCCGAAAACCTATTTAGCCCGTATTAGATATATTGAGTGATTTTTACTTAGTTAAAAAATGGCGTTTTTCGAAGTTGTGTAAATCCAAAAAGTACAATTTTTCGGAAATTAAGCAAGATTTCCATACGATTTTTTATTGTGTGATAGTTTTAGCGAACTCAAAGATCTCAAGGCCAGAAAACAACTTTTTTCGTAAATTGTGTCCCTATCTTGGCTAGTAAATGCATTTTTGGTAATTATTTTAAAAAAATGTTGAATTTTACTGATAACGGAAGTCACGTGACAACTTCTGTTTTGGCCCATTTTTAATCACTTTTCAACCACTTCTGGTAGCCAGTGTTTGATTTTCCAAGAAATTCTAAATAATATTTTTTTCATTTGATGTCACCTCTTTGGCGATCACTTTATTTATTATTTGTTTATAATAATTTTGTAACGTAGCGCACATTGTAGTTTGCGAATTTGAATTCGGCGCCGAGATGACCTTGCGCCGAGTTGGCTGGCGCCGAGATGGCTACGCGCCGAGCTGTCCCGGAGCCGAGCTGGCCCCGCGCAGAGATGGCGGCGCCGAGATGTCCTAGACCCGTTTCTATTCCATACGTAAGGAATTGCAATACGCATGTGTCAAAAATTCTGGCTTTCACTTTAATTGGAAAACGTTTTGATTTAAAAATGCTCGACAGCTATCCGAATGCTTTCCATCCAAGGTTTATTCTCCTGTCTATCTCATGATGTTCTTTTCCTAGTTTAAGAGTATGTACTAGGTATATATAAGAATTTACTTGTTCGATCTGTTGTCCATTTATTGTTATTTGTGCTTGTTGTAAAGTGTTTGTCATAATTTTTGTTTAATTCTTATTCATTTGTAGTTCTATTTGCTTAGATTTTTGATGAAGTTGTTTCAGCATACTTGTTAACTCTGTTTCATCTTTCGCTATCAATACTATATCGTCAGCATATCTTAAATGGGTAAAATAAAATATTCCCATACTGGTCCAGTCTATTTGTTTGAATATATTCTCAAGGCCTAGGGTGAAAGCTTACTTTCAAAATAATGACACACATTGAACAGATTCGATTGCCTCGAACTGTTTAAGTCGTCTGCTGTACACAAAACTGGATAATACAACTGACGCTTTTGAAAAAGTACGCTAAAACGAAACCGGAAAATAACTTGTACTGAGATAAAAGCGTGGTTGTCAAGGCTGAATTTCCACAAACAAATATCTACAGACTAATTGGGATGACAGTGGCATGAAAGTCAGCTAGAAACTTTAGAAAGGAAACGTCATAGGCTAAAATAGGTGGTTTTAATTAGCAGTAAAAACTTCCTGTTTCTATGTAGTGGTACTTCCAATTTCAATTAAAACGTTTACGTCTGTGTGTAACAGGGTTTATTTGTATCAATGCAAATATCCGAGGTTACGTTTAAGGGAATTTACGAGTATTTCAATTACTAGAATACGATGCACTTGATTCAGTACTTTAAAGTTGGGTATATTGCTACACACTTTACTAAATCTGTAAGTTATTATATCACATCTCACATCTCGTACTTTAAGTAGGAGCCTATTGTCTTTAAAACTTGCATTAAATTGTTGCGTATTTAACAGTTTTTAAGCTCAACAACATATCTCTTTTCTCCATTCGTGATCCTACAGAGAAAAAGAAAGTTAGTTATGGGCGATAATAATGCAAAAATAAGGAAAGAAGTATCAGCGTAGAAAGGTTTGCAAATTAGCAGCATCGAAGCATATAGTGGTTACAACTACTTTCCCTCACAAGCGAATTCACAAGGTCACTATTCAAAGGAATGGATTAATCAAATAGACCATGTCCTAGTAAACGCTAGGCTTTACGAGTACATGAGCGTCAGACTCCGACAATTATCTAGTAACAACAAAGGTCACGATCAAAAGTAATATCAGAAGGTTAAAACCAGGTGAAATCAAAGTAAGCTACGGCATACAACAATTGAAAACAGCAGGAACTACAGGGATACTTGCACATATTTAAATTAAAGTACAGGAAGAGGGTACACAATCTAACACAAGATTACACAGTCAACAAGATCAATAAACGGTGGGGGCTGATTAAAGGGGAATTTCTGCTAGCAACAGAAGAAACAATAGGAGTAAAGAAAAAAGATAAAAGAAAAACATGGTAGAATAGAGAGAGCAAGGAAGCCCTAGTTAATCAGCTGCACAGACCTACAAGGTGAAAGAAGAGTATATTGTAATAGCCCCACTTTAATATAATACTAGTATTTTAAACAAAATGATTAATGGAAAAGGCAACTACACTTTATAAATTGTATTAAATTCAATTACGAACCTTCCTGTCAAACTCAGGGCAAATTAAAAGAGTGTAATAATAATTACGACAAATAGATGGTTTATTGCCCTTTTCTTATTTTATCTATCCGAAATAATTTCGGGCTTAGCTCAAACTTGATTTAGGGTGTAGGTTCATAAAATTACGGAAAACTAGGTATGACAAATAACCCGTTGTATGGCAAATACTCTCAAATATTTCGGGCAAATGCACAATTTCCATCTGACGTATAGTTAGCTATTTGACTTAGCAACCACTATGCCTTACAAAATGCGTTTAAGTCTAAGCTAATAGGTAGAGCGGCCAAGGTAAAGATGTACATAACCATGGTAAGACTTATAGTAATGTATCGTTGCCAGACATGGGTAGTGAATAAGGAAACCAAAGAAAAACTCAAGAGGTTTGAGATAAGAATCCTGCGCAAAATATATGGATCTATACAGGACAATGAACCTTTTGTATATTTCTAACCTATTTTAATTTAATTCGAGATGAGTAACTCTATTGGAATACTTATGCAGATTTGTAAGCTTATACCTATAGCCTATTCAATATCCATTCTCCTATATGGGGTCATATATTTTTTGCAAAACTCTTCTCTTAAACCTCATCAGTTTTTTTCTGGGTGTGTTTAATCACGATCTATGTCAGGTTGCGATACGTTACCATAATTTTTATACACCTTGGTGGTTTCACTTACTGTTGATACTATGGAGATAGTTAAATTTCTCTTCTTGGTAATTTTTCGCCTGAAGAGTCGGCTGTCGGTAGACGCGCTTGCGTTCGTTTTAAGTTTGACATGATGCTCTTGCAGATTGGAGGTGATATCCAGAGTGAAGTTTAAACTAATTAGATTGTAGTTGTGAGGGAATTTAGTTAGGTCTGCGTAAACTTGAGGTTGAAACCACGTGTTGCGTGGCAACGGGAGTCTAAATAGGCAGAGCTCTGGTAAGAGCCTGTAAAATTGTGGTCTAATTTTGCTTTCGCTGGCCTTCTGTGGCACAGTCTTGGTAGCGCTAATTAGGAGACCCTAATACTGGAGGATAAGTTTTAAAGGAAGTATTCTAGCCGCTCCTCGATGGGGTGACCAGTAATCCATGTCGAGGACTAGTGTTGGAGCAGTGAATCTAGGACGCAATCCTTTCGACTACCTTCGGATGAAGCTGTGATCAAACGCGGCCTGCTTGTGGTTGGTTTATTGCACTGATATTTGCCGTGGTGTAGCACAGAAATTCTTGGCTGTAATTTTGACCAGTTCACGAACTTCAATTCCACATTCCGCAAATTAGGGAGGGAAATAAAGAATGGCATAATTTAAAAGTTCTTATTAAATTAGTTTTATTTAAAAGATAACATCGTACAACAGTTTTTTTTTTGGTCAGTATGACCTGTGATATCAAAGTAAACAAGAGTCAGTGGTTGTTGATGCTGTAATGATCTTCCAAAAAACCATTATTGCGGAAACGGGTGATAATGTTGCGGATCTGTTATGTTAAGAATTATCCCCATTCCCATTGACTCTCATTAACGAAGGAGGAATGAGGAAGTCTAAGAAGTTAGCTCTCTAGATGCACTTTCAGTAGTAAGTGATACGACAACAATAAATCTGACAATGAGTATTAACGTTTTACAGGGACCGGCAGAAACATATTAAACATTTTAACGTGCAATGTCCCACTAAGGCTTTTATCCATACAAATGTGATGAATATAATTATATTAAATAGGATCAGGACAGTAATATGTCAAAATGCGTTTTAATGTGCAAGAGCGAGCTTATGGTGTTGAGTTATTTATTAGGGCCAAATCAATAATAACTGTGCAATGTGCGTTCAGAAGACAATTCAACAGGCGGCAGGATGTTCCATCGTACTTGACAATAAGACTTTGGGTTCAGAAGTTTAGAGAATTCGGTTCACTTTGTAACAAAAAGCCAACGGGAGCTCCACGAAATTAACGGTATTAGGCAAGACACTAGCAGTCCAGTGAGAGAAATGTCTCATTTAATAAAACAAAAAAGACCGTTTTGCAAATAGAACGCGTATTCACCACACGTACGTATATGACGTCATTGTTGGTAGCAAACTACCAGTCGCATTCGCCTTGATAAAATTTGCCTAGAATCTAACCTAAAAAGTTAGGATTATAATTAAGATAATAATTAGTGTTAGAGACTGAAATTCGGTTCCTGACCTGACATGACCATTCCAAACATATAACTTTAATAACTTTTTTCTCTATCTCTTACGGTTTGGCTGCTGAAACAGCGTCCCAGACAGACAAAACAGCGTCCCGGACAGACCAGCGTCCCGGACAGACACGTCTATTAGATAAAGGATACCAGAAAAAGTTATGCAAGATTTTGTACGACGTATTAATGAATGTTCTGAAGAAGAAGGTAGACATCTCCGGCACTCGATATTTAACTAAATAAACTTCCAAGTTTTGTGAACATACTCATGTTTTCGTTTTTTCTTTTGTTATTACATTGTATAGAGATTTTTTTTTTAAATAAAATGTTTAATATGTTTTTGCAGGTCCCTGTAGATGGGGGTTTCCTCATTCACCGGGTGAAATGGAATGTTGGGAGTAAGTTTCATTCAATTTGTGATCAGTATGTAGCCTATGTTATCAAGCATTATGGAGAAAATTGCTCTGTGGTTTTTGATGGCTATCGAGATGTCAACAGCACAAAGCGAGCAGAAAGGAGGCGAACAGGCACCACGAAAACCTCTGTTATTATTAATTGAGTGTACCTAACAGTTTAACAGGATGATTTTCTGGTAAATGAAAATAATAAAACCACGCTTATTCACTTCATCGCACAAAAAATGGCTACAAGAGCAATTGAAGCTAAGGTCGCTAGAGAAAGCAACAACTAATCCTACCGTTGGTGTAATAGGAGAAGATGTGGACTTGGTCCTGCTACTGATTGCTTTGGCACCGTCAGGTAGTAACATTTACTTCTTTAAGCCTGGCAGAGGAAAGGTAGGATCTAAATTATTTTCAACGAAACAACTCAAGAACTTTGTTTTTCTCAATCCATCCTCCTTCTTCATGCCCTCAGCTGATGCGATTCGACTTCAACAATTTATAAAAAAGCAAATCAACAATGGTCACACTCTTCAAAAAGCATGAGAGACATTGCTGAAATATTGTATAATCCCTCATCGACATTTAGTGCTGTGTCGCAAGCTGGTGAAAAGATGTTTCTATCTTTATATGCTGCCAATGTTTATCAGCATGATTTCAATAACCACCGGTATTCATCATTCATCAAATCATCAACCAAGGCCAAAGCTGATCTCGCCTCACTTCCTCCAACCAGAGGTTCAGCGGAGCAACACACGCTGAGAGTATACGAGGGTTGATCCCTATGCTCCACCCCTGACCAATTTCCTATCAAGATAAAAATTAAAAGTATATTTACTGGAAAGCTACATTCCTGTTATGAACAACCTCCAATTTGCAAGTCTCACCTTGCACCGGCCAAGTCACAGCATGCAAATTTATGTCTTAACGTGTGCCCTCAGTGCTGAAATGGGCGCCAAAGAGCAACCACAAAAGAATTCCATGCTGATTTAATTGCGAATTTAGGGAAATATGCAGTGTCTTATACATAGTGAAGAGGTGACGCCGCGAATTTAAGTGTGGGAGACCGTAATGTGAAGATCAACATGGCGGAGGTTCTTCACACACTGTTACTTCTCAAGGGAAGAGTTACTCTGCGTCAAATCGTGGAGGAAACAGGCTTTTCTTTCCATGTAGTTCAAAACATAACAGTCAATGTTTTGGCAATGAAAATTATCGGCCACATGGGTTATGCGAATGCTTTCGGCAGATGACAGGCGGGCAAGAAAGTAAATTTGCCGGGGCTTTTGGATACTGTAAACCTGGATAAGGAGAACTTTTTTGATCGATACGTGATAATCGATGAAATTTGAGTGCATCTTTATGATCCAGAGACAAAAATACTGAGTAAGGAGTGGAAACACATGCGACCCCCGCCACCTTGAAAATTCAGGGTTGCCCGTCCACCAGCAAAGTAATGGTATTAGTTTCCTGGGTAGCTAAAGGGGCATTGCTGATTTATTACCTCCAAAGAGGAGCTACTATAACAGCCTCCTACTATACCAACCTTATAGCAAAATTGCGTACGGCTATAAAAGATAAACGACCAGGAAAATTATGCAAAGGTGTCGTGATGTAAGGTTTGAAATCGAGAAACACCCGCCTTATTCTCCTGATTTGGCCCCAAGCGACTTCCGGCTGTTCCCAAAACTTAAAGAAGATCTTCAAGAAACAAAATCAAGCAATGAAGAGATCAAGTGCGCCATAAATGGGTGGTTTGATAAGGTTGAAGAAAATTTCTTCCAGGAGCCAATCGCGATGTTGGAGCACCGATAGGGAAAGTGTGTTCAGCTTAAGAGAAATTATATCGAATAATAAAGTGGTTAAAATTTGATTGTGAGTATTATTAGTTAGTCAGGAGTGGAGCATAGGGATCAACCCTCGTACTTACAGATTCAACAGTGGCTTACATCCTGACGAGTGGAGATGGGCCCGCGGAGAGAAACAATCCCGTTTCCAGTAACAAGAAAGGGCACGGTGGCTCCTAACACCATTCTGAACACCATATTTGGCTGCTGTACAACTGGGTGCGGTGGAATATGTAGATGCCATTAAATGCTCAACCGTTTGTGGAACCTGCTACGGTACGTGCACCAACAATACAAGAGTTTCAAATGGATGACGACGACGCAGAAAATATAGAAATGGACAAGTAAACCTTTATGTTGAGAATTGTCAACAATAAGAATGAATAAATGAATATCGATTACCTTAAAACATTGTATTGGTTATTGGTAACTGAACCTTAATAATATGTTTAAATAATAACATTTGATTACAATTACTTCAGGTATCCCATTAATTACCAATGTATACGTAATAATAATAATAATGGTGAGGCACTAACGCCCCATGAAGGAGCTTGGCCTGCAAGGCGGAAGGTCAGAGCTTCCGTATCCGCGCTTTCACACCCGGCTGTCGAGCGTCAAATTCATGACACGTGGTGATGTGGTGAGCATCACGCTTTAGACAACCGCATTATTACCCCTTGTTCTTTCGAATGCAGGTACCCAATTATTTAAAGCGACTGGGTAGGCCGCCCGCCAGGCATCGATCTGCGATTTGAACTCCAGACTTCTGCACCGCAGTCCGATGCTCTAACCAATGAGCTACACTGGCGACATATATTGCTCTGATATGATATGTGTGTTTTTATTATTATAGAATAAAATAAATTAAATTAAAATTGTCTACCATACCAATTATTTTTCAAAGATCGGTAAATGTTACATTAAACTGACTAATCTTGGGTTCACCAAATTAACTAGTAATATCTATGGTATTTTGCCCTCTTAAACATTGCATATAACTGTTATTGATAATATTTGCTAGCTCCAAAATTAAGAATATGAAAACTCAGCTCTCAGGTGTCGGGTTCCTTAAATGGCAGCACGCCACTGGGAAATAATATCAAACTGCACTGCGCCGGTGCTCGAGTTGACAGTTAACCTTGACCTACATAAATTTCAGTTTGTGCGACTTTCTGCGTTGTGAAATGACTAGTAAAATCAAATTATGAGCAAATTAAAAATCAGGTGAGTTATGGATTGATTTTCGCGCCTTTGTGGTAGCGTCTGTACATTCTTTTGTTCTAGAAAAACCGGATCTTCGTTGTTTGCGCCTACTCTTTTGTTTCTTGCATTCTAACCTCCAAATTTGGATTAAATTGAGATTTTTGGCTGATTATCGTTGCCTGGACAGAAACTAATGCTGGCCCTCGGTTGTGAAGCTCACGAGATACAGGTAGGCTCATATGTTTCACGCCCTTACGGTCGATTAATGAAAATTCTCACACTAACCTCGCTCTTGCATCGGTAGCTGTTGCGAAAAGCCTTCCCTGGTGCCTGCGGTACCTGCGGCCACCCTTTGATGCCGGTATCGCTGCTGGGACCTTCGGACAGCCTGTCTCCACCTTCTGGACCCGTTCGTAGCCCTCCGGAACGCTGGGATCTCGATTGCAATCTCCTCGGGTTTCTGCCGTTGCTGGTTCGTCGAAGGAGGCGTGAAAATTTTTTTCTCTTTCAAGATGGATCGCCCCTTTTAACACCACTGGTTACACACATAAAACTGCACACTTTGGTAAAGTTTCAACTCTGTATCTTTATTTTAACCATATAAAAACTTTAATTAATTGCAGAGTACAAGGCAGATGCTGCTGATGTCAACGTTTAATAATAATTGAATATCCAAGCTTCTAAAAACAAATGAACATCAAAAATCAAATACAAGGAAATCAGCTTAGTACAAATTAACAACATTTAACATTAAGTTCATATTTTACAAACATTTAACTAGAACTCTTAATACTAAAATTATTGTCTTTCAAAGTAAATTGTTTATAACCTATCTTCTTGTCCATTAAATTGTTTATAACAAATGTCTTTTTGCTCACATCACTTCATTGACTCACTAATAGCACTAAACTTGTCTATTTCCTGTTTACTGTTTCATTTTCTTCAAAAATAACTAACTGTGTCCTTTTTGCCAAAATCTTTTTTATGCTAATCTTGCTTGCATTATCCAATTCGTAAATCCTTTCTTACCTTAATCAAATAAGCTCACAACGTCAGTTTTTCTTTAATTACTGTACTAACTAACGCTTCATCTCAAGTTCTGCACAATTTGAATTCTTGTGTCAATTTTAACTAATTCATGTCTGGCTTCTACATTGCCAAACTTTTAAAATTATAATTGAAATTCTTTTATTAACTCCAACACTTGAAATTGAGTTCCCCTATTTGTATACTCATTTGAATGCTTTTAATGTTAATCGTCCATTCTACCAGTATTATTCTGATTTAATAAAAGTACATGACTTTTCCCAGTTATTTGCATTGCCTCGACTTTGTGCCTTTGTGACTGTATTTTGTATTTTCTGTATTGCAACCAGAGCCGAGTACAGGGCTAAAGACCATCGCAATATACTCATTATTTCAAGTTAAAAAAACTGCATTGTGATCAAATTATACTTTATACAAATTATACTTTATATACATTTTAATTAAATTAAAACTTATTTTTTTCCTGCAAATTGTTGGAATGTTTCAGTTTTAATTTATAAAATATGTATAATTTTCAGCAGTGTATAGGAGATGATTTTTTAAAGCAATCTAGGTATTATTTTTGTCCAAAATTTCTAACTATATGTAGTAGACCAAAAACTGCCGAAACGTTTAGTGGTAAACACCCGAAACAGAGGAAAAAGTCCGACAAAACATCTCATAATCGACCACTGTCAAAAATGACATCAATCAGAGAACATATACGTACTTCTTTACAACTCTTAGTAAATTAAAATAATGTAATCGATTAGAAAAAATACTACGGCTATTAGTTAACATTTTATGTAACGTGTGCTCATACCATACCATTTTTCTATGTCCAATAATAATAATAATAACGAGTATTATGTGTAATATTGTACTGTAGTACTTATATTTTTGTAAAAACTAGCTTTTTTGGAATTGATAAATGTTAATTACAAACTACCATGCTTTTATTACCGTTTAAACATGGTTTAGTTCAAATAAAGCCAATATTACGAGAATTTTTAGAACTATGTCATTCTTTATTCCCCCCTACTTTCGAAACTATTAATTCTACAGAAATATGATACACATCATTTTTGTAAGAAATGTTATGTAGCTTAATTTTGTACATAAAGTATTTTTTCTAAAACTCTAAGAGATATTTACGAAAAACTGATAAAAATAACATTTCATCCCCCCTCCACCCCTTATCACACCACCCACCCTCGTGGACTTATTGTTATGTTGTTTTTTGTTGCCTGGATTATTTAAATAAAAAAGTCCGAACATTTCAAATTATTGACTCCTAGTTTGAAATAATTTTCTCATGGTGTAAACCATGCCGCTTCATTTAAACTTTAGTCTATTCTTTGATATTTGTGCATTTATTGGCTAATTTTAAGTAGTTATACACTCCAATGTTTTATGGCTTTTCTGAAACACCAGTACTTACATTTGGTTTTATACATTTGTTATTATTCATTTATATTGACTGGCATTATACATTATTCGTAATTGGTCCTGTCAAACTTCGTCTTGCGATGACCGGGGATAAATAGAAAGTCAGATACAGTCGATGACAGAGATTGGGTGTGGTATGTTTCTTGAATAGTCAGCTCCTTCCAGTTTCCAACTTCAAAATGCAGTCTGCACATTTGAAATGTTCAATCCTGTTTCCCTTATGAGTTTCGCACTAGACGATGGTCGGATGCATTCAAAGGAAACAGCTGTACCGTTTCGCTATGCCATTGACGCTTTGTATCTCAATCTATCGTTTTGCAATCCTCCGGCATCCGCAACAAAGCATTGAAAAAATATATCGTTTATGGCATGTGAATTAACGTTAGTTGCCCGTACAAAATCTTTGAATTGCGACTGTCCATTTCTTATCGTCTCTCCGACGCAATCTCGGAGGTTTTGTATTCACATGAAATTTTTCCGTTAACACCCTATGCAGTTGTCAATTTTGTTTCCGTCTTTAAGCTCGCAAATCTTGCTTAATACTAACGGCCAGTGATTAACCAGATCCGGCAAATATAATGTACGACGCTCACGGTCAGCGACTTCTTTAGTTTTTGGCCGCCGATTTAATGGCATTGCAGCAGATATAGGGATATCCCCGTTAGCAGTGCAGTAACGCCTTCAGCGTTATGCGTCAAGTTCATTAATATTTCTGCTAATTGCGGAACTTATATTGTGGAATAATATCTGCTGAGTTTCGCTTACCGCGTGATGTGACGAGCAGGTAGAAATTCCTTAAGCAGTGTTTTAAAATCAATTGCTCATAGCGGTTGTGACCGTTAGTTGAGGCCGGATTAAATGTAAAGTTATGAATGTTATCTTAATGGAACCCCTAAATTTACTGAATAATTTTCAATTGCAAACCGCGTGCGGTTTTGCATATTTTGAAGCATTTAGCTACTCGCAAGGTAGGTTACAGCTGTAGCTTGCGCACCGCCCAGATTTCCCATCTCCTAAGAGGTTCCATAGTGCAACCTTGACTACCTTCAGTTCATCACTGGTATTCAACGCACCATGGTGAGGCCGTAAAATAACATTAATTTTTCCCCGTATTTTCTCTCGTTTTTAATTTATTTAAAGGGTCTTTCACTGAAACATGGTAATAGAGAAAACGATTTAGATTTTTTAAATCGAATATGATATGTTTCATAAAATATGGATATGTCTTCAACTATGAAGAAATGTCAAATATTTTTATTTAAACCTATACGTTACGTAAAGAAAAAGCTTAACTGCCAGTGCAATCCAATGGTTTCACGAAAATAGGAAATTTTCTAGTTAAATGTTAATACAGGATATGCTGAAGATAAAGAAATGGATTGTCCCAATGGACTGTCAACTGCTAAGCGACAATCAAATTCTTTTGAAGAATTTCAACATTCTGTGCTCCTCCATTCAATTCGCAGGTACGTAAGAGCTTACCCTAGTTTTAAGAAATAAAGTACCGGCTTTTGACCGTTGAATCGGCTTACTTGACCGATAGTTGCGTTCGCATTTACTCTGATTTTGTACTATTTCTGTACCTATTCATGTTTGAATGCAATTACAAATTACTCCCCAATATTATATATTTGATACTGTGGGCAGGAACAAGTTAAACTATTATGCATTAAATTCAGTTTTGTCTGAAAAAGCGGCTAAATAACATCAGGAAGTAAATTATACTTAAATATTCTCAAAATCTTTGAATTATTGATATGCTAGAGCAGCGTACGTAAGGTGTGAAGATGAATGAGTGTAGCTACCACTATTTTTTCTAACGACGTAAAATATGCTACTTGTATTAAATAGAATGTGTCGCTGATTTCCGCTTGAAGAATAGATTTCTCTTTCTCAATAATTTTATGTTTTTGTTAATATATTGATTTGCATCAAATCCACTTCAAAATGAAGACGTACACAAGATGAGAAGGTGCAAATGCTTTCACTGTGGGAGCAGAAAACGCGCGCATTTCACATTTAAATGTGACAATGATAAAAACTTGTATCCGAATTTTTCAGTTTGGAACTCGTCACCTTAAGCTCAGCAGCCTAACTCTGTACCATTACACTATAGTTGCGCGGTCGCTTAACAGCTATTACTGGTCTCATAACCATTTCACACAAACTGGCGCAAAAATCATGCTTACGATTCTCGAGATAGCATGTTGACATCCTTCCGGTGAGACAACTTCACTAAACTGCATATTCGGACGGTCTTTTAACTTCAGACCGGTCGCTGTATTTGCGAAGGGTATGCAGTTTTATGAGACCTTTCATATCATTTTTGTTTGGGCGCGATTGATTGAGCAATTGCCGCAAAAATTGCAAATTAGTAAAAATAGTCGGACGCAAAAGTAATACTAAATAAACAAGAATATTCCTTTCATTTGGAAAATATAGTCAAGCAAACCGACATAAACCTTAAACTATAACATACATTGCAGCATATTAATTACGTATAACGCCAACTCATATAAAGTTTCCGGCCATCACGTATTGTAATAGTATATTAGTTCTACCGAAAGGCCAATACGCTAAAAGCAGCTAGGCTCTACATATACTATTAAGCTTTATACTCTCCGCACCTTAGTAATACAACCCTTGAGAATCAACCCTTGCTCAGACAGAAAGTTCGAGAGCGTTTAATGGACATAACATGAGAGTGCGTAAGAATCGATGACTTAATTCCCCTTCAGAGGGCCGCAAACATTTTTCGCCACTTACACTTCCTAAGGACGTAAAGAACGCACTAAAGACAAAGTAATGGAGTAATTCCGCGAGGAGTACAAGTTGCGAACTTTTTGCGCGAATGGGCGTAGGAAATCACTGTCTCAGAAAACACAGCTCAAAACGTCTTTGATCCCAAACCTTTGGTAGCTTACACCCGCAATGTACTTGTATTTCACAATCTTGCCTAAAACTGGGTCGCGGATTACGGGTCGGGTTGTATCATATTAAATTGCATCTGCTTGCCTGCTAGGATTTTCTTTCAGCGTTTTATTTCACAATGTGGCAAACCAGAACTATTCCGATTGCCTTCGCTACGGAAGCTGAATTGTACGTTTCCAACTGTGTTTCTCTTTCTTAGAGCAACACTTTACTTTTCGCTTTGACTACTGAGAATGTTGATAGATGTACAATTCTAAGATTTTATGTACATGATATTCAACGAACAATATGACGTACAAATGAGAGGAATTATGCAATATGTTTAGTCAATGATTAACGTGCTAAGTATTACTATTACTAGCAGATTAAATATTTACGGCGCCGCTGCTTTTTATGTTCGAAGAAGGGGATGGGGAACTTGTTTCGTGAAGTTTCGTGATTTTAGGTATTTTGTAAATGCAACCGCTTAGGAGTATTGGTGACCTTTAAAGGCAACGACGTCGTCCGGTATAACAATCTCCACGGACACAATTTATCGTTTCTTTGTTGTATAGTGGAATTTCGATTCCTCTTCGAATACTTAGAGAAATAGCGAATTGTCCCGGCACTCTGACGTCGTCCTGCGCGAACGTCTACTGTCCAGCGTGTAGATTAATGCCAATTGCTCGTAGCCAATCTTTGAACTGGCATAGTCCATTCTTTATAGGACAAGGCGACACGGCCGGCGTAATTTCTTCAGCTCAAGGTTTTCATTTTTGGTTGACCAAGCACTAATTTTCCTTGAGTTCTCTATCTTACCTTCGTATGTATTTCGTATGAGACAACACAAAAGCATAATAGAAGGACACAACAATGACAATACAGTAGAGAAAACCAATTACGCAACACAGATCATAATTCCAAGTCCAAGTTCAACTGCTTTATTTACTGTAAAGGGGTTCGAACTCTTTATTTATTTATTTATTTAATTCGCACTCAGCCAACAGCCGTTAGGCCAATTATAGGCGTCGCTGTGCAGTTATGAGGACTTCCAACCCCACTAACGACTGTCATGATGTTGTATGACCGCCGGGACCAACTTTTTTCCGTGATAGCCGTACCACGAGGCGCCGAGAGATGCAGCCGTGGAACTCCCATCCAAGTTCTGACCAGAGACAGCGTTGATTAACTCTGCTGATCGAACCTGGACGCTTGTTCAAGCTACACCACTCGGGACCTTTAGCAAATATTTAGAGCCCAGTTCTAGTCCGCCGCTTGAGGCTCCCGCTTGCAGCCGTTTGAACAACTGAGCCACGACCGTGCTCGATTTCTACGAGTTTCTGCTGCGTTATAAAGACACCATACTATTTTTTCCTATTTTTGATGTATACCCTGTATGTCTTAGGTCTCATTTTTGTCCATGATAAAACCTGAGCTTTTTGCAACTGATTATTTTTATCTATTTCTTAGTTAAATCAAAAATAAACAAAATTTGATCTTTTTAAGGTGCTCACCCTATACAGGGTGTCCCAGACTTCACTCCCCAGGCCTATAACTTTGTTATTTTTAAAAATAGCTGTATTAAACTATGTATATTCTTAAATGGGAGCAAATTGTCTATAAGACAGCCAAAGAAATTTTACGAAATCTGCACTTGTGTAACGGTAGCGATATTCAACTTTTTTTTTTCAAATGAGACGCTATACTTTTTCTCAATTTCTCTAATAATACTTTTTATTCTCTTTACAACCATGTAAACATATATGGGTGTTACATCAGAAAATTTTTGAGAAAAAGACAATTCAAGGTTTAAGAATGAATTGCCATAGAACTCACTGTTTTTTTGTAAATTTTATCTAGTTGGCGATGAAAACAATAGCGTAATTTAAAAAAAAGTATAGCGTCTCATTTGAAAAAAAAAAGTTGAATATCGCTACCGTTACACAAGTGCAGATTTCGTAAAATTTATTTGGCTGTCTTATAGACAATTTGCTCCCATTTAAGAATATATATAGTTTAATATAGCTATTTTTAAAAATAACGAAGTTATAGGCCTGGGGAGTGAAGTCTGGGACACCCTGTATATATATTTCTCCGAAATTTTCTCGATTTCATGCCAACAAATAGTTTTTCAGTTATACAGCCTACAGCAGAGAGACGGAATTGAGAAAACCTGTTTTTCGCCATCTAGGAACCCTGAAACGAGAAGATCTGAACAAATTCTGAAACTCGTTTATTCGCAATTGCAGTACTTCTTTCGTCTTTTAGTAAAAATGTAGCAAAATTGCGATTTTGCTTCTTACATATACCAGTAGATTTGCTAGATAACATTACGAACTGAAATGATAATATGTGTTTATATCTTCCAGTGTCATTCGTCATAATCTACACCAAATTTGTGCTGGAAGTAGTCAGTTGGTTTAGTACTTTAGAAATGATGTCTTATAAATAGAAATTTATGATCTACTTGCATTAGTACATAAAGTACAAGCACAAGGTTAATTTATCTCAAATAACCTGAGACACACAGCATCTGCACTTATCCTATGAGCAGACAGAATAGAGAGACCAGTGGCTGACCGAATCACCTGCACGGTATCAAGTTTAGAGCCCAACTATAGAAGTTAGTGCTGTCTGAAACAATGAACTATGGATAAAACTAGTCAAACTGAAAGTATACTAGCAGAATTGCTAAAGAAACAGAATAATGCTAACACAAGAATTTGAGAGATACGTAACTAGTGAATATATTTCAGGGAATTGGAAATAAGCCATCAGTTTCCCAGTACATAAGAAATGAAGCTATGATCATTTCCATGACTAATCAGCAAAATACACTAGTGGAAAGATGTAGAGATACCACAAAAATTATGTCTTTTGAATACATTTCGGAAGTAACCCATGACATATAATCTCCATTGTGTTTTTTAATATGCATAGTTGGCGTAACACGTTGAACATAATTATGTACAAATAAAGCGCACCTATTAGAATGTGTAGAACAATTTCTTTATGTAGGCGTTTTTCTACATCCCTAACTTTTCTCCATCAGTGTATATAGGAAAAGTCCCAGGAAGATAATCGCAAAAGAATATGAAATCAAAGAGCAAATTTTAGAGCAGGTCGATATGCATCAATATCATCTTTAATTTAGTCAAATTGACAAAAATACATCAACGGAGACAAGTTCGTTTGAAATGTGTGTATGATAATGTTCCGATATACTAGCTATGAAAAATCCTGGACTGAACGGACGATGCGTATACCATTAAACTAGAAATAGATGCTTCACACTCCCCATTTTGGGAATGGTCAAGTGTGTTAGAGACGAGGATAGAAACTGATTAAGTTTCCCTAATGATCATGATGATGAACGTGTGACAATTAACAACACGTTTAGAGAATAAATTGCTGGAAGCAGATATTGATTTCTAACGAAGATAAAAAGAATAGTAAATGAGGGAATACGAGAGATAGTTGATGCACCAAATATTATATTCGAGGAGATTCATTAGAACTAAATAATTTGGCATGACCACGTGGAGGGGATGAATAAACAACGAACACCTTCAGCAAAACAAAAAAGGGGAAGATTAAAGTCATCGTGAGAACATACCCTCTGTGAAATACAGTGCACGACAAATAAATATTCAGCCAGGCTATTGAAACGATAGATAGAGACCGCAGGTGAAAACCGAAAACTTCAGTTGCTGGAATTTTTCAAAATTTTCTGTATTCCGAAAATTATAGATAGGGAGCCGCAATACTAAATTGTTGCTGTACTTTCTACTCACTTACCCTCCAAAAGGCGCTCTTTAAAGTCGTTAATTGAATCTTACCAAGTTTCTATTGGAATACCACCCCTTAAACGTAACAAAACTTTCTGACAGTGACATTTGAATCTTCTTTATGACACAAGAAATTAGAAAAAAAGGAATTATACCGTACAAAATATGTCACGTGACCTTGCCACTACGCGGAACTGTTTAATGTTTCTGGCAGTGATATTTTAATATTTCTTATGATGCAAAAATATAGTGAAACCTAAATCATGTAGTGAAAAACATGTCATTTTCATTTACTGACTTTAAATAAACGGCACTAATGTCCGACTTCTTCAGTATTTGAAACCTGCCATACATTGTCGAACATAACGTGGAGGATATTGAGGGTTACACGGAAGAAGGTCTAAAATAAATTTCACAAAAATATCAGGCCACGTGACGGTAAAGCGATAACAGTTCCGTCCCTTACAGTTTATGTAGCCATATATGGCTTTACTTCCAAAATACCATTCCCGATTCCGTCAGATAGGTGCAGCAATTCCATAAACCAAATCTGTGACTGATTATTGAAGATTTTTGGTATATCTCCGCTTACTTAACGTTCACCATAAGGAGCCCGAGAAATTAGAACATCGGAAGCAAAGTAAAGGATTCAAAAATAGGAGCCAAAGAATAGCAGCTGTACCCTATAGGTATTTACTTGAAAATTTCCAAAAAACGAATTTTAGTTGCAAATCCACAAAATGCCAAAAACTGTATAGGCAGCCTAATAAATACTCGGTAGCGGGTAGATACTCTCCATGATCCAGGCGAAGATAGATCTACGTCAGTGTAGCGACCTTGCCTTTCGCGAGCACACGGCCTCTTTCACCTCCGTGTACTCAGGGAGAGCAAGTACTAACCTGAAATCATACGCATACTCATAATATATCTCTTCCCCACAAAAGCCGTATCATTTTCCTAACCGCCTAGCTCCAGCGTAGAAGATTACTGCTAAAAACCCCCACAAAGACATGGCGAATTTTGGAAACAACGGATTTGGTCCCGAGGTGGGTAACCTCAATTCCTACGTGTCGAAGTAGGATTGCCTCATGTAATTTGGAAGAGCAACCATTTTAATTATATAAAAGTATGGTTCAGTAGAGAAACAAAGTATAGTACGTCTAGAAAGTTTCCGGAGTTTTAAAATTACTTTTTTCCAGGTACTTTCTAGAGGTACTATATAATACAGATTTGTTCCCATAAAGCTTAAACTAAAATAAAAATTTAAACATGTGCAACTGTAATATGATAGATTAGCTGTATAGACGACATGTTTGTCAAATTAGGATATCTTTCTATTTTTATCAAATCTCAAATCCGTGAAATTACATTTGATGGTTGATGAGCTCTTGTATTTACATGAAAATAAGGATATGGAAGCAGCCCTGAGGAACAGACACGCATTTATACACTAAGTCTGTTTTATATTAAATTATGTTTTCACATTCCCTTGGCACTAAAAGAAAATGCAAATGTATTACCTAAAGTTGTTGTTATTGTAAATTGTTTTCTAATTTTCGAAACAGTACCACTTAAACGATTATTTCAAGAGTAATCTGTAGCATAAATCAAACTGGTTATTTATTTTTAAGCCTTTGTGTAATTCTGGACTTTTTAATAAGTAAGTCTATTAATGTGAAAAGAAATATTTCTCAACATTTTATTAATATCTACAGGGTGCCCGTTTTAAATCGCGATCCCTGAAGATTTTTTGGATATGTAACTTATCAATAAATTCAATTGTATGTTTGACATTTTTAATATATTGAACTGATTGGAGCTCTTACTTTGTGTTACCTATGACTATATGTTTATATATTATAGTTATCAATTTAAATTTCCCTGTTTACATTATTTGAATATTAATAGTTATTCTTTTTGTTAGCTCCTGAAAATCAAGGGTGAATTCCTTTTATCTAGATTACTTATCCTGAAATTTGATGTTCTGATTTTCATTTTATTACAAGTCAAAAATAACTTCTGTCAAATGATATGTCAAACAAATTTGAAAATTCAATGACAAATACTAGATCGTTACATTCGCCACACAACAATATCAAACAGTAAGTAATTCCTTAATAATGAATTCACCTTTTTAGTCTATATTTTCTTTCAGTGCTTACCTAAAACCTAAAATCACGTACATTTCACTCGAACTTATCAATGTCAATGATGTTAACCAACTTGCTCTACTCCGCCAACGACCACAACTGCTCCAGTCAACAAACACAGCGAAAGCATCCAATGACACCCATGTCAAGACTGCCTAGAATCAGGAACAGAAGCACCCTTACAGCATGGACCCAAAGCAGACCCCAGTTGTAGTCACTCAACTCCAACACCGCATCCAAAAACACTCCTCCAAATTAGTCTACTGACCAGCTCCAAGAACCAACGGTCTCTCCCTCAGAACTCTCCTTTCGTACTAACAGCTCGATGCAATCCAAATCAATTGATATACAATGTCAAATGCAATTAATAATAATAAAATGTAATCAATAAACTTAATTTAATATTTTTCTCTATCTATTGTCCTTTGTAGATTAGTCCTACTTTTAGTTTAGTTTTTCACTATATACTTCTATCTTCCTCCTTTTATATCTCATCTTCTTAAATTAAATTCCATTTCAATTTCACCAAGCAAATGTAGGCTTAATATCAACCCTTCTTAATTTCCAAACATTTTCCTTTTAAAATAGGGTTTATTTCATAATTTTAAATTACACCAAATTAATTACAGCTTTACAGTTTTCAAAATTTGTTATCTTAATAATAAAAACAAAGTCCTTAACGATATCATATTTTCTCCTTCCAACACACTATATATTTATTTTTGATTTCTACCTACTATGTGCAATAATCTATTTCAATTAAGTATTTGTCATTACCTTCAAATTCCATATTTAGATATTGCATTTTATTCTAATCCTTCTGTTTCTCAATTAGCCATATTTTATTCAATTATATTTCTTTTTCTTTTCAAATTACATACTGATTATTCATATTCCCAATTCATATTCAAATTGATCCCAATAATTTTCAGCTATTGTAATCCCTTAATCCTATTTTAAAATTTATTTTTACAACCCTGTGCTCATATCACTACAATATATTGAATCATCAGAGTAGCAAGTTACGCGACTGGTCAAAACGGTTACGTTTCAGAAGCAGAATAGGTTGCCTGTTTTCTGACTTTGAGGTGTTACGATTTAAAATGGGCCTCTTGCATAATATTTATTATCTGAGCATTGCTAATAAAAGATATCTATGAATTACTTGCTATTCTATTTAATGAAATTATTTCGCTAACATTAATATATAAAATTCTAGAAAGCTGGTACTCACACTTGTTGCTTTATCGTAAGCGTGTTATTTTGACGAAGTAATAAGCGGTCGTGTGGCAGCAGAATTGCCGTCAATTGATGGTGATTTTGTATACATATTAGTAGATTATATCACTTGTATAATTGACGACCAAATTGAGGTGTGCAACCATTAGCTTAGTACATGCAGCCTGTTGAGATCTTTTTCGGGGACCTTCATACTTCCGCGTATTACACCAGCAAGATGAAACTTATCTAGCGAAATATATCAAAAATCTGTTCTACTTGTTACTTGCTTCGTTTAGAAGATGCAGGAAGTATTGTATTTGTGAAAAAATCACCTTCAGAGATTTCTTCAGGTTTCAGGGTCCCTAGATGATGAAAAACGGGTTTTCTCAATTCCGTCTGTCTGCCTGTCTGTCGGCAGTATTGCTCAAAATCTATTTGTTGAAGAAAGACGATATTGTGCAAGCGCATTATGCGTCTACATGGCTAGGGTTCTGCTTTCTGTCAAATATATACGGGGTGAACACCTTACTAAAATAATATGTTTTATACTTTTGCAACGGAAGAATAGATACATAAAAGTAATCATTTGCACATAGCTTGGTTTTTTACCGTTAATGAAAATCGAACCCAACAACCACTGTAAATATCATAAAACGAATAGAAACAGCTATCAACGTATTTCTTATGTAGCGCCAGAAGCCATCCAACTGCTCTACCGGCGCGGTCTAGCGGTTAAAGCGGCGCAGTAATCAATTTGGCCTGACCTAACTCATGGGAGCGAGCCTGGGAGCCGGAGTTCGAATCTCAGCAACTGCAATTTTTTTTAATAAAAAATGGATGTAATTCGCTCTAGGAAAGTTCCATGTAAACCCCTTTACAGATACTTTTATCTGTGTATTAAATTGCCCAACGCATGGCCCCAATGCCACGCCCGTGGCAACTGCATTACCATGCAAGCTAAGGTGAGTTATGGTAACCAGATATGGTAAAAACTGGAGATGGGCAGCAGATTCAGCAGAAGTGTGCATCGGCGACGGAAAATTAAAGGTCTGGAACATTAACATAACATAAAACTTAAAGTGCAACCAGAATGGCGTCAACGGTTTCAATACTGTGCGAAAACAACGACATCGAAAATCACCTGGTAATTAAATGCCATGTTAATTTTTAACATGATTGAGAACAGCAGTATGGCATCTAGTCCCCGACAGTACCTCAATGAGCACAGGTTCAAGGAATCTCCGGTTCGGTAGTGAGAAAGTTAGGGACCTGGAACGTTTAAAGTATTTTTCAAGGTGGAAATGTTTATATCGCTACTAGAGAAATGGGTAAAGTGGAAATTGATATTTTAGATATAAATAAAATGCTGTGAACCTCCACTGGCGAAAGCCAAGTTAATGGCTACTAGTGTTAGAATTATTGTGAGTCTGAAGATGTCGAAATCGCCCAACCTTGTACTTACTTCTAGAAACCAATCACAAATAAAATAATTCAGGTATGCGCACCAATGTTCCCCATAGTCGACGTTGTGAAAAATTCTTACGCGGACATTAAGGGTACACTTAAAACAACCCAACCATCTGCAAAATAAATTTAAGTTGGTGTACTTAATGTGAAGTTGGAAAAAGAACGACGGTTAGATGTAGTGGGTGAACATGGATTGGGATCGATCGTGGAAATAGTCCACTTCTGTGCGGAGCAAACTTTTATAATATCCAATAGCTTCTTTTACCACCATTCACGGTGCCTATGGGAATATAATGTAATCTGCAATATAAGGAACCAGGTACATTTTGTTAATATCAACTAAAGACTGAGGAACATAATTAATTATGTAGAAGATATATTTTTAGACGAGAGGAACGAAATACATGTAAATGCTAACTGCTGAGGGTAGTCCAGATATTACAAGAGCAAAATTAAACCTGTCCTAGTGTCATCGAATACCGGTGAAGCTTCAGAACCGGATGGTATATCTGTAGAAATCTTCAAACTATTGAAGAATTAATGTATCCTTACTAGTAGACCTTTTCAGTAGCATTTATAGATGTGGTACCACAAGACTAGTTAAAATCAACATTCATTATGCTACCAAAAACAGTATTCTAAGCATTCTAAATAATTTAGAACACTACGCCTAATGAACCATATCCTAAAACTATTTTTAAAAATGATACGCACTACAGTTTGCAGAAAATTATAGTAACATCCAGTTTAGCTGACAATATGAATATGACACACGGGAAGCACTATTTAGTATAGAAGTACTGATCCAGAGATTTGCGAAAGTCAAGATATCAACGTATGCATTTATACATGCATTTTCGATTACAAGAAAACATGTGATACTATCAAATATGACAAACTCTTCAATATTCCTTGTCAGCTAGGATTAGACAGACGTCATCTATGAATCATGTCCAATTTATACTATAACTAAAGTGCTACAATTAATGGCATTATCGAACTGTTGGACGATGTGTTTATTTTTAAAACAGTGTGATATGACTGTGTTATCTTCTCTAGAGGCGTGGATACTAACAATCGTCTTATATAAAAAAATCGAAAGGTGGGCTTATCGTCATATATGGAAAATACCTTGTACGAAAGATGCTACTTCGACTACAAAAACAGGAAAAAGTATTGTCTACCATAAAGTATAGAAAATTGAAATACTTTGCCACGTAATGCATAACGAAAAGTATCAAATATTACACACAATAAACCAAGGTAAAATCAGGGGAAAACGTGATCCGAACGACGAATCATATCTTGGTTATAGATTCTACGACCGTGGTATGGACTGAGCACAAGAATGTTCTTCAAAAAGGCTGACGACTGGGTTAAAATATGCCACTAATTGTCAACTGAAAGAACATGGTCCATAAATGAATGAACGAATTTTAGTAGGATTGCCTGCAGATCATACTTTTGATTAAACTTTATCATCAATAAACACTTACATCAAAACTTTTTAAATTTTTTTAGTAAAACTGAGAGAAAACTAAACCTTCCTCTGCCGTAACCACTATACAAGAAAAAGCAGTGCAACAAATAGCAAACGACTAACTCAATATGTTTTTAGAAATAGATTTATAAGGAAAGAGTGAAGAGCGCTCCATTGAGAGAGCAAATAGGACATTGTGAACCTGTTTTTATATCTACTTTTGAAAATTATTTCCACTTTTTCATGCCCTCTACGATTTGGCGGACTTACGACATCGTTAAGAGTTTTGAGTTAGGCTAAGAGTTGCCGCTAACAATGGCAGGAAAGAAGTCTAGTGCGCGAGTAAAGCAGGAGTTACCAAATGGCAGGTAAAAAAGGTTGCCTAAATGGTTTTTAGGTCCATAATACAACCGATTTGCCGGTTACAGCTGCAATGCTAGAACTGCAAAAAACAAAGAATTTTGGCCTGATTGTGATGTCGTAAGAATAATTTAATAAGTGTTTGTCTGTGATATAATAGCACAAGAAACATAATATTGATAAACTGAGAACAAGTCAACACAGATCACATTTAATACCAACGCGATATATCCAAAACTTACTTCACACATGCATTGCTTAACATACAGAGCAGGCCAAATTACTTTAAAAAGTAATTAATTAATAATTACTAATTACAGCCCAATGAAGTAATTGACTTATCAGAGATTTCAATTACTCACATGAAATAGTAATTCAATTACCAATTACTTAGTAATTGTAATTGTACAACATCAATTACTTTTTCAATTACTCTCAATAGAAATTATTGACATACCGTGTGTCCACAGGAGGACGCACCATAGGGATAACCAAATAAAATAGAAAGATCGGCTAATGCTGTGATCGCCGGCACGCTAACACGTTGTTTTCTGGTTTCTGACTAGCCACTGTATGAAACAATATTGTTATAAATGGTACAAGAAAAGGGACGGTGGTCATAGCACTGGTTGATATTTATATTCTATTAGCATTATCTTATCTCTATGGTGCGTACTCCTGTGGACACACGGTATAGTTGCATTTGGTAGAACTTTCTAGAACTAACTATTGTTAGTGCTGTGTCGATTCGTAATCGTAATCTAAAAATGCGTAATTTTTATGTTTTGTTAACTATATGGTAACCTACATACTTTATCATTTTTGAAAAATTTTAGATAATTAAATCTTGCACCGTTCACCAAAACCAAAGGTTTTAGTTTGTTTTGATGGAAGATGTAAATAAATAAATAAAGTCAATACCATTATACAGGGAATTATAAGAAAGTCACGATTTTGATAAGACAGTATTCGAGATTTTTAATGATAATCGAAACTAACATGCTGCAGCAGTCCGTAAACAATTTTTCATAGCCGCAAGAAAGCGACACAGAATAGATAATTTACAAAATGTTCAATGCAAGTATGCGGTAAACTTATGCCGCGTTTTTAAATTGTATTAGTACCACACCCATACTACATTTTCGAACAAACCAGGCATGGAATTTTGCAATTAGGTACATTTTATTTATGTGTTTTACGCTGCTTAAATGTTATTATCAGATTTTGGCCGTTTAGTTCCATTCCTCACTCAAAAACGTAATTTTGTGGACTTAACACCTGTTACACTTGCACGGCAGTATAACCCTATGCTAGAACATCGTTTAAAACAAGCAAATTGAAATGAATAAATAATTATTACAAACCAAGATCGTCCAGTGAAGCTATTTTAAATTATATTTTTACCGTAGGTATTGTAATCTGTAATGTACTTACCGCACATATAGTTTTAGCGTCTTACACAATAAATATTAGCTTCACTATTACAACCTACATATCACATGTACATACACGCACCAACGCACTCTTTGCTCGTCCACGCGTCGTACAAAATGCGAATGTTGAACAAAAGTTGTTGTTATTCGGCTCGTCACATGAAATTATAAATTAGTCTTATATTGTTCCGGGAATACCTTATTTCGTTTTGCTTAACATGTAACTTAATAAGACCTTATCGCATTTTCTGCATTCTGGAAATTTAGAACCCAATCGAGGTCAGTCATTCAGTAATTGAGTTACCATGAAGTAGTTCAAATAGCGCGAGTAATTTAAATTACCACAAGTAATAGAAATATATCTAAATTAATTTAAATACTTTAGAGTAATTTCATTATACGAAAGTAATTGAGTAATTGAATGTAGTAATTAAGTACTTTCAAAAAGTAATTTTCAAGTACTTTTTAACAAAAATTGAAATTCCCAATTACAATTACCGCATTTTGAACAGTAATTCAAATCCAAGGCAAATAAACAAAAACGAAATAATTAGTAATTTAATTTTAAAAAAAAGTAGTTAATTACTGACAGCTTCGTTTACATAATACATTTAACATATGCAAAATTGACGGTAGTTAACATATGCATTACTCGAGATTTTTTATAGTTCTATGAAAAATGCTACAATATTTCATGCAAGTAGTTCTCGCTTTACGAATCACATCCCTCCAAGATGTATTTCTGTGTCTATGCATTCTTGGGATCAGGTAGACAAATATCATTCCCTACGAAGTTAGTTGCCACGCGGACGTCCATGGTAAATGTAGGAATTCCCATTTTACGAAAGAGGGATTGAAACAAATTAATTTGGAATGCCGGGAACTAAAAATAAATCATAATAAAGCTTAAAATGCAACTAGCATAAACTCCTGGTACCTAGTTTATAGTCGCGCGATTAGCTTTTGCATAAAGGGCAACGAGGAGGGTTGGTTAAGGGTGTGTGACATTCCCAGAAGTTGAAATAAACATTAACCCAATAGAAAAACTGCAAGCAATAACAGGGGGTAAGTTTCGATTGGATAAATAACGTTTTTCTTTTATCGAAGACCGCGACACATATTTCTTAAAATAAAAGATATTTTCTTTGGAGAAAAGTCAACATTCGCTTGTACGTCTTAGGCGAATGGTTTATATTCAGGTTTACTTTTGGTCGGCGCTTTACGATATTTCAGCGTGCGCGTGATGCTGCAGCACAACGCTCTTATAAACAAATTTATTTACCGGAACTGACAGCGAATTTTTCATATAGGACTAGCTTTATCTAAAATAATATTTGAAGAGCGCACTAGAGTTGCTTTACGGGAAAAATCTCCATAAATTTTAATACAAGGTTCGGCACAGAAAATCCTGGGATCCGGGCGTTCCAAGTTCAGCATCGGTTTAGTGAATTCCCGGCATTAATCACAATAAAATAATAATGAGCGGTTGTAATTCCGAACCGCATAAAGCTATTCCAGGCTAAAGTCAGGCTGAAAGGCCGCTTTTTATAAAGGAATAATGCAGTCCGTGCAGCACAGAAAATCCGAAAAACCGGACGGTAATTCCGGCGCTGAACACGTAATTTAGTGTTATTGGACAATAGAAGTTGGTCAAATGTGAATGTTTGTAACCGGAGTTGGAACTGCGAGGAGAGTTTAACTATTACATTGGTCGTCGAAGCGATGCTTTCTTACAGTTTTAATCAAAACTTGCAGGAGAACTCACATTCGAGCCCGTTCAATAACTATCGTATTGACGACGCCGACTAGAAAAAGTTCATAAACGAATGCAAACTGCTCCAGCAAAAATGTAATTTCCTGTTTAATTTTTCACGATCGCGTATTTGCGAAATGTTAATTTGCGATCGCAAATAAATAGCGGAGGCAAAAGAAAAGACAATTTTTAAAACTGTCGTAGCAAGGAAATCTGCTAGCGTTGAGAATTTGGATGCGTTTAATTAAAGAAAACGAGTCGTGCATTAGCGTCGAATTCCAACGAAACAAAGGCATTTTAAGCTCACTATTAAAATTTGCTGAATAATGGAAGTTTGGATTACAATCGAGCTGCACTGCCAGCACGAGGCATGGAATTTTTAAGCAAAAATATCGGATGCAGCGCAGTTGCTCTTTCAGGAAACTATCACTGCCGCTGGCTCTCGAATTTTTCTATTGTTACGGAGCTAACATGATATTTACATGGGAAATTAAAAATTACCCAGCAGAAAAGCGAGGTAAAATCTTACAAAAACCTTGCTTCGTCGAACAATTATTATCTTGTAATGCACCTCTATTGTACGTCCATAACATTCTCGCAGGCATATCAAACGTCACAAATCGGTGGCAGACACCTCAATTTCACGTTGATTAATAGTGAGAAAAATTATAATTGAACAGTAATAGTTTAATTGGTAACTGCGCCTCATCGACTATTGGTCGAAAGACAGTAGGAATCGCAATCGGCCTATGTCAACCTGCCATGTGCAGCCCAACGGATGGTGGATACCAATGTATGAGTTCTTCAACAATTTTAAATTATTTATTAAAAGTCTATCAAAAATAACGTTTGGGGTTGCTTGGAAACAATGAAAACCTTAGATTTCGGTCGGCCAACCGACATTTTATATCCGAAATAACATGAAAATCGTGGATCAATCAGACAAGTTCAGCACTTCTCTAATCCCTAACATCAATTCTGCAGCTGATTGCTGACGTTTTTATAGGACAAAACCATTTTGTAGGCATCGCTAAAAGGGCATCGATTTTATTGCTTTTTAAAAGAAAGAAATGCCAAGTACCAAAAATTATCAAAAACTATACAGACAACTACACAACGACGTTCACAGCAACATTAGGCGGATATCAGAAATAATATTGCTGAACCGTTACATTACCTAATCCTCAAAAGCTGGAAATTCCGGAGAAATGAATAGCCAAACAGTATTCTGTAATAAGGTATCAAAATAACTTTGGATCGCGTAAGAAGCAAGAGACGTGAAGTTCGGGATAATTCCCAGGATAAGCTCCAAGCTCAAACCAGAGTCATAAGCACAACACACCGAACTCATGCTTAAAACAAGAGCACTGAAAACCCAAAAACATATCACAATAAGAGACGAAACAACTTCGTCAACCCTAAAAAAAATCCCAGCATAAGAAAAAAGCAAGGGTACCGGGATCACGGCGATGTCAGACAGGAGTATCTATCGGACACCAAGAAAAGGTCTGATAATAACAAAAATATAAGTGAGTCGGAATAGCAACCTTCTTTACAAAGTTCAACTAACCATACAACAAAAAAAATTATTACAACCCCTGGAGGGACCTTCTGAAATACTGCATACTCGGCAGGTTCCATTGCAATTTAAACACATTTTTGGCTATTTCTTCGAAGGCTATCTAATATGTTGTGTAAAAATGTCGAGCATTGTTTTCTGCACGCAATACACTGCCTATTTTATAAACGATTTACCACTTGTTGACTTAAGAATAATAATATTTGAGTTACAATATAGCTTTGAGGTAGAAAGGTTACTAAATAATACATTTCGAAAAGGTTATTTTTGCTTTGAAGTGTTTATTGTAGCAATTGGTAAAATTACGGTACATACAATTTCAGAGCAGAGTAAACTAAGTAAAATTATTTCTATTCATATAATAAGATATAATAGCATAAAGAACTACCAACATGCGTATTCAATAGACATCCAAATTTCTCTCAAACACAGATATAAAACATATTTTATTGTTTCAATTATACGGCAACTTTGTTGAAGCGTATTGTGTACTGAGGTGAACGTCTAGGAATTAGAACACTACGTCAGTAAATAACAGTCACAAATGAGTATGGAGGACTAATACAGGTCACAGACTAGATTGACTCTCAAGGTAGGTCATGAAAGGCGCCGTGATCATATTTGATGAATTGGCAATATGTGGAAAGTTGTCAAACATACAAAGTTTGGTTACATTTTAAATGACAAGTAATCAGTAACGGTGGGTAGAGGAATTTCGTTTGCGCAGTGACTAACGTCATATGACAGATTCTTTGTGTTTTAATGTGCTGTTGCTGGGATAAAAGGTTTAGCAGAGCCTGGTTGTTCAACTTAACACCATTATTTCCGCAATCCTTTTAACATTCAAGAACTGACAATTCACCATACCGCAATGCTGCGTACGCCTCTGATTTATTGTGTCATTTAGTTTAAATAAGGTTAATAATTTCATGTCAATATGATAGATGTAAAAATGTTACCAATACGAAACTTTGAAATTACTAGATTCTAACATTAGTTCCTGTAATGCATAACGTCTAGTTTAAGCAATATTGTAATATTATTTGTAGTTGCAGCTTCGGCAAACTCGTGGGCCAATATAATGTCATAGCAAATATACTGCCAGAGTATTAAGTCATTCTAAAATTTTGCAAATAATATCTAACTATCGTCACTACATGCGCAAATTCTAAGGCCGACTAGCTACAATAGAGACGGCATAGGATGTTTTACAAAACTCTGTGGAAAATAAGTTCTTAGTGCAAAGAATATACCCAAGAGAGAAACGAGAACTCATACTCAACAGTATAGTCGACCTCACAATAATACGAAGACACACACTTAGGCGAACTAGCTCAAATTATCGTTTCCAACAGCATCAAATACCAATGTTTTTTAGAACCTGAAGATTTTTGCCCCTAGAATAGAATTAGAACATCCAGGATTCACGATGAGGTAGGAATGTAAAACTGATGTTATCATTTTCATTCCCTAAAATATGAATTTCAGCATCATTGCTATTTGATGCTTCGAAAACAATATTCTACAAAACAAAAGACAATAAATTCCATGACAGTAGAACACCTTAAGAATATTTGAAGTCCATAAAAAAGTGTTACACAGTTTACTACAAGAGAAATTATACATTTTAGACGATTTGTCCAAATATACCGACTGTTTTCTGATTTTAATGATTGCGTCCACTGGGATGGTCATAATGAAGGGAGGGTTAAAATAAACGTATGCTGTGGCCATCTGCGTGTGTCTAAGGTTACTAAATCATAAAGGTACCGTCAACTGTCTCTTTTAATTTGGGGTTCCTGTCATTAGTGTCTCCCTCTCACTCTCTCTTTCTTACAATGCTCTGTCCTTTTTAATTTGGGGGAACAAACTCTTGGAATTGAATGGCGATACCGTTATGTATTTAGTGACCTTACGTGTGCCACCTTTCTAGTGTCATCTAACGGCAACGGCACAAACTTTCCTGCTACAGCATTATGTGAATATTTTATTTTGTAATTTAAATGTGTTTTACAGCTGTTTGTGCAATTTATAAATTTGTAAGGTACATAAGCAATTACTGGATCTATAATGTTTACCCCGGTTGGTTTACATATTCACCAGAAATTTCTTCCACATTACAATCCGAGAGATAATATCAGCTAGGTTAAATGTTTAACTACGTGAAAACAATTATGTTTCTGTTAAGACACATTAAAATTTATTATTAAAAATCTGTAAAAGGCTTTACCCAGAACTTCCCTCGTCAATATTGTGGCACTAAATAATCTTAAAAATCAAATTAAGTTTTTATCTTCACGTTTCTAATAAATTAAATACATTTTGAAATTTAAAAAAAATGTATTCCGCTGGGGTTTGAACCCGACGCATCTGCAGCTCTGCAGACTACTCGATCCTAACCGAATCTCCGCAGAGGATATAAGTACGGCGAAATACTATCTGCGCTACCGCGTCTCTTCGGGAAAAGACCGGCGCGCTTCTTTTGAAGAGCACGGTGTAATGGTTGAAACAACTCTTTTGTGACATTATCCTTTATCGGTTGAGTCTTATTTTCGGCAAATGTAAAGCCTGACCTATGTGAAAGTTATTACTTTCTTTTATTTCAAAATTAACACAAAAATAAACAAAATTTTATTTTTTTAAGGTGCTCACCCTGTATATATTTGTATGAAATTGTTGTATTGTTTCATGCGAGGTAGATATATAATATGAATACAAAATATCGTCTTCCTCCAATAAATATTTTTTGAGCTATACTGCCAACAGACAGACGGACAGACAGACAGACAGACAGACAGACTGATGGAATTGAGAAAACCTCTTTTTCGTCATTTAGGGACCTTGAAACGTGAAGATCTGAAAAAATCTCGGATGGTGATTTTTGTGTGATTACAATATACTATTTTTTTTTTCATAAATTAGGACACTTTATGTAACAGGATCACCTTCTGTTTTAAATTCATCTTAATTTTTCTGGTAGTTCTTTTCTCTTGTAAAATCAGTTATATTCTTATATTCTTTTAAAATGTACTTTTCTTAGTTTTGGATTGTGTTGGTTTGAATCCTTGTTGCTTGAATTACTTGTTTTGAAGTTTCGTTTTGTCTAAACATCGTTCTCCTTGTTGATATGTTTTATGTTTTATTTAATTTGATAGCATCCCCTTTAGTTTCAGAAGGTATTTAATTATTAAGTATTTGCTCTTCTTTGGCCTTTTTTTATCGGCAAAATACTGGTGGTTTTTTGTTGTTCTTTTTTGTAATGAAAACCTTTAAATGAGTAGTTTTGTTAAATAATTAGTTGTGTTTCGGTTTCCTATTCTTGTTTAAATGTAATTTGAATAGTCTAAATATCACCTCTTTATGTTTTAACCATTATGATCGTTTCGCATCTCGAGGATGTCCTGTGTTCGTCTAAACTCTAACTATTTGTTTTGCAATACTGACTCTTTCAAACGGTGTTAATTGTCTTTATTTAAACAATTTATTTTTCGTATATCGATAGATATCGAAGTATTAATTATTTGTTGTTCCCTGATCCTAAATAGTGGACGAACATTTTTTTATCAACTTTGATTGTAGAGAACCTTTGGCAGAATTGTTTTGTTTTTGTATTTAGTTGTATTCGAATGCAATTCATATTGCACATTATCCAATGACCTCGATATGCGTTTATTGGTTATTTTCAATCTTTTCTTCGTTTATTGTGAACGTATTATATATTGTTAGGATTCCCACTTAAAATTTTTATTTAAAGTTTGGTTAAGTTTTCAAGTTAGTTTTAAATTTTGTAGTTTTATTGACTGGTGACAATTAATACCGTTTGAAAGAGTCTCACCGAACTAAATCAGTATTGCAAAACAAATAGTTAGAGTTTAGACGAACACAGGACATCCTTGAGATTCGAAACGATCATAATCGTTAAAACATAAGGAGGTGATATTTAGACTATACAAATTACATTTAAACAAGAATAGGAAACCGAAATACAACTAATTATTTAACAAAACTACGCATTTAAAGGTTTTCATCACAAAAAAGAACAACAAAAAACCACAAGTATTTTGCCGACAAAAAAAGGCCAAAGAAGAGCAAATACTTAATAATTAAATACCTTCTCAAACTAAAGGGGATGCTATCAAATTAAATAAAAAATACAAAATATCAACAAGGAGAACAATGTTTAGATAAAACGAAAGGATTCAAACCAACACAATCCAAAACTAAGAAAAGTACATTTTAGAAGAATATAACTGATTTTACAAGAGAAATTTTATTTTGACTTTACAACAAAACTTTGAAGAACTACCAAAAAAATTAAGATGGATTTAAAACAGAACGTGATCCTGTTATATAAAGTGTCCTAATTTATGAAAAAAATATTTATCCGCAAACGTCACAAAAGTGACAACTTATTTGTCTTTATTGACAAGGTAAAAGTGTCACTTTATCTGCCTAAGCAGATAAAAAAGCGACTTTTGCGTACTTAATTTAAATACACTTTTAAGCAGCGGATCGGAGCATCTGTCGCCGTGGGTTATGGTGTGACAGCTGCTGTGGCCGTGTGCTATTAGCTCGGGTGATTCAGTATGTTCATATATCATTACAGTAGCACGTTATTTGAACAACAGAGGTTGGCGCAGGGGTACAGTTCTCGCCTGTCACGCGAGTGGCCTGGGTTGGATTCCCGGCCGAAGCATCCTTTTTTTTAATTTATATTAATGAAATTTACCTGAAGACGTTTACGGATAAAATAGTATATGTTATTCGGAGTAAATGTGACTTTATGTGGCTTAGCTGAATTATTTGCCTCACTAACGTTCGGCTAAATAAACTTCAGCTTCGCCACATAAAGTATCACTTTTACTCCTAATAACATAATCTACTATTGTCTGAAGAAGCTAACTTTGTAATTTAGCGAAACGTAACGCCCATTTATCAATTTTTAATGATAAATTTGAATGTGTCTTGACAAAACCATAATTGTTTTCACGTAGTTAAACATTTAGCCTAGCTGATATTATCTCTCGGATCGTAATGTGGAAGAAGTTTCTGGTGAATATGTAAACCAATCAGGGTAAACATTATAGATCCAGTAATTGCTTATCTACCTTACAAATTTATAAATTTTACTTTGTAACGTCTCTATTCACAATTCAATATTAAAAATGCAAATATTATTTTAATTAAAATGAGGCCATCTATGTGGTGAGCTAAAAAGGAAATGTGTGTAAAGTATCTTGCTCATTTTTATTTCTCTCATTTTCCTATGGCAATTGACTAGCAATTAATCTGACTAGAAAGCAGTAATTATGTTTCATTGTACACGTTTTACCAATAGATATACTTTCCATATTTTAACCATGCGTCGATTCAGCTGAAATTCGTCTGGAGATTTCTGAACTCGATTACTGGGTTGGGATTTACTGCTAAGACTGCTGTGTCATCCGCAAAGGATGTGTTTTTAGTTGTGGACTTCTCGGCAGTAAATAAAAGATAAGGCATTGGACCCACTACACACCCTTGAGGTACGCCTGATTTAATAGAGAGCAGACGAGTATATTTGTCCTGCTACTTTACTAGGAACACGGTTTGCTGTTAAACAAGACGTGAGTAAGAATGATAAAGAAGCCATAAGCTGTAAAACAACATTCATTTTCTTCTAGGGCATTGTTTTCTTCGCCACTCTGTTGGTTTGTCCTATGATGACACACCGTTCTCTACATTTAAATTGAAGACCGTAGATCAGCTTCTTAGACTGCAATCGCAGATTTTATTCGTTTGAAGAACGAGTTGCTAGCTCTGGAAGAGACTAGTAACAAGCATATAGACAAGCTCTCTAAGGGCTGGGAAAGCGACCCATATCTAAAATTGAATTAAAGATTTGTGGTGTTATTTTAACTTTAAAGCAAAACGAAGGCTTTCTGCTATTAATATTTCTGACCTAAAAAAGGAGGACTGTTTTAAATTACAAGTTTATTTGCAATGGGATTTTCAAAAATACTGTAAGGTCCGAGTCTTCTGATCCCTTATGCAGAATGTGCTTACTGCTCTGGGAATGCTGCATTTTATCTTTATTGTTTTCAGTCTAATTTCCTGCGTTTACTGGGTATGATGTTATTTAGAGTCTTGTCGTATTCTAAATAGTTTTCGAACGTGACTAGTTTATACTTTCCAAGGTTATAAGTGTACTTAACACATTGGCTGATAGCGTGCTACGTCTTACCTATATGAATGACAGCGATGTTTCCTGAGTGGCCGCGTCATTAGTTTATGTATGACTAGAAGCGTACACTACGAAGCTTCGTCATTCATATATGAATGACGGTCCCGTGTATTTTAATATGGAAATCTAACTTCTGGCCCCCAGTGAACATATTATCATATATGGTTTGAGTAAAAAGTTAATTTTCGCGAGAGAAAACAAGAAACACTACAGTCTCACTTGAAAACACATTTTTATTAGAACTATATCTTACAAAAAAAAAGTAACTTATTAACAGAGTTTATTAGTGGACTGAGTTGTCCACTCTAATCACACAAGTTTCGCTCTTTCTAGCAGCACCACAACCCTTTTCCTTAGTAATTTTGATATAACAGACTGTGTATTTCCTTTACAATTATTTGCCCAAATGCGATCTCGTGAACGATCTCACAACAAGAGTTGCAGGATTCAAACTACCAAGAAGGCTCTGGAAAACGGCTATGTCGACTCCCCTCAATACATATGTGGGGATGAAGTTCAACTTTCTCACAATATATGAAAGACATCCACCGTCTAACCCCAGAAGCATTCACATTAATGGCACCTTCCAGGCTGGCGCTGAAAAAAAGTTTTCAGCCAATACTAGGATCTACTACAATTTTAACAACAAAAGTGCCAAAATATAAAAATATATGTGGCTCGGGGGGGGGGGGATATGTTGAAAATACGTTGGAATTCAATATGTTAAGGATGTTTGAATACATTTATTTTCAATTTATTATTAGATATATTACCCCAATGACGTGCTATGATATTTGCTGTCTTTTTTTATCTCCTACGCTGTTCTGAAATTTTTCTTTTCCGTTGTCAATGTCTTGCATTTGACTATACTGTGTGTAATTTCAATTCTTGTCTGATTGTTGTTAGACATTAATTTTTAGATTAGGTTGGTTTACATCCTAACTTTCTGACTCAACCAGCAATTTGTATTACGTTGCTGGAATCACTTACCATGTCGAGTATTTCAAAATTATTAAACGCCGGTTCTACGATGCATGTAAAGTCCGGAATAGTTATTCGCGGAATAAGTTATACCTCAAGTTATACCGAGTATAACTACAAAGTCGTTCTACAATCTCCAAGCAAGGGCGGAGTAGTTAGCTAGGGAATAACGGTGCCAAAAACTCTGGCTCATGGTTTTGGTTCAGATTAAATGACAGGTGGCAAGGCAGGAATTTTGAAACTTGGTGGTAGTTTATTGAGCAGCGGTATTAACGATTTCTAAACACATCTGGATGTCATCGTATGATATATCCCCAGCAACTTCATATTTATCTGATTCAAAAGCATTTAAATCCAGTGGATCCATTCCGTTTAAGCAAACTTCACACAAGGTAACAATCGACGCAAAGGCGACTGTTCTGTACAACACGCGGTATATAAATGGAAATTCAACGCAAATACTTTATCCTTTACAAAATTAGAAATCTGTTTAAAAACAACGGCTGCATACAAAACTCTGATAAAATTTAGGAAGCAATCAGAAGTGCCACCGATAGTTAGGTTATGTTTATAAAGAAAACTGACAAGTAAAAATAACAACCATGCAAACGTGAGGAGCGGCTGAACAATAGAAAACAAGAATATGTTTATTCCGAGTATATCCGCCCGAGTTCAGAGAGATACCGAGATATCGTTATCCGGCGATTGTAGAAAGCAACTTTCGAATGTTACTCTAAGTATAGCTTATCCAGGTACATAGTTGCATCGTAAAACCGAACCTAATTGGGATTTATATCAACTTGCCTTTTCCAATCTTCCCTGAAGAGGCCACAATTTGCTATTTTATTATGCGAACTAGATTAAATATGGGTTTTTCAATATTTGAGAAAACACGGTTAACATAATGGGTGACTGGTCAGACGTCAAGTCTAGATTCTATTGTAAATTGTTTGTTATTAGCTACCCTCGATAGTCAAAAGTCGATAACATTTTTAGTATCGGTCAGCTAATAGCTGCATTTCTCGTTTATGAATAGTGTAACCGGTTTGTCTACATATCATAATGCTCTTCCTTAGTGTGTTATCATACTTCAACCCCATCGTGAATGCTTCTCATTCTAATTCTAGTCTATAAAAAATTATTTCTTAACGTTCTAAAAAGTGTTCATATTTCTAGTGAAAGTACCTTGCCAAAACAGTTTGATGCCGTTTGAAACGGGAATTTGACCTGGCTCGCCTTAGCGTGTTTAGAATAGCATTGCAATATACAGTATATTTGTACATGTGTGTTCGTTGCTGTTTCTCGGTATATGTATTCATAATTAAATTCCATTAGTTTGAAACTCACGCCAAACTGTTTGTGGATTCCTTACCAATGTGCATATGCGCATCGCGCGTAACACTGCCGGAAGTAGTCGGGTTTTGAAGAGTGGAGTAATCTTGCCCTCAAGCATGATCAGAAATGTTTGATTCCGGAGCGATTATATAATTTCGTTCGCGGGTACAAGATTGCCGGTTATATCACTAGGACGCAATTGTAAAGGCATAGCCACGAAGATTTGCGAGAACCAGATTCAAGTAGTTCGCAAATAGCATTCGTTAGTCATCACTCCAGGTGCTCATTCGAGAGCAGTCATCGAAGTAGTACCCTAGTTAGTCATTGCGATACAACATGTATACCAGTACCCTTTCTCATGTTAGGTGCCCACTGTGCTTGAGCAAATGCGCAGTAGGCTGTCACCACGAAGGCGTTGTTTGAAGCAGGTGTCTGCAGTAATTTAATGTTATGCTAATGTGCGCCCTGTTCTTGAGCATTTGCAGCATTGTAGGCTATGCGAGTTAATTATGGTTTATATAAAAGCGCAGTAGAAGGAATATTATTGTGCGTAAAAGTGCAGAGCAGAAATGCTACCCATTTCATGGTCTAGTATTATATCGTGTGTTAAAAAAAACTCATTTATGGTAAGTCTTGGAAAGAAAGATAGAAAATCTAGTCATGTCTTAACTTAAGTCTGTAGGTGAATGTCACATTGCAATTTGTTTATGAAAACATCTGTCACTGTGACAGGTTTACACTGCATTAAGTTTAGTTGTATCAATCAAAAAGGAAAATAAGATGGCATGTAGACAGCAACAACGAGTGTCATAATCATAACGGTCAATAAAAATTGTTTTTGTTAAGTGTTTTGTATCTATATTTTTAAAATGTGCCAAATAAAATGCTGAATTGTAATGTTAGCACACTCTCGCTGTGGTAACTCCGTGAATTGTCTGAGGCTTCTGAATCCAGTTTTAACAAATAAATTTACGAAAATTCTATTAATCTTTTGACAGGGTTCAACACTTACTATGCAAGGTAAATGCATTCTTCCATTGTTGATAACTACTAATAAGTTCTAATTCTGAAATCGTGCAAACTATCATTTCGATAACCGCTCATTAATAAAAAATTATCTCACAATTACGAGTAACGATGCAATCATGTCTGATAGCAACAGTAAAATACTCAATACTCCTGTAAAAGACCCTGTTCCACCACTTTTCTACAACAATTTTTGTTACATTTATGATTCAGCGACCTTTTCCCTGCCAACGATAAAATATATTTATATATAATTTCGCTTTTCTGTTGGCGCTTTTACCTGGAAAATGAAAACTTATTTGCAAAATCCATGGATCTGGCTCTAATTTACGTATTAGGCATTCCTTTATTTCAGATTTTGCAAGAACTCCTTTAATTAATTCTGCAATTATACTGTAACTTTAGAAAGTGTAATTAAATTTAATTGAAGGTAATATCAAAAGGACTGAAATTATATCGGCAAATATTTTTCGAAAGCTGTGCCGCCTAGCAATGCAGCGATTTTAATTGGTTTCTCTATTGGTTTATATTTTCCAATTCAAGAACAAAATCCACATGGAAATAAATTACTACATCGACTGAAACTGTACATGGCATTTGCGATGTAAATAATAACTGTGCATGATTTTCAGGTACATTCACTTTACTAGACTCAAATGTATTTTAAGGAATTGTAGATACCTACCCACAATATTTTATTTTAACACACTGTCCTCTGTGAAAGATACAAAAACTAGTGATGGCTCTGACACAAATCATTGAGAAAACAAGAAATGTTTAAAAAGTGTTTCTTAAGCTAGCGAAAACTACAGGAAGTTAAAAATAAACTTTCGCGGGAACTTGTCTAATCCGTAGTATACTTTTTGTTGACATCCAACTGTAAATGTTTTTTAACTTTAAAATTCATTTTCAACATCTTGTGTAACTTATCGACATTTTAATGGTACCTATCAATTTAAACTACAAATTTGGTTTAAATTATATATTTTTGCATATATATGTAGCTTATTGGACTATTAAAGTAAGATGAACTAATAATACCGTTAATAGTAGTTCAAATATAGCTTTATAAAGTGCCGTGTACACATTGGTTATAATTTTCATGAGTTCCCGCGAATAGTTTTATTGCTGATCGCTCTCTATTTTCAGTGCTTTTGATTCATAATTTTCCCACTCTAACTATACAGTGAAAAGCAACCTTGACAACACCTCATTGAGCGTTTAGACATTATTTGCTTGCTATCTGATTTCGGCTGAAAGCTCCACCGTATCCTATCTAATTTTCCGAGATTTATCCCTCCTTAATGCAGCAGAAAAATTCAAAAACACGTAACAACCTGCGGCACTTAAGCCAGCCCTCTTCTTCAGCGTATTCATTTTCTAATTATACTTGATGTAGTTGAAAGAACCTCTTTGCAGTGATATATTTTTTCACAACCTTAAGCACTTTACAGATCCCTTCTGTTAATTAGCCATTACCTTCATCATCCTTAATATCTGTATTTCCCCAAACGTAGCAAATGAGGCGATGTTATAGTGCCGACATTTAAGGAAAATGCTGGTCCAGTAAATAGCTTTTTACGTTATTATTATTCTACATAATTGAGATTTTTATTACTATACGAAAAAGTCAAAGTAACAAATTAGTCAAAATCATCTACTGTGGTAGAAACTGGCAAATTTTTTACTTGCAACGAATGCCATTTCATATTATTGATAATACAAAACATTGTAGTAAAGTTACACTTAAAATTACTAAACTATCGAACTGTTTGTATAAAATGCTACCACATTTTACTTTAAACAGAATAACAAAATGCGTCTTATTACCAGTAGCAATTAACAATTTGATGAAATATTATAATTTTAGTTAGTAAGAATCAGAATCATGCTTTTCTAATTTTTTGTGGAAGCATGATGCAGCCGGAAAACTATTCGTAGCAAAGGCATCGGGTGTGATGCGAGTGTGACGGTTCCGTGAATGTAGCTGTTTGGGGGAAGCTCTACCGTGACAGTTTTAGAAATCCGCGACTTCCAGCTCTCACAAACGCACTCCACTAATCTGAAATACAGTGCCCATCTCGTTGAGTACTAGGGAATTTCATCTCAATCATTGAATCGGATATATTCGAGAGAACCCCCTGCTATTGGCCGCCAATACTTCGCTTCAGCGCAACCGGGAAAAGTACTCTTTCTATTGCGTGTAAATGAACGCAGTTTCGCCTGTCGTTATTTTTAAAGCTACACATTTTTTATCCTGTTTTCAGGTTCGAATTCCTTTTGTCATTTAACGTAGGTCAACCCCGGTAATCGACTGCCATGATTGGGACATTATTACAATTTACTTTGCTGCAGTTAGCTAAGCTGAACCTATTTGTATTGCATATATATTTCACTGCCAATTCTAAATGTGTTTTATAAGTAAATAATGCATGTTCTAAAATATATTTTGTACATAAACCTGTTAGAATTATGGTCACTCATTAAGCGACTTGTACTGGCTGGCCGATAGGGTATCAATATTGCTTTCTCCTGTGCAATTGTATCTCAGGTTCTTAAGAACTGCTTTGTTACCATTGTTTAGTGGTTTTAGTCATCAGTTGCGGCCCGCTTAAACGCATTTTTATTAATGCTATCTTTTCGAATTTACTGTGGGGTTACATTTTATACAGAAAACTTCAGTTCCACACTCTTGAAATAGGAGAAGTTTTCAGAGAACACGAAGGTAAGTTTATATCTCGGAACTGAGTATGCATACCAACCATCGCCGAAAAAAAATCATCCTAGCGTAATTTCATCAGTATTTCATAGGCAGAGACATCAGGTGGCGCCCATGAAAATAATATGAATTTGTCTCCGTATCTACCGAGTTACAGTTTTTTCGACTATTGCGAACGAGCCCCTGCTCTTTTTGGCTACGACCCATCTCTTCCTACCGAGCCAGTTCGACCAATCTTAGATTTGTTATCTTTCATTTGACAAAGGGTTTTTTAAATGGGCTTGGATTTTTACATGCAATTTAAAAACAGTCAAAACAACAAGATGAAGTTTAACCATCTAATAAGCATTTAGTAACGGTGCTTTTATGAACAATATGAACTTCAATTTAAAGTAACCTAATGCTAACGAAAGTTACGTAAATAAACTATGAAGCAGTCAATATTTTTTCTTTATCAATGTGTTGTAATATTTACTTCTGTGTTCTTTGTGTTGTTGAAAATATTCTATCATTTATTAGTATTTGTAACTACGGATCTTTGACTAAGCGAACCGTTGAAATATAGCACGTTCTAAATAGTTCTAGAATTAAACAGTGTCCGAAGTTATTTTAAGGGAGTGGGCGTAGTTGTAAAATCTCGATGAGCTTGGCGATGAGTTAGCTGAGAACGTCAATATATGAATGTTGTAAAACCTGACACGACCGGGGCTGGCATTTTTTACAATATGTGAATAGTTACTTGTGGAACCTAATTAATATTATGTGGACTAATAGAGTAGATGAACCAATAAGGTCTGAAATAAGTACTAATGCTTGAGTAGCTTTGCAATAGAGGCTGTTTGTAGTTTTATTGTACAGCCGAGTTTGAACACTGTTTTATTGTTAATATTATTGCTGATTGTAGAAAGCTCTCTTGTTTGGGTCGTTGTACATGCGATTATTGTTGAGTTGGAGGCCAGTTGGGGCCGCTTTTATGCACTGCGTGCTTGGGTTAGAGATTATCGGTCGAGATGGTCAATAACCCTCGACCTGATAAGCAATTATCCAGAAACCGCTTCTGGAAAGCCAGGGGTGCTCATTTTCCACAAATGCCTTGTGATTTTGGTCGTCACATTGACATGGGTTGTAGCCCATTGATCTAGTTAGCGTTCGGCTAATAGGTACTACATGCGATAAGCATCCGTGTTGCAGGATTATACAAGCACGCCACTAAAGATTAACCTGAACGAGATGCTCTGCTAGACGCTACTTGAGAACGCCCCAAAGGGGGGGGGGGGCGCAGATCAAACACGTACTGCTAAATGTTTGTAATGTGTATTTATTATTTTATGCTTGCATGTTTAGCTTTGGAAATTGTGGGGCTTTGAGTTTGTGACCGATTGTGTGTGACCATATGCCTCATGAGAGGGCCCGATTGCCTAGCTATCCCCCAGAGTCCTTTTTTCTGACCAGCAACCCTCAGACATAACGGGCGTGATGGAATTTTTGGTAAGCCACCAACCATATACATTTTTGCATACGAATCTAGATCCAGAATAAAAATTCGCTCGAAAATGTGTGTCTACAAATGTTTACTCCTTAAGTACTGTGGTAATAATAGCATTTACACTATAAACAATTTATTATAGTTTTTATCGTACTACTTACACCTGCCAGTAGTTACTTAACTAACTCGAAATCAGAGCACGAAAACGGGGTTATAGCGACATTATCGGAATTCAGATAAAAACTTCCCAGTAGTAAATCGTGAACGACGCATAATTAGAAAAACGTTCTGTGAAGGGCGTGGTCCTTAATTCAACTTTGGCGATGTATTTATAGATGGTATCTTGACGGAAACCGTCCCCCACGCAGGAATGAGATAGAATTAAAACACAAATACTCGTAAGACATAAATGTGCTCGTTCAAACTAGTATTTAGTCGCGAAGTCATGAACATGAACTATCTATCTAATAAAAACTACCTCAACGTAAACCGTTCAAACACGGTAACTTACTATAATTAAATTCCTAGTTTCCAGTAATAAATATGAATTAATGGAACTAAAGCCGAGCAGTTAAAATATCGTGCAGTTCCTATTTTAAACATAAGCGTTTCGCCTAGAAACGCGGATATAAAGGAAATATGACGGAACATTAAATATTAAGTGTTAGCTGCTTGCATGTTGTTAACCATTTCTGGCTATAAGTAATCGTAAAACGTTTTTCCTGCTCAAACAAAAATTATAGCTATTACTCATAAAGAAAATCTGTGTAACCTTTAATGTTTTATTCTATACTTAGCTAGCCAAAATAAGCCGTCATTTTAATTTTTTAATAAAACGCATTACTTAGTGAAAACGTTTTAATTTTTTTTGTTGCAACATAGAGTACAGATATGGAGGTTATCATATGTATGGAAAATAATATCCATCGAATGGCCGTCCCGACTTTGTTGGAAAATGTTGACTTTTTTATAATTTTTTTAATGACTTTTTGTCATAATTGTGGACTAATTTCTTCAATATTGCTTCAAATTTCTTCATATAGGTCCTTTAATAGTCTGTGGATCACACTTTCCTTAAAAAAAACTCAAAGTGTTCTGAATTGAACCAGAACTCTTAAAGTTATGGATTAATTCCACCACAGTGCTGCGAGACGATGAGGCATGATGACCAAATAATGTGCGGACTTTCTTACTATTTTTGTAATGAATTTTTACAACCTAGGCGTTGCTTGTTCGCGTATCTCTCCATGACTAAACTGCAAAGTTTTAGTACTCTATGTTCGTCACACAAAAAATTGCGGTAAATTTAAAATGATGACTCATTTTGGGACACCCGTTATAAGTAAATATTAGCAGACCTACTACGAATACTTCTCAACTTAAACGAAATAAAAAATAACATAATTAATTGTGTGTGATAACTAAATGATCTTTGTTTCGTGCTTTGCTTCGCAATTATTTCTCAGTACTCTTCTTCTACTTTGAGAATCTGTTAAAATCAAAGCAGCAAACAATTCTTCTTTGCTGACTGTGACAAAATACAAACTGGAAATAAAACATACTAACCGAGGAGAGATATCTGCACAATGCAGTCGTTGCTAGCTTGTTGCCCTTAACATCAGCACGATTGAAACTCCACTTTATAACTCAGAAATCAGAGTTTCTGATACTGAGCTATACGTCGCAGGTTGAAGAAGAAACGGAAATGTAAGCTTTCAGAAGAGTTTTAACACAATGGACCACACAACATGTGATTTAAAAAAAATATTCATCAACGAAAACCAATGAAGAAAGTAGGTTATTTTTAATTAAAACAGGTTAATACGACAAGTCCTAAAACGCTCTTCAGAAAGGACCTTTAATTTTTGTCTATTTTAAGGTACGGTTTTTCACAATCATCAAATAAGGTGTATTGGGGTTAAAATATTTGATAGTTTCAATGTGCATTATTTGTAAGTTTTAATTACTATTTGTGGCATTTCCGAAATATTGTAAACTCTAAGATCTAATATTCTTGACAAATATATTAGACATTAAATCACGATTCCTTGTTTTTGCACACCCAGACTGGATAACGGGCTGGTTCGTGTCACCTTGGTATTTAGAAATCACCTTGGCATTTAACCATTATTGTGCCAGGTGTAGGAATTAACTGCATTTCTTAGATTGTAGTAATTGGATTAAAAAGTGTTGTGTACTTAAAACCAACAGTGAATGTACCCGGGTGCTATTATTAGAAATGCATGCGACGGAGTGGACATAGCGGTTTGGTGCACCTTCGCGCTTTGGAGGCAGCGGGTAGTCAGTCGCACAGTAATAAGCGACCTGCGCGTACGTCCACGTAAAAAGGGACGCCACGCGAAGTATTATAAAGTGCCAGCTTGGGGAAGCATTCTTGAGATACAGAAGTTCACAGCAGGAAGCTGCTATTCCGGCTGCCAGTCGAGCTTCAAGGAAGCCAGTCGACCTTGCCAACACACGAAGACTCTGTAGGGGCAGCTACTGAAGCCACGGAGCTAATCTCTTGGCCATCTTGCTACCAAATAAAGGCAAGTTTCGTATAACCAAAACCGTAATAAGGAATTAACTGCTATTGCAACGCATTGTGCAAATAGTTTTAACGAGCAAAACGCGCACAAAGGCCACATGCCACGTCAAAATAATGCGCTTGCATCATCCCGTGGACATATCGCGTCAGCTGATTTCAAGCTACTGGAGGCATTAACACTGTGGGTTTTTTAACTTGGCGTTAATAATTAACAATTCATACATACACTTAAGGAGTGCATTCAAGCATGTAGATTCAGCCTTAAGCTCGTGGACTGTTCGGTGCTGCTATTAATATCGCATATAATATTTACATACTACCATTGAGTATTCTTTCTTATGTATCTCCATGCATGCATTTTCCTTTACAGAGCATATGCATTTTTACGTAAACTGTTTGGTTTTCATTTCTGGCAGGATTTGCATGTATATGTTAAGTATTTGGTTACTGGGCACGTTTCTGACCCCGTTTCTGACCCCGCTAGCTGTTCCCAAAATTCCATTCTGGCGCTAAGGGCAGTGTCCAGCCACCCTGAATGGCGCCAAGGCGAGAACAATTGGGCTCTGTTACGGGATCGAACAAGTGCAAGGATATCGCCGGCCCTTTAGACGGGGCATGATCGAGACGGGGCATTTGCGGCCAGAATCCGAACAGAGACGCTTCGAAACTAAAATAACGTTTGAAAGTAATCTGTATTCATTTTTCGGCGATTATATGTCTTTTTTTAACTCAATCTGGTTTTAATTCCTTAATAATTTAACATATAATTACATCATTATAGGAGTCAGTGGGCAGGCCGGAACTATCTATATTGACATTTCCCTTAGCTGCACTGAGGTAAGAGCAGGTATTGTGCTTCTACGACTGAGTTGACTAGGAATCTAAATTCACAGTAGAGTATAGAGCACGGGAAGAGCAAACATTACAGCACCACGTGCAAGCAATGCACCGTATCGAGGGTGCTGGGTTAGGGATGGAATTCGGAAAAGGATAGAACGTTCGGTGCTGTGACAGAGGCGCGACGTATGTTGTGAAAGTAGGCTGCTTTGAGTATTTGATAACGTATGCGATTTTGCGAAAATGGGAAACCAATAATTAATTATAACGAGATAAGTTACAACAATGCAAAGTTACTCTGCAAGTGCTTCTATTCTTAAGTTGCAACAATGCGACGTGACCTTACAAGGGCTACTATGCGGATTCTTAGCGAGTTTAGCGGTAACTGCTGTAGATTGCATGTACGATAGTTGATTGCATCATGTTGGTAGATTTTTGGCAATTCCAGCAGATCTAGACGTCAGACGTCGCTTATGGTGGACGATTAAATGATAATCACGGGGGTAGATCCGTAGTGATCCTGCGGAGGCTTGTTCCGCCGCAGCAGCCGGGCGAGATCAGCAGTAGTTGCTGTACTGTGAGAGAACAGTATCCATCGGGTTTCTTACTGACTCTGTACGTGTCGTAAAAAATAGTTAATCCAGTGGATTACTATTGGGCAGTAACAGCCAAAAGTAACCTACGACTAACCAAACAGTCAAGTTAGCGATGATGTGCTAAGAGATTCATGCTGACTGATGGAAGGCCGAGTGTGACAACGTCACTGCCGGGAGTAATAAAGGGGACAGGGAGCGGCCACTCCCGGTGAGTACAATTATTATTATCGATGCAGATTTACAGGTCAGTAAGTGTATATTCTTTTACATTTAACCGTCTGCCTCCGCCACCGGGCCCAAGGAAGGCTCGAACTTGCACTGTGTGCACCCCTTCTCCGCTTTGTGGGTCATGGGGCGAATTGCATCCATCACTTTGTCATATTTCAAAAAGTATTGAAATTAGAATTTTCATACAACATACAAACACTCGTTTAATTGGTGCATGGTAGAAATGTACTTTAGGAACTTGAAAGGGCTAAAAAATCCACAATGAATGAGTTTACTCTGACTGAGTAGATGCAACATTAAATAGTTCAAATGTTACAAATACAAGCAGAAACATTACGTGTTTTTTAAGGTTACTTTGATAACCTTCTTTCGATCACATGTTACAATCATTACTCTCGGTGGTAGAGAAATTAAACTAATATACCTAATATCCCAGTCCCTTTGGCCTTTATGGATTTTCACAAGATATTCAACTCTAATGAAATATGGGCATTCTTAAAACTCGTGGACCAGGCAAGAGTGGATGCACGGTACTCAAATATTATTAAAAATGCATGCTTGCAAATTACAAGTGAGGAGAGCACAAAGGTGAATACATTTTTCTATAAAGGTTCTGACTTACCGCATCGTTGAGATAATCTCAGGCGTTTCTTCTGCGACCTAAAACGGAATTTGTGGCTACATCAACAAGACATCTTATGTCCTTATGTATTACCTCTCTTCGGTCAGCAATCACTTTTTTCATCCTGCTCACACGACGTCACGGGTCTCTCTATCTCTCTCTCTCTTTTGCTCGCACTCATACTAGCGAGTTCCTGCACTAGCCAAGGTTGACGCATACACGGTAAAACTAATTGGAAGCTTAAACACTGAATTTTTTATGCAAGTGTGCTGTTTTCAAATGTGTATGTATGAAGACCTCTAATCACAGATATTTATGTTGTATTTATGTGTGCATGACTTAAACATGAAATTGAGAATTTAATCAGCCTAGAATAATTTAGACTTTCTTCATATTGTTGTATTTGTTTAGGGCACCTTGCGTACATTTTCAGATCTGTTTGGGGGCCAGTCAAAAATATAGATTGTGGATTACTCCATAATACGTAATTTACGCTTTTGCTCAGGCAACCGGACCAAATATATTGCGTCCCATTTGACTTTGAATTTTCTATAATTTGAGCCGACTTAGAGTCTTGATGAATAATATAATATATGTTTTGGATAATACAACCATTCTTATTTTGACATAGTATGCCTTCATTGTAAAAGTGAGCACATATAACTCGATTTCAGGGTAAGTAGAAGCATAATAGGCAAACCAGGTACATCAGTTCGATCCTCGGCCAGCCACTTTGACCCGAATCGAGAAAAACCCTGGAAGGCTTCCACGACATCTCCAGGCTAAGATCATCGAGTGGCGCTTAACAGTTTCCAGATTGGTATGAACTGGGGGGGGGGGGGGGAGATGGGTCTGTCGTATTTTAACGAGCAGTAAGCTGACTCGCTGAGCTATCGAGCCTCTTCTGCCCTGTTGCGGTGTCTTAAATTAGTATTTAGAAAGTGTGAAATTGAACTGTGCACGTAGGGACTTATTTTTAGTGGCCGCCCAGGCAGTATCTTCTCGAATATATATTGCTTTTACTTATTTTTGTTATTCTATCGATCTCTATTCTCTCTAAATGGTTTATTTTTTATATCTTATTTATTTTCAACAACTTCAGTATATCCTACATGCAGCATCGTCCTTCTCATTTAATTATTTCTTAGTTTGTCTTGTCCTTCAGAAAAAATATCGAGTATCTTTCGTAAGTTTCTTAATTTCGGTTGTTTCTGGTTTGGCTTCATTCACATATACACAGTGGGCCAAAAACAACCGGTACACAATTTAAGTACTCGTATTTCCAATACTAATTATTGAATTTAAATATTTTTTCGAAAAACGAAATGCTTACACTTTGGAGATTAAAAAATATATCTTATGTGCAATAATACGTTTCAATTCGATTTTATTAATTTTATTAAATTAGTAGGCAATGACTTTTGTCTTATTTGTTTGATCAATGTCAGTTTTTATCTGTCATTTAGTTTTAATTGTTGCTTTAATCGAAATCATCAAGAAAATGGTACGCTTAACTAGAGGCGCAAATCGCTTTTGCGATTTGGCACTGGCCAAAACGATTACAAATGATTGTTGATAAAAATGGTGGAAGTATGGAACCATATTTTTAAATACCATATTTAATAACTATTTAGATAATTTTTTGTTATTAGTATTGCATTGCCTTAAGTTTTAAAATAATAAAAATTTCCAAAAAAAACAGAATTTTTTGTATAACTTTGTTTTAACCACGCACAACTTTGAATTAGCAATGTCACTTTGAAGTAAAAGTGTTTCACTTCCATCTATAAAACATTGAGCTTTTCGATGATATAATAGTTATTTGAAAATATTAATGACTTGCGAATATACGAGGCTATAAAATCTGTACCGCTTTTTTTGGCTCACTGTGTATTATTCTGGGTCGAACAACTGCTTTATACATATTGATCTGACCTTCATATTTCACATCATGCCATGCTACAAATGCCAGGTCATCAGTCTTAAAACAATTGGATTCACCCCAAAAATTCGAAATTGAGTTTTCAACAGATCTTCACGGTTTAGAGTCACTTGAACCAAAAAAAAAACATATTTTTGTTCATTGGTCTGTCTGTCTGTCTGTCTGCCTGTGTGTCTGTGAACAAAATATCTCCAAAACGAAAAGAGGTATGGCGTTGAAACTTCATATATAATTTTTGGGTACTATCTAGATGGAACAGCAAGCTTTTGAAGAAAATCGCATAACCAGAAGTATGGTGTATACTCTTGTAATTTTGTAGTTCTTTTTCGATTTTTTTTTCAAACTTTACATTTTTAATGCTGCGACATAGATGATTTACCAATTGAATACCTCTAAAATGGGTTTCTTTTGTTTGTTTTTCTTTGTTCTTATTTTATTTTAAATAGAACACCCAGTATATTATTACATTTTTGAATTCCGCTTAAAATTATAGAAAAAAATGTCTTTTCCACTAACTATTTTATACGGTTTCTGTAGAATATGTAATTTTTTAATTTTTTTGACAAATGCTTAAAAATCTAACTTTTGGCTAATTATATTATAAGATCACTGTAGAAGGAAGTTGTGTGGGTGTATCACACCAGGTTTTTTTGTCAATGCATTATCTTTTGAAGCGGCAACTTACGAAGTGTGTATGTATAAAATCTTACAGAGATTGTGGTAAATAGTGAATTCCAGAAAGCGTTGTGGGCTTTTCAAAGAAGCCACAACACGTTTTTTGTGTTTTTGTTATTTTTAAAAGTCCATAGCGCTGTATCGCTGTTTTGAAACGTCCAGAGCACAAAATTACAGTCTCTGAATGTCTCAAATTGTTCAGAACACGTTCTGGTTACCGTTTTCGGCAATTGAGCAAATTCGATGTTTGCTCCTTCCACATCGACTCGTAAGTATGTGGATTTTATAACCTGTTCGGCTATTAAATTCAAGTTTAACTCGAGCTAACTGTTTAGTTCGTCTTTGTTGCTGACATTTTCATTTGAATTTTTGCTGTGAGATTGAGTTTAGCAAGATCCTTTTTGAATCGTTTTTAGCTGGTTACCTAGCATTATTACTAATATTCCCAGTCTTGCATCTACGATGTTTGACCTGTTCCACCATTTCATCAAGAATTTAATTAATTAATAATAAAGCATAAGTACTAGGTCTCCTCATCGTCTCCTCATCTTACGCTATTTTACTTCCCTCGTCTAAAAAACGAAGGAAGTATTGTAATCACGAAAAAATCACCTTCCCATATTTCTTCAGATATTCACGTTTTACGGTCTCTAGACGACGAAAAACAGGTTTTATCAATACCATCTGCCTGTCTGTCTGTCTGTTTGTCGGTTTACCTTTTGGCGGTATAGCTCAAAAACTATTTGTTGTAAGAAGACGATAGTTTGCTTGCATATTACATGTCTACCTGACATGAAAGTGAGAAAATTTCGAACAAATATATACACGGTGAGCACCTTAAAAAAGTAAAAATTTGTTTTGTTTTGCTTTACCTGAGAGATAGATACAATTAACAATTTGAATATAGCACAGACTTTATCGTTGGAAAAAATTAGACCTAACAGATACATAGTAAACATTACAAATTGGACAAAATAGTATGATGCTCTATAACGCAGCAGAAACTAGTTCACTTCGAGCACGCCCATGACTCAGTTATTCTAGCGGCGGAGTGCGAATTCCAGCAGACTACATTTTTACTTCCATCGTCTCAAAGACGAAGGACTTTTTTATTTGCAAAAGATAAAAGTAATAATTTGCACATAGCTCAGGCTTCAAGAAAATGAAACCTAACAGATACAGGGTAAACACCACAAATGGGACAGAGTAGTAGTGCTTTATAAAGCCTCAGAAACTCCTCCAATTCAAACACGCCGGTGTCTCCTAGCACCGGACAAGAAAATGGTTGGAGATATTCGCCTGGGAGCGCGGAGTTCGAATCCCAGCGGACTACACTTTTTAGTTGCAATGCACAATTTCAGTTTTGTTTATATTGTCGGCCACCTGGCTGGTTGAGTAGGTAAGTATCCTGCATGGAATTCAGGTAAACATATTAGACTCAAATCTCTGGCGGTGGCCGAGGTTTTTTCTTAGAGCCGCGATGTATTTGAACACATCAGTTAATTTAGCTTGAAGTTATATTTAGATTGTTGAATTTGCTATGTGCCTGGATGTAGAGAAACGTGATGCTAGTTGCCTGTAATTGCCTTCGTTGTATTTCCTGTGATATACGCATGGTCTTCGACAGCGAAATGTAAAAGAGGTTAAAGATTATGGATGAATAAATGTTTATAGATATAATTGCTTGAAGTTTTGCGTTTAATAAAATGGTAAATATTTTTGCTTTGAGGGTTCCTCTGTAATTAGAGGCGTCATTACATTGTCCTTTTCATATACAGGTCTTGTGTGACTGCCATTCTACTCTTCTGATAGGTACTGTTTCTTTTTCTTATCCATACTGTTAGTTGTTTTCAACCATATTTAATTAATTCGTTTAGGATTCCATCAGGTTCTGGGGTTTTTCTGTGTTTTATTCTTAGAGTTCCTTCTTTCACTTGTTTTATACCCTTTTGAATTTTACTAATGATTCTAATTTTTTTTAATACTTTACTTCTTCACCAGTGTCATTTGTACGAATACTATCGTTGAGTTACTCAAAGTTAGATAATTTAAGGTTTCTGCCAAATAAAAGCGTTTTGAATTTGTTATATGTTGTTTTCAAAAAATGTCGTCGTACTACATATATTTTACTCAGAATCAATTTGCTTGTAAATTTAACTAGGTCAGCATCGTCGGTGGACCTAAAACTTCAATCCCTTTCCAATCATTACCTTATTTAATTTATATAATGAAAGAAGGCCATAAAACTTCCCCAATTAAAGCAAGCATTTCCGCGCAGCAGCATCGTACCCTAGAAAGAACGAACTATAAAAAACAGAGGGATGTTTTATCTTTGCGAGCGCACATTATCCCCACCTATTTTTTAAGGTTCAGCAACCCCTGCGGAGAATCTTGTTTAGTTTGTGTAGGCCGTGTCGCTGATAAAGAATTAATGCGCTCGTTAATCGGCGAACGTCAAGAAGTACACGACTTGCCAAACGCACAGTTTTAATGCCCCCCAGGGAGGCAACTAAATTTGTGCTTCAGCAGTGACGTACGATTTTGAAATCAACGCCGGCCGCCTTTTTCAATAACGCCTAGGCGGAAATAAATTTGCTTGCGGCAAAAACCGCAGCTGAAAAAATCAAGTGCCAGTCGATAATTCCGAAATTTGTCTCGCGTTAGCTCGTTTGAATAAAAAAATGCAAGGGGAAAAAGGGACAAATATGGGGAAAAAGTGTTGGCGCAACCCCGATGCTTACTGGAGCAAAGACAATGGGCATCCATCATCCTCGCGCGATCCGCAAAATAACACATAACCCTCTGCTAACATTACGGTTATGCAACCGCGCGCCCTCTGGCGGGCCTCCCGCGATGTCGGTGTCTCCCTTAAATTACCCCGACAAATGACTGCGCCACTCACAGCCCCTGCGACCAGTAAAATATGTACAACGCCTTTTGTTTTGCTCCTCGCCGAGACCGGAAAAATAAAGAAGTGCCGGATCACCTAATTACAGGACGCTCTCGCCGAGTTTATTTAATTTGTACTGGGAGTTTTATTGCGGCCCTTGATGAAAGGGCGCTCTAGACTCCCGGATAAAATGCCTATTCTTTATCGGTTTTCATTCACACGGCTATTTGCAGAGAATTCGCAACCGCAACTCGGGCTTTTGATTGTGTTTTTAAGGCTTCCGGAAACAAACAAAGAGTGTTTTTCTCTATGCGACGCGGAAATCCTCCCTGCCAAAGAACACACTTAGCAAAAACTTCTATTAAATTATGGCGGCCCTCGGGATCACCAGGAAATATTGTTCTGGCACGTGATCGACACTAATTATCCAGACAAGAGGAGCTGGTGCGCTTCTCTATTTATGGCAAATGTTATCTGGCTCGAGAGTGCCGAAAAACACCCATGAAAATGTTACGCAACCTGATTAGTATTCCCAGCTGCTAATGTTTGCAACCGGGAATGAAACCCGACGGAAATAAATGCAATCGTTATTACGTAAGCTGCAAGGGCTAAGGGGCATTTGAAGTTTAACAACTTCGTTAAGATGGTCATTAAATGAAACTTTCGCTTTCTTCTCGTAAAATGTTATGATAACACCCCGTTAAAGAGTTTTAAAATGAATGTTACAATGTGGGAAGAAGCCGGAGACAGCTCCTCTGTTATAAGTATCATTTATACATTTTTTAAGTTGGAAATCATTGTACCCATTTGTACTTCAGCTTGGAAGTAGAGCAACAGAGCAGAAATAATAATAATTACAAACACACAGAAGTGAAAATATGTAGGAGGCGTAGGTATATACTGGCACACTATTTTTGTTGTCGATGAAGTAGCTTGCTGAAAAGTGATGGTTTCTCTATCAGTTTGTTTCAATTATTTCTCCACATTTTCTGTATTCATTTCATTATTTGTTGATGGACCAGATTGTTTATGTGAATTAATATCATTTGCTTCTTCTGGGTTAGGACGATCTGTAGCATAACTAGACAAAAAAATCAGCGTCGCTAGATACTTGTGAACGGAACGATTTCACTCTTTTCAAATTCTTCAATAATATTGCGAAGAACGCCTGGGTGATTAATCATCCACTGATCTGCAGCTGTTTATAAAATGCTTTAAAAGGGCCAAAACAACTTAAATCGAGTGGCTGCATCTGTGACTGCAATGGGGTGGGATGGTAAGAAGTATTATTCCACCTTTTGTAGCTTTCTGAAAAACTTTAAGGCCGTAATGGCTTTCGTGGTTGTCTAATATCAGTAAAATGTTATTGTTTTTCGAACAACGGGTGTTTTTGACTAAATGCTTCATGTACTCAAAACAGCTGTCATCCATCCTGCCGGATATGCTGAACCAGCTGATCCAGGCGGTGCTTCATTGATCATGTGCTGTTTGAAGTTTTTACGTGAGAATACGAAGAATGTAGGAATGAATGTCCCATTAGCATAAATTGTTGCACATAAAGTGACCAATGTACTTCGTTCGCTCTACGTTAATTTACCAACTTGCTTTCGTCCTGCCTCTGCCAGAATTTTTGGAGACTTGTGGACTGTCGTCACTGCAGTCTCATCGCAATTGTAAATCTGATTAGCTGTAAAACTATACTTTTTTTAGTTTATTCCAGGTTATCGCAAAATAAAGCAACATTGTATTTGTTAATACTTGTTGCTCTTGCCAGACTGGCAGCTTCAGGGTACCTGGGTACCTCTCACGAAAAGAAAACAGTCATTCTTTTCCAGCACCTTTCTCTTGGTACCACGAGTCCGGTATCATTTTTCATTTACTACAGCAAAATCAAAAGCTAACTGTCTCACATCTCTTTGATTTAGACCATAATACACGTTTGTTGCGTTGCAAGCTTCAAGATAAAATAAAGTAAATGTCTAATAGACATAGCTGCGAGAGTAAACCCCTCATAAAGGGCTTTGAATCATGTCAACACAATTCGCCCTAAAATGATTAGCCTAGAAATACCTTCTGAATATATTCCTCGTAATTTGGTAGGTACACAAAACTGAGGAAGACCTTGAGTAGGTTACAGTGATGTGATAGATTTGCAGTGGGGCCACGAGAAAAAACATGTTGTGGAGACCTAGATTAACACATTTTATAAAAAACATAAGGATATAGAGCAGAGCTGGATTAATAATAACAGCACAAATACAATGAATGAAAGTACGTAGTATGAAACAATTCGATAAATAAAACAAATGGTTAAGACTAACATCCAAGAGCATAGCGAAATATTTAAAAGCAACTAGAAAAAGGGGAAAATAGTGAGCTGTACAAAAACACAGAAGGGCTAGACAAATATCTGGAAGCAAAATAAAAAATAAATTCAAGAGAAGAAACTGCTGGAACCCATTTGTAAAAGAAAAACTGATGGAAGAGCCAGTGATAGATGCAAAAGGGATAACATGTTAATAATTTTATACTCATCCTAAAAGATAGTATAACGACAATAGAAGACATTTTTAACACAGTGTTAATAGACGAAAACGAAGCAGACCAGCGAAACATATAACTTGATTTAGGACGAGGTAAATGTGGTGAGCGTGCGGTGAGGATATTATGAAGATAAGTACTCAAACAGAAATAGAAGAACAAGCTAATAATGAATTAGTTAAAAAGACACAATGCATAAATGCTAACATAAATATAGTAGTAGAGCAAAGAATTAAGCCATACTCGAAGAGAAAGTGCTAGAAGGAAGGAAATAACACCTAAGGAGTGCATTGTATGACCGATTAATTTCAGTTAGTGTGAATAAACGAAAGCCAGATATGCTGCAGAGCAAATAACGAAAATAAACGGAAACAAAATCTAAAAATGAGCAAATAACCTTCAGAAATGGAAGACAGGCTCAGAATCACCTAATATATACACTACGTACAAAATATTTTCGAAAATAACTTATAAAAATCTGTAAAAGGCTTTACTCAGATCTGAGTTATGTGTAAAATATTACTTTAATTTAACTCACAATTCTCGAGCTCAAGCAAATTTAAGCGGATCTTTATATTTTTCATGCGGTCACTCTGTATACATTTGAACAAAAGTAGACACGGTTTCGATCCAGGTAGACATCTAACCTGCATGGAAAATCTTCTCGTCCTTCAACAAATTCATAGTTTTTGAGCTACATTGCCAAGAGATGGACAGACAGACAGGCAGACAAACAGATGAATTTGAAAAAACATGTTTTGCGTCATCTAAGCACCCTGAAACTTGATATGAAGAAATCTTGCAGGAAATAAGAAGCTAATGAGTTACTTTGTTTCGCAATAAATTTGAATTTGATGATATACACGAAAATATAATACGGAACATATTGGAAACATCTGAAATAAGCACTTACTGGATTAGAGCTACTTCAAGATAAATCAATACGTATCTGGAAAATATAGGATAATGATGGGAGTAAATCAAGGCGATGGCGTGAGCCCGTTCTCGTTAGTTTCAGTTGGAAATGAAATAAAGGGAAAATGTCACAATAAATTGAGCAAAAACAATTGGAACTAGTAGACTTGAAACTGTGTACCTGCAGCACTTAGTATCTGCGGATGATCTTTCGTTGACCACAAAAAGTTATAGGGCACTAGAACTTCTTATTTATAAATTGAAAGATCAATTAAAGAATACAAATTTAACCAAGGACTAGAGGATCAACAACCTATTGAATCCATAACAGTAGATGAAGTTAAACAGGCCTTAAAAGCAATGAAAAATGGACGAGCCCCAGGACCTGGGGAAATATATACTGAACTTTTAAAATATGGGCCAGAAAAAGTATTCGAGAGATTACTAAATTATTTAATAAATGTTTGACGAACTATAAAGTCACACAAGAATGGAAGTTGGCACACATAAGCAATATATACAAGAAAGGAGATAAAAAGAAATGCTGTAACTATCTAGGCATAAGTGTGTTAAATACCATGGGGAAGCTATACGGAAAAGTAGTACAAAATCGAATAGAAAGAGTAATGACAGAATTGGAGGAGCAAAGTGGATTCCGGGCGGGACGATCCTGTCTTAACAATATCTTCTGCATAAAACAGATTATGGAGAAAAGATTAGCGCGAGATCGAGAAGTACACCTAGTATTCATAGATCTAAAAAAGGCCTATGACAGTGTGCCATTAAACAAATTATGGCAAGCACTAGAATAAAGCCATTTAAACAAACACCTCATAAGAGCGGTTAGAGCCATGTATGAGGGAATGTCAGCTCAAGTAAAGATTGGTCTTAATAAAAGCGAATGGATTAAGGTAACCAAGGGTCTAAGACAGGGTTGCTGTGTGTCACAGACACTGTTTAAAATATACGTGGACAAATCCCTAGCTATATGGAGAAGGAAATGCGGACAAATAGGTATTCCAATAGAAGACCAAATACTGTACAGTCTACATTTTGCTGACGATCAAGTAATTTTAACAACAGACGAAATGGACGCACACTACATGCTCGCTCAGAAAGTTGAAAGAAGAATATGAAGACTGGGGATTAAAAATAAACCTAGATAAGACTGAATACGTAGTAGTGGGAGAAGAAGCAACAGATATGAAGTTAGGACAAGATACAGTAAAAGCCAGTAGCAGCTATAAATACTTGGGGGTCAAAATTACAAACAAAGGCGACAGCTCAGAAGAAATAGGAAGTAGAGTAAATCAAGGAAGAACTGCGATTAGACAGCTAAATAGCGTACTCTGGAACCAAAAAATAACAAAACAAACAAAACGCAGAATTTATAAGACAATAGTAGAAAGTATAAGCACGTATGGTTCGGAGACATTGGGAGATAAGTACATGTAATAGACAAAAATTAAAAGCCATGGAAATGGATTTTTAGAGACGCTGTTGTGGACTTACGCGAATGGACAGAGTAAGAAACGATGTAATCCGAGAACAGATGGAGGTAGATATCGACATTATAGAAACCATAGGGGTCAAACATCTTAAATGGTACGGACACGTGCAGAGGATGCCAGAAAAAAGGTGGCCAAAACGTATATCGGACTGGATGCCACCAGAAAGAAAAAACGAGGCCGTCCCAAAAGAGGATGGAGAAATGAAATTCAAGAAGCCATGAAAAGTAGAAACTTGGAGGAAATCTGGCATGATCGGGAGGCATGGCGACTGGGATGCGAGAGACGGCGAGAGCTGTAATCCACTCGCTCAATATATATACACCGCAAAATTAAGGGATCAGAAATAAAAGTGCAATATTTTTGTTATTGTTGAAAATATTGTTATGAAACTCATACTCAATAAAGATAGCACTATTTATCGCTACATACGTATATTTTAGGGACATTCATATCTTGAGATACCATAAAAATGCTGCTTGATAACAAACTGCAGAAATCGCATAAGTCTTGTAATTAAAAGTTGCCTGTCAGGGTGTTCTAACAATCAATGCAGTGATATAAATCAAAATAAATGGCAGCCGATGTCCAGAGAAACTCTCTTTCGGAGGTAGATGTATCTAAAGTGGTCACACTGCTCGAGGAAGGCTATACTCAGAGAAAAGTTGCTGCTAGGCTTTTGGTTGCGCAATCAGTGATTTGCAGAGTGTCTCAGCGGTTTCGAATGACGAAATTATACCAGGAGACCTGGCCGAGGTCGTAAAAAAAGACACTAGGCGTGAAGACCGGTATTTGGTCATAATAGCGAGACGTGAAAGGTTCATCACTGCTCTATCGCTGAGAAATGATCTCCAACGATACACCGGAACTAACAGTCATTAGCTGCGGTACCGTACTGAGGAGACTATATGATGCTGTATGAAGGCAAGACGTCCTGCAACCGGTTCAATTTTGAACCCCCTTACCAGAGACTACGCTTAGCATTTGCTCATGACCAGTTGAACTGGGGGGATAAAGAATGGGCAGCAGTGTTTTTCACCGACGAGTCTAGATTTTCTCCAACCACCAATGATCGAAGTTATGTTATTAATGTTTATTAATAGTCCTATCTTTATTGGTTATGAGTTTCATAACAATATTTTCAACGATAAAAAAATATTGCATGTTTATTTATGAATCCCTTAATTTTGCGGTAAAGTGTATATAAATTTAAGCATTCGTCACGATCGAAAATCGGCCTGCGAGAATTTTTCGCCGCGTTTGTTACTGTTCCAGTAGTCCGAGCGTTTTGAATAAAGCACCAATGTGTGTTTGAACATCAAAAACTCCCGAAGCGCGTAGTTTGAAGGTTGGAGCTATCTTGTTCGAGCACCGCGACCTTTTCTTATGAAATTCGGCTTCCTTTTAATTTTCGCCTCAGAAGTCGCTTGACGTATCCGTGTCATGTGCGGATTCCATCGGTCGTAGCTGTCTGGACTGGTGAGTGTTTTGAAATGTAATGGTTCCCGTCTTGAACTAAAACGACCATAGACCGCTTAATACCTGAGGCAGCTATTTTCGCGATTAGTTCGACGTGCGCTAATCCTCAGCTATTGTTTCGAGTCTCCGTCGTTTCCTCCATTTCTGCAATTTCGTTCGATTATGTTTTTCCTTTGCTACGTAACCTTCTGTGCTATGCACTAACGCCCCGTAGCCTCCTTGGTTCTCCTATATGGGACTGGATATCTATGATAGGTACAATTGTCGCGATAATGATTTTCAGATTTTAGCTGCTTAGCGACGCGTTTCACATGTCTCGGCTATAAATACCTGAGCTCAGCCACTCACGCTGCAAGTGAAAATTGCCTGTTACGGACTTCGAATGATTATTTGTCGCTTATTGTTAATAAGCATTGCTAGCCGCACAAATCCTTCAATTTCATGTAATAGTATCAGTGATAATGAGAATAGCATACGAGGCAGCTTGATAGCCCTCACTTACACGAATTTATCAGCGATTATAGCGGGGGTTGACCTTGAAATTTAACTGAATAAAATAATACAATTATAATGAAATCGTTACGTTCGACAGGGCTTGTCGATAGCATTTATTCGCAAAGCGAGTTAATCTGTAATTTTGTTAAACCGTTCACAATTATTCATGTAGAACTTCGAATACTTTCACTCAATCGATTCTGCACGGGCACTTGCTGTTCGTGCACCTAACTCTTTACGCTAGGCGATGTGAATAATTCTTCTCTTTACATGATATATACTATAAAAATTGTAAATTTGTAATTCTGATGCGGTGCTGATATTTATGGTGTCTCGCAAACTTTGTTGTGAATAACGAATTCTGATTGTTAGTTATTAGCCGATATTGTTTCTTTGGGTGTTCAATATTTCTTTCAGCCTGCTTTGTTGTAGCACGCTAGCTACGCGTGGCTCTACTGAGTCCGCTTTTTAAGATATTGAACACTGTGCCCTTATGGCGTAACTTCTTATTGTTTGTACTAATTCGTAAATTAATTGTATACTTCTTATGCACACGACCCACCCTTGGAAATTTTTGAGCTAGTTATGCTGTAACCAATGATGTAACACAGTTTGCAACCCTGTGTCAAATACGCGTTAACAGGAAGCAGAAGTAAAGTCATGAAGATCATGCTACACAGGAAATTTCTGTACACAAAAAAAGGAAAATAATATAATTGACAACACGGCGGTTCAGGAATTGTCTCGAGGTGTAGCACATTTTTGCCAGCTAGTTCCTGAACAGGATTGGGGCGGGGGTTATCCGGAAGCGCCACTGGTTCGACACGGTCCAAACCAGAAAACCTACAGGTGTCCGTGTAAGTTCCTAACCACTTGGCTGTTCCATAAAAATAATAAAAGAAGAAAATACCAGAGCTTGAAATGACCCAATTGTTTATTTACAATATTATTCACAGATACTTGTCTGTAATTGGAATTGTAGATTTAATTAAGTTTTAATTATAAAATCTACAAGGTTTTAATGTTAATAAATTTGAAATGAAAAACAAAACTCTACGATTTTAACTCGCAATTCGCTCGAGTACAAGTATCTCAACTATAAATATGTAGTGACTTATAAATCAAGTACTGCGATATCGTTAAACGGGAGTCTCATCAAATCGCTTCAACAAACAATTAATTTTTAAACACGAAGCCTTTGCGAATGATACCATACGCCTAGGGTGTTACACACTTAACTGTGTATTTTCAGCGTTAAAAAGGAGTTGTTTTAATGTTAAGGTCCCAGAGATCCTAGCGTGAAATGCAATAAATTTTTAAAACGTTGAGTTCACTTCGCGAACTGATCACGACCAACACGCTACAGAGTAGCCAATCTTGGAAACAATAAGTACATATAATGTGAAACTAACTATTTTGCATAACTAAATGCACAAGGTGAACATATCGCAGCGACGTCAAGTTTTCTCGATTTCTCAGTAGCATCGGCTAGGAATTTCACAGCATAAAACGGTAAGCAAAACGCTTAGAGTTTTCATAGTACCAGCGCTAACGATATTTCTCGTTTTAAGAAATCAGATGACTAAATCGCTAGCTGTACACAAGATACCTGGTGATGCATAGCACGATACAGCGGCGTCGTCAGAGCAGTTATACAGGGTTGTGGACTTGGGGATGCTGTCCAAACACGTGGAAAATTAGATGTGGCAGGCTTTTCTCCAGCCGTCACACTGGGGAAGACCTTGTGGTCCAAACTTCGGAAGAGCAGGCACACGAAGTGAAGGGGCTCAGAACGGCGTAGGAGTTGGTCCTCCAGGTGTTTTAGCAAGCGACATCACATTCGAAAGGGGAGCACATGCAGAATATGGCAGAAGTAAAACGAAAAAGGAGGCCTAAAATGACACAATATCGAACTCGGTGTTCAAACGAAACTACAAAAACATACCAAAGCTGGAATGTGGCCATACGTAAGTGATATTGCAGAAATAAATTATTATCCCAGTATAACTGTCTTCACAGAATTCTTGCGGGTGAACGACAATTTACATAATAATTCTGGAATCGTAGATCTGCATGAAGCAAACTTCCAAGGAAAATCAGCTACACCACCCAGAAACAAAATCACACCAAAAATCAGAGGCATAAAATGGCCCCGGAATCGTACGTAATATTTTGAAAAGTTATTATAATCCCCTAAATTCAAGATTTTTTCAAAACATTCCAAAAATGAAAAATGGGTATGCAACCAAATACGCACTTAGGAACTGCAGACACTCGAAATATTTCCACAACTGCATCTAAATGAACTCAAAACTGTAACAATCGGCAAAGGCAAACCAACAATGGCAAAAATATTAATTGAATACCAGATCACAGAAAGAACAAACAGGGCATATAAGTAAACCAAATTTGCTATATGACTAGCAATACAATAGTCGGAAAAAATTCAGCAAGAAAACCAAAATGCAAATATACAGGGTGTTACAGATGTGGACAGTGTTATGTGGTTGCAGAGGCGTTGATATAAGTAATTTAAGTATAGGAATGCATTATTGCTGAAGCTGCGTTTCCGTGCTATACTGCTACGAAGTTCCAGCTTTTACTACAGTGTGTTCAAATAAAGTAGCAGAAATAATACGGGTACATCTTTGACTCAAAATATAATGATTAAGCAAAGTATACCTTAGTAGAAGGTCGCACCCCTGATGACTTACAGTCCCTTAAAGGTCAATACAAAAAATATATTTAAATTAATTAGTCAAGAATGCCATGACACCGAGTACTAATATTTGATACACGTCAGTATCTTCTATTGAGTAATATGTCCTCTTAGTGGTTTGAAAATGATGATCGGGGCGCTGTTGCAGCTTAGTACTGCTGTATTTTTTGGCCCCAATATTGTGGCTCACCCTGCATCATTAACATTTTTCGAAATTATGATAGACCAATTTCATTTACAGATTTATTGTCTCTTTTATTTTTGTTTGATTGGCGCTTTCGTTTTCAAGATAGACGAGCATATGACCTGCCCTCAAAGATAAAACATCTCGGAAAATCACGTTCACCACAAATTCAATCCTTATTATTAGCGCTATTGATTTTAGGTAAGCTAGTTAATTGTCAAATTCTGAAAACTACTAAATAACAGTAAGACTTTAGATGAGAAACAATATGACAGAAATATTGAAAAAAATATGTTTCCTGCAATATTGTGTTCTCTTTCTGTAATCACCCTTAAATTTAATCTACCATACTTATAAATCACCCTGTATATATTTATAGGAAAGGTGGTAGGTTTAAAACAGCTACAAATTTTGCAAAAGGTAATACAAACCTAGAGGTGCAAATGGCGACACATTCCTATTGTAGAATATATCATAACGTCTAACTAGTAATAATTTGTGTACGTATAACTAGAGTCCTAAATATTATAGGAACTCTAGTTATAACTATCAAGGCTCCATGAATACCACATATAGTAAGAGGAATAGCTCGTGGATTGTCCCAGCGCTAGCTGATGAAACCTTCACTATGCAGACGTGGAGAGGCTGATTTAAAGAACCGTCAAATTATGTTGTTATTTCCAACACGAAAAACCATAGGAATCACAAATGCCCTATTAAGGAAAAACTGTAGGAATTGATATCTTAACCTCAATAATTGTGAAACTATAGTAGAAATAAACATAAGAGGAAACATTATAATGCATTGAAATACTTTGCAGATGCGATTCTACAGTGTATGTACAAGTTTTGAACATGATAAATAGGTATAGGATGATTATCACCTCTTAAATGAATTTCAAGCCTTCATATATTGCAACGGTATTGTTACTGCATCTTGTTATTATTTTTTAATTGCTTATTTTTATAAGTTATTGACTAAAAAAGGTCTACTATAAAGACGTTTGTTATTTAATTAGTTTACAACACATTGCGCCTGTTATACTTTAAACATGCTACTGTATACAAAGAAAGTGTTAATATAATTATTATTTAAGTACACTTGTCGTAATGTTCATGAATATTATTCTATTAGGGTTTTATAGAACAGGCTCTTTCTGAAATTGGATTTTTAGTAAAGTGGCTGTACATCTGAAATCCTTTATAAGCGCTGAAATAGTGACAGATGAGCATGGAAATGTTTTCAACTAGTTTGAATTAAGATCTACACAAGCGAAATTTCATAATTTTATGGAGTTAAGAACATTTGAAAGTCAACCGCGCCACTACATCAAACGCACAGAGAACATGAAAGGAGGGGGGCGGTCGCTTCAGTTAATCAGATGCCGCAAAGCAAAGAGGCTGCATGTGTTATTTGTTCCGTAAATGTAGCCGTGTGGGACGCCCCTACGTAAAAATTTGGCAAATTTACGACGATTTTCGGATATATCTAGCTTCCCAGCACGAGCTCTACGTATCCGACATTCCGAGTCCCGCCTCGTTTTTGAGTTTCGCGGAGTTTCATACGGACATACGGTCAATTACAATTATAACCATTAGATGGATATCAATATATCGTTTCGCAACCATCTCACATCCCGACGAGTTCTAGAGAAAGTTGTCAGCGTGTGGCTTCACGCTAATTGTTCTTAGATAAACTTTGAACTACCGTTGCCCATCCTTATGGATGAATAATATCTGAGAAGTTTCCTTTACATCGCGTATGGAATTAACACCTGTTTCGTTGTAGGTAAACCTCAATCTGTCCAATTTAGTTCAATTTGCAAGCTCGTAAATATCGTTGAACTTGATAGCGATCAACGAGCTAGTTCCAGAAGATTTCGGTCAACACTCTGAGTTTGTGAGCTTACTGCACCCAGCTATTTATGGTTTATGATCTCGTATTGCATTAACCATGCTGCTACCGGGAAATGACGAAAATTAGATCGTTAAACAAAATTAATGACAGAAGGCACTGGAGTTCAACATACGGGATGGCTCATTGTCTGGGAAACAAAGAGGGTTAAAACTTTCCAAATTTCCAAATAACACACAATAAACAGCACTATATACGAAAGATTGCAAAGTTGGGTCGCTTTCTCCTTGCATCAACAGCCGCGTTAGTATTTACTAGGGTTGTTTCGAAAATATTGTATCCGTATTTACGTCCGAGTGCAGCGACAAGTTAAATTAACTTAATTTTCTGCTTCATCTGGTAACTTAGTATAAATTTATCTACCTCAATGTCTTAATAAAAAATATTAAGATTTAAAATTCCATAAAAATTACTGTCAGAGATTGATAATAAAGAATTAAGATACCACAAAATATCTTAATTATACGTACCATCGTTAATAAACCACAAAAAGTGATTTAGTAATCTAAAATATTGAAAATCTACAGTAAGTTGTTGGTACACTTCATGTTTATGATAGTTTTAGTTGCCATACTATTTTTTACAAAACTATAGCAATTTCCGTATTCACGTTAATACATTTGAATGGGCAGTGCATAAAATACTAAGAGATGAGTAGGCACTGCTTACAGCAAAAGGCGAATGACGCGAAATTTGCATAAAATGATTGAAGACTTTATTCCGTGACGCTTTGCATTCAAAATTTTATGAACAAATTAATAAAGTGGTTTTTTTATTAAGCCAACAAGGTAGGACCGTCAGGAGCTGGGATTAAAGAAAGGATTTTATGACAAATGGTGGAAGCCCAAATGTAAAAATTTAATCAGGGCTTGTAATTACTCAAGTGCCTATTTGTTATGTTTAAAAATTGTAATTGAGGGAATACAAATTGCTACAAACAGAACGTATGCAGCAGAAAACGATTTTTAATCAACTATGTATGGTGAGTTTGCATGCAGAACTGATTCATTTATGTCGTTAATTCATACATAATTGACCAAAAATTAAAAAAGTAAATAATTAGATTGATTTGTAATACTATGCAGTGAATATCACATAGTGAGTACATACAATGCGGTTTTAATTGCTAATAGAGCAACTTTCGCCAAGTTCGCATACTTTTAATCTCAGAAGTGCACTAGTGATTAAAACTCAAGATTTGTAGGCTACGCAGCCTCTAAGAAAAACATACAAAGGCCAGTCGAACAAAGGGCGAGAGGGAAAAAGAACGCGCACCGCACTCGTAAGAAATTTTAGGCGAAGTGGACCTAGCCCTTTACCAACTGTTACTTACTACCGCCAAATAATACATGCGTAAAGCAATAAATAGTATTAGATGCAAAGTCTGTGAAAGCGCTGACAAAGACCTTTTGATCGGTCGATTTTATGCAAATTTTTAGCAAAAATGATCTCCCCAAATTTTTCATAAATTTTAAATATAATAATAATAATATACCATTTGAATGTTCTGTCTTATAAGAAAGGCACCGTGGCCTTAAAAACTTTCATGGATAGATACGCTTTCTAGAAAAAAGGTTTACGGCCCGTCTAAATTAACTGTCTTCTTACCATACAACTGAAATTACGGATTTGTATTTATTGGTTATATTGTAACAAGTGCATTTATTTTAAAATACTGCAGAGAATTTCAGTATCGTATTGCACATGGTCAGACCATTACGCCATACTTAGCGCAAAAAATATGTGACATCACAAAAAAAAATGCCAAGTTGAAGCTAATAGTGAAAAACACTTGTTTTTTAAATAAACAACTTAGGCATACTATCAACGTAACTGTTATTCGCTTACATATTTTACGTTGTTTGTGGCATTTTAATGATTCAAATAAATAAACACTAAGCTAGAAAGCAAGTGCTACAGTTTTTTAGGTCAGGATAAGATTTCACGCCGCAATTGGCTTTTATGCACGCGTCAGAGATAATCACTTTGGAATTTAACCATTATTCTGCTAGGAATAGAACTAAACTGTATTTCTTACTTTGTAGTAATTAGATTAAAACGTATTATGCATTTAAAACCAGCGAGTGTCGCGCGTGGGTTTGAGAGCACAAACCAGCTGATTTAGTCGTTGAGTGCGGTTATTAATAAAACAAAGCAAGTTATGCCCATGCTTAGAGGCGCGGGGAGGAGTATCTTGCCTACAAGCGAGCTGTGCGTGTCGCCCGAAGCAAAAGGGACGCCACGCGAATTATAAGGGCCAGCTTGGGGAAGCATTTCCGAGACACAGCAGTTCATAGTAAAAAGCTGCTATTTCGGCTGGCATTCGAGCTTAAGGAACCCAGTCGACTTTGCCAAAACACGGAGTTGATCTCTTGGCTATCTTGCTACGAAATAAAGGCAAGTTTAATTACCATAATTGCACTTACGAGTAATGTACGGCCAGAAATATTGGGAAAACCCAAAGTGGTAATAAAGCAGTTAACTGCGATTGCAACGCATTGTGCAATTTCTACAACGAGCTAGGAAGCGCCCAAATTCCACGTGCGCGTACTTGCTGACAAAACGCTGCATCATCTTGCTGACACATCGTTTCAGCTGATTTCATGCTACTGAAGTCCGGACCTTAATCAATGAATTCGAGTGCGGAATTTAAACGTTGCCTGTAGATTCAATATTAAGCTGTTGCACCGTTCCGTGCTACTACCCATAGCGATTCGAGAACAAGTCGTGAAACGGTGCGGTTCAACGTGACCTCTGCAGATAACCAACCTCAAAACCGCTGTGAGTAAATTCCATCAATTATTTATTAAACGCCAACACGAATATAAATGGAAATACTAACAAAAACGAAACCAACCTGCAAAATCAAGCGTCTAAACGCAAATCAGATGACCTAACGCCACCCATTAATGAGGTGCAAAAGAGATACCTTTGGTCAACCGATGAACTTTTAAAACAAAACCAATACTACAATCTTTCCCAAAATGGGGATAATACTAACGGAAGTCAACAAAGCAAACAAGATGGCAATGAAGCTATCCAGCAGTCACCAACTGTTAACAAAATTAAAATCCCGCCAATTTATTTACCCAACCAAATAAATCATACTGCGCTGGTAACCGACATCGAAAAATCAGTCAAAGGAAAATTTACAAAATTTTGCAATCATAACTCAATCCGAATCAATTTAACTGAAGAAGACGATTATCGTATCCTCACTAACTTTTACAAAACCAACGAAATTCCCTACTACACCTTCCGAAATCCTAATAACAAACCCTTGTCAGTGGTGATTAAAAATTTACCTCTGTCGTTAACTAAAGAAGAAATTGGAGAGGCCTTAAAATCCTTACCAGTTATCAGCATAACCAGCTCATTAACCAAAAATAAAAGGCCATTACCAATATGTGCGGTTGAAGTAAAGGACAACGACGAAGGTAAGCAAATCTTCAAACTCAAACAAATGTTTCACATCGTCACTGTGGAACCGAGAAAGAGAGCCTCCAACATACCACAATGTCATAGGTGTCAAAAGTACGGCCACACCAAGAACTACTGCACCCTCCAAACGAAATGTGTTAAATGTGCAGGAGCCCATCAACACTCTGACAGCAAAAAAGCAGCCAATGAACAACCAACGTGTGTAAACTGCGGTGGTGAGCACGGTTTGCGGAAAGTTCGTTCCCCACATTTCGTTCCCCACATTTCGTACCCCACATTTCGTTCCCGGGATATTTCGTCTCCCCACATCCTGTACCCGGAAACTTCGTTCCCGAGCGAGCTCAATTTGTCTCCTAGATTGCCTGGTGTTGAAAAACGAGTGCAGCGATCGGAATGCAGTTAGAAAAATGAAAGATATTTTAATTTGTTTATTTATTATAATAAACTTATAAGAACAGTATGTCCCCGGATTGAGTTTACAAGACGGAATTAAATTTTATTTTTAGTTTTACATAAATGTTATAGGCATTAAAATTCCTGCTTGGTTTGTAGCGAATTTTAAGAAAATTTTCAGTTTTTCAAAAACAAGTCGGCCTTGACAATTAAGCAAAATTTTTTTTCTTCTAAGGTAAACTACCCTTATTGTTCATAATGCGGCAACATATTACTAAGAAAAGTTGTTCATAATGAGAAATTATGGCCGTATACAAGATATAAGGAAGATACTTAGATTAAACCGTCATTTTTAATAAATACAATTTATTTTGTTCTTAAAAGTTTATTATAGTGAATAAATTAACTAAAGTATCTTTCATTATCTAACTGTATTCCGATCGCTGCACTCGTTTTTCAACACCCTGTAATCTAGGAGACAAATTGAGCTCGCTCGGGAAAGAAGTTTCCGGGTACGAGATGTGGGGAGACGAAATATCCCGGGAACGAAATGTAGAGTACGAAATGTGGGGAACGAACTTTCCGCATCCCGGTGAGCACGCAGCAAGTTATCGAGGGTGTAGCCACCACAAAGAACTGCAAATGAAGCGTCAGAGTAACAGTAACACCTATCGAGCAAACCCCAACAATGCCTACGTCAATGAAAATCAAACCTACGCGAGTAGAGTACAAAATGTTATTAAAAATATACCAAACATCTCGCCAAGCACATCTCACCAACCATCCTTCCCTTATTCCTAAATGGACCCTAATTCCCAAAGAATAGTCGAAATTTCAACAATTCTCAACTGGAACGCCAATGGAATAGTATCCCAACGATCTACACTAATAGCCTTTTTAGCCAGGCATCGAGTCGACATAGCCTGCATAACCGAAACTCACCTAAACCCAAATGAAGTCTTCAAAATTCCTGGTTACAACGTCTATCGCAAAGATAGAAACGCACTAAAGGCGTTAGGCGGTGTAAATATCATTATTAAACCAAAAATTGATCACATCCCAACCCCAGCTCCCCTTAATCCTACGCTAGAAACGATTGGAGTAAAAATCTAAACGACACAAGTAGCCTCACAATCATAAGTGCCAACCCAATAAGAAACTGAATGAGGAAGAGTTCAAAACCTTATTCAATACATCTGAACCGATACTGATTTATTTATTTTTTATTTATTTCATACTCAGCCAACAGCCGTTAGGCCAATTATAGGCGTCGCTGTGCATTTATGGGGACTTCCAACCCCACTAACGACTGCCATGATGTTATTATGACATCCGGGACCAACTATTTCCGTGGCAGCCGTACCACGAGGCGCCGAGCGAAGCAGCCGTGGAACTGCCATCCAAGTTCTGGCCAGAAAGAGCGTTGCTTAACTCTACTGATCGAACGTGGACGCTTGTTCAAGCTACACCACCCGGGACCCTGATGATGGGAGACCTCAACAGCAAGCTTACAGCATGGGGTTGTAGAGCAACCAACCCCTCTGGTGTGAAACTTGAGCAGTTATCGATCAATCATGGCTTCCAAGTCTTAGCACCAGAAGAATTCACCTACTTCCCATACACAGTTGATTATCAACCAGATATACTGGATATAGTCATACAAAAAAAAATCACACAGCCCATCTCACAAATTGTAATCCCTGAGCTAAACTCAGACCACTCACCTATATTAATTATCTTTGACAGCTCCCCCAAAACTAAACCACCGCTAGAAAGATTAACTGAAGGCCCAATCAACTGGGACCTCTTTCGAGACACCCTAAATCACAATCTCGCTAAAATGGGAATTCTTAATAATCAAGAAGACATCGACGTAACATTACACCTTACATTGTCTACCTTATTAAGCGCCGAAGCCAAATCAGAAGACCATGGCAACGAACAAGAAGCCTTGAAATTAAAAGACAATTGAAAAAACTCACACTCAGCTAAAACGGGATCTGGACGACTACAGAATAGAAACCTATCGCAAATATATTACAGACATCGGTCCCCGGAACCAAGGATGTGGAAAACCACAAGAGAAATCTTAAAAACCCCCCAAGAAATCCCTACAATCAAAACAACCAATCATAACTGCTACACAGGCAACGAAAAAGCAGCAGCATTTGCCAATCATCTTGAGGAGACCTCCACGCCAGAGATTACCTGCACTCCCACACAAGTAGCCCATATTATCAACCACATCGAGACTCATCAATCAGCCAGTCACTCAGGCAACATGCAGCCTACGTCTCCTCAAGAGCTAGACGAATTGATCAAATCATTACCCAAACACAAATCTCCCGGACATGATCTAATACATAACCTAGTGCTCCAACACTTAACTGACAAATGCTTAGCAAATCTTGCAACCATTATAAATGCATGTCTAAGGCTAGGTTATTTCCCTCAATGGTGGAAGCACGCTCAAATCCTTATGATTCCCAAACCTGGAAAGAATAAAGATCAAATTTCAGGCTACAGACCTATCAGCCTGATAACTACTCTCTCCAAGTTACTCGAAAAAGTAATTTATGCACGTCTATCCACAGCAGTTAACATACTACAAATCCTTCCCCCCTATCAATTTGAATTCAGAAAAAGACACTCGACCAGCCACCAGCTACTAAGAATTACAGAGCTAATAGAAAACTGGCTTTGAAAATAGATGCTATATCACCATGGTCCTCATGACGTCGCCCAAGCCTTCGATAAGGTTTGGATTGAAGCCTTAAGAAGAAACTCATTGATCATGACATACCAGGATATCTCCTAGCCATTACCTTCTTCTTCCTGGAAAATCGATCCTTTGTTGTAAAAATTAAAGTTGGAACCTCAGAAATTAAAAACATATGGGCGTTCTCGGTCGCTTCTTTTCAATATATACACCTCAGACTTTCCTCAACTCCCCAGCAAACAATGGCAACGTTCGCATATGATGCTGCAATAATCACGCAAAACACAAACCTAGAAGCGGCTATTCAACAACTGCAAATTGCTGTGGATAAATACTGTAAATGGCTCAAAAGCTGGAATATTAAAATAAATCCAACCAAATGTCAAGTAAAAATCTTCACGTTACGAAAAATGGACGATCCACCAGTTCTTAGTATAAATGAAATCACGATACCCTGGAACCCCAGAGACTCCGCAATTAAATATCGTGGAGTAGACCATGATACAAGACTTACCTGAAGCTTTCACATCAATCAAAAGCTAACGCAGTGTCACAATAGGTTAAGGCAACTTTACCCGGTCATCAATCGAAGAACCCCCGCTGAGACCAGAATGCACGAATCTCCTGTACAAATCTCTTCTCAGACCACTTGCACTTTATGCTTCCCCTGTTTGGAACAATACATTCAAAGCAAAGATTTTTAAACTTCAGAGATTTCAGAATAAAGTATTACGTATGACCACCGCGAACTTCTTAAAAATTAACAAATGCGAAGGCGTGACACACTTTAACCTTGGACAGCGCAATATCCATCGTAGACTAAAGAAGCAACTTCCTCAAGAACAAAGCAACTAATCACAGAACACTCGCAAGACCCACCGGGGCTGCACTACCAGCCCCCATGTAAAAAACGCAGTTAATATATATTATCAACTTAATATGTTAACTATTAAGTTACAACACACTTCATGTCAATCTCGATACTATTGTAACTAAATTAAAACTGTCATGTATAACACCTAAAATTTTGATCTGACAAATACTTGAATAAAAAAAAACTACTCATAGCGCATATAACATTTATCTATTAACATTGTGTATTCCTTTTACGTATTTCCATGCATGTATATTTCTTTACAGATATATATCTTTTCGTGTAAACTGTTTGGTTTTCATTTCTAACAGGGTTTTCATTAACAATTAGAGCATTATAGGTGGTCACGGGCAGGCCGGCAAGAGCAATATTGACATTTTCCTTAGCTGCACCGAGGTAATAGGGGCCTTGTGCGTCTACGACTGAGCTGACTAGCTTACAAAGGGCAATCTAAATTCATAGTAAAGTAGAGTATAGGCCACGGTAAAAGCCGCATTACACCAGGGACTGTCGAGCAAATAGTTCGTGTGTGGGCAGTATTTTTCCGAGAATGGATATGTGTGGAAAACCCTTACCGTCCTAATTTAAGGCACGTTACGCTCTTTGTCCGATACTTACAGCTTCCCAAGCGCCGGTTACTAATCTGGAATTCCGATCTCATCTTGCGTGATTGTTGCAGAATTTTATCTCGACCATGCATCGAATATATTTAAGCGGTTCGTTCATTATCTAGCGTAGCGCAACGATTTGTATAGCAACGTTCGTCGCCGACGCAAAAATTTGCGTCACACCACGCATTTTTCGCACATCGTCATCCTTGAAGCTGTCAATTTTGGATTCACCGATGCTCAACCGTCTACCGCGGCTTACTTTCTCTACGAACTTCTGGCGGCTACCATGCTCTCGCCCTGGCAGATATTTCACCAGCACCAATGACCGCAGTCTTGACTTCCGCATATGCCGTTGACTGAATCGCTACACCCAACTAAGTTACTTGTCTTATTATTTAGTAATGCATGCACAATTTAATGTTAAGTTAAAGTATGTTATATGCACCTAGCTAAGATTTTACGTGCGCAAATTTCCGCCAATTTTGTATGTGTTGTAATCAGTACGTTTGAGGTTGTGTAATAACATTTGGGGCGTATCCACGTTAGGAAGTGCAGTATCGACTAGAGTGCTCTGTAGAGGTTGATTAATATTGTTTATGTAAAGGCTTTATTAAGGCCCGATGTAGCGTCACGAAATGCAAGCAGAATCCCTAGAAATTATTTTGATTACGTCTTGACTATCGCGAGCGAACCCTTTCTGCTTCAGCATATGGCCGTCACTTACACGAAGCTACCGGATCCCTATAATCTTGTTACGTATCACAAGCGGGATTTCACGTGTAACAAGTTACACAGCACCCTGGTTTTTAATTATTCGTTTAAAATTTTAAACGGAGATTATCTGGGAAAGTTTGACGTTCCACGTAATGAATTTTGGTAGTCTAGTTATACAATTATATTTTATATCCATATCCGTCATAAAAATAACGGTTTATCTGAAAGCTAAGCCCCAGTGAATTATAATGTTACTGTTATGCTGTTAATTTTTATTTTATAGATTTCGCTGAAGAAAATCTGACGGATGAAAAACTAAAACTTCATAAAAAAGCAATTTTTCTGTTGCAACTTGCAACTTACATTAGTAGTAATAAAGCTAATGCTACAAAGTAGCATACAAATGGAGTAAAATTGTGCCTAAAATTTAATGCAAGCGCTTTAGTAATATAAATTACAACAAGACGACACCAACGAAGCAGCATTATTAAAATTAAAACAAAATAACTTCCATTAGAGCCACGCTAGCTTTACAGCAGGAGGCTTTCCTGCTAAAGCACGAGCTTATGTTGACGTCCGTGCACTGCGAATAAATAAAAAATTAAAAACACCCAGCGCCCTCGTATATATCATAGACGTAGAGCCACTTAATTTAATTTATTCCGGAATCAGTGCAGTCTAGCAGCGGATACTTTATGGAATCATAAGAGAAAAATTTTATGCAGATAGACATTAAACAAATTTCCTAAACTCTAAGAAGGCGTTGATGAATCTGAATTGCAAATGCTGCGACAAAGCAGACTGCACGAGATACTTGCCTAAAAAATTCACCCTAGAAGTGCTTAAAAATTTAAACAAGATCCGGTATGATATGCTCTTTAATATTCCGTCATTACACTTGCTAATTTTTTCCTTATGAGCAACTATCCGGAAAATGACCGGGAATCTGAGGGCAGCTGCGAAATTTTAGATAACTCCGTTCAGTGCGGCCATAAATAACGAAGAAATTAACAGGAGCATCTGCAGCGGCGTTAATTACCCGTGTAACTGCAAAAGCCGTGGCTGCACCCTACATATGTTTAGCTAGATTTGGATTTGGGTCTTTAATTTCGTATTGTGCGCATACAAAGACGCTCACATGCCGTTAAATAGGTGCCGTCAACAACGATGTGAGTTAATTCTAACACGAGCAATTCCGCAAACGTTCAGAAAACGTCGTGAGGTTCGTTTTTATCGTGCAGTCGAGCACGAAAAAAGTTCGCCAAATAAGTAGTCACTTTAAACTTTGGTTTTATGCAGCAAACCAATAACCCGCTTTTAGATTTTATTTTCAATTAAAAGCTTTAAAAGCAATTATCCCGAGCAAGCTAGTTCCCATTTTAGTATAATTTGTATAATACGGGCTAGAAACTTGGCGATTTCCGGGGGTATAGTGATGCGACCTATTTTAATTAACGATAACCAGTAGTTTCTAAATGTAATCGATTTAAACAGAAGTTACAAAGATAAGCATCATTTAAAAGTATACGAGAGCTCTATTTAGTGCGGAAACTTTTAATAATATTACAGTAACATCGACGTCAGTAATCCATTAAAAATCAAACGTCAAGAAGAGCCCCCAACAATAACTTCATAAAAATATATGAAACACTTCGAGACTTAAAAACTTAGAACAGCAATCAAGATATAGTTTTTTCTATAGCAGCCAATGTAAAAACTGGACGTAACAATGTTTTTATAAAAGTTGTAATCAGTACGCAATACAGAATCAAAGCTGCTACGTAGAAAGTGATTTTTTGTCAAATTGTAAACTGCTTTGAAATAGTGAATGTGTTCATGTCCTGTCAAAAGTATCAAAATGTTCCGCCCATTTCAAATAGATTTAACAATTCAGTAAAATATATTGCTGCTAGGTATCAAAATCATGAGTTAGGCTAGTCAACCCTTCTAAAGCGTTATTGCTATCAATTTCCTACGTTCCGAAATCCATCAAATATAATGTAAAAACGGTTCGTCACATCTAAATGGTACTAGTTTTCAAATAAGTAACTAAACTTTTTATGTTGATAATTTTTACCCCCAACTTTTATAATACCAATCAGTAATTATAATATTATTGTTATGTATATAGAAAATATATTATCATTTTGCCGAAGTCAACGTTTCTTCGTTAAATATGGGGATTAGTCACTTCAAATTAATACTCCTTGCAGTCATCGTCACTGACAATATAGTGTTATATGGAAAATCGTACGACACTCATTAATGACCAATAGAAAAATTAGTTCACGAGCCGTAACCGAGACAACAACAAAAATTCTTGGAAATTTTTTGTAGTTAAACTAACCTAACTGTGAGGGTTTGTGTCGTTACGATTTTCTTACCGAATATGCATTCGAGCATTAATTCATAGCCGGAAATTATTTTCATGTATTCCTACAACGTCCTAATTTGCCCTCGCGTCCCGCTCGGGAAAATTAATACGACGTTGTTGGAAGGCACTCAAAAAAAATTTCGCAGTTTTGGTTTCGCGAAATTTAAACACAATAATTTGCATATGAACGAAAAAAATTCTCAAAAAATGTTCATCTTTTGTGGTATTACTTTTGAAAATATCACTTTTGGAAAACAGCATCGCAATACAATGACTGTAATCGGCGTCTACGCGAAGCACCATCTAATTTATGCAATAAGACAATTTACATATAATATTTTTTTCTGAAGGTTACTATAATATCATTCTGAAAAGTTATATAAATCTAAGAAATATATCTCTCTTTAAGTAAACTTCTAGAGGTCTGTAACATTTAAGTCAATCGCTGCTAATAGCCGTTGGAGCAATTTTTTGTTGCGTGTAAGTGTTGTTTAACTTAATAAAATTATCTAGAGCGCTTATTTTTCTAAAGTTTGAGGTTTCTCATAAATTAAGTCACAATTCCACTGAAATTAGTTTACATAACAGCCTTTATTTAAAGTTAGAACCTTTATCTTTAAAATTCGGGTTGTCAAGGCCTTTTCAAAATTATCCAGACCTCGGCTTTTGAATTCTTCTAAACGAGCTGCTTTTCAAGGCACGATTTTAGGTTGCGACAAACAGATCAGTATATTTGGCCGGATGCAGTATCAATTTTATGGAAATTGGGACGATTGGTCTACACATTGACGCCTTGTACACCAATCTGTCGTTTTGCAACCTTCCGGCATCCTGACAAAGCCCTAAAAAAACTTTCGTATTTGCTTATGGATTCACGCTAATTTTCTCGTAGAAAATCTTTCAACTACCAGTGTTCATTCTTTATTATTCTACCGACGCCAGCTCCAGAGGGGAATCTGCTAATATTGCTTCCGTCCTCTCGTGTAACGACAAGTATTTGCAAGCCCAAAAATCTCGCTTAACTTTGGTAGCCAACGCGGCCTACACTTTGGTTGCACTTTTAATTTTCCTGTTTTGTCGCGATTGAACTGCATTTCAGCCATTGCCGATCTTGATTAGTCTACGGACTACCCCCCCCCCCTGCCCCCATCCCGCTGAATTACCGAGCATCATTTAAGCTTGTTACACATTGTCCAACGGGAATTTTTCAGTAACAGTATTTGCTCACCCTTGGTTATGTTTGAAATTTTAGTATTCTGCAATTATTTGTACTCTTACTGTGCAGTAAAGATGCTGCTTCAGCTATGCAGACACTTTCGGACAAACTTGCATGTCATAGCTATAGGACGAAAAGCTTCTCAGAAACGTTCAGCTCGTGACGGGATATTTTTGCTTTACCAGGAGAACTTTTATATAAATGTTATCCTTGTTGTCCAATCTGTGATTTTACCACTTCCCAGTTTAACCGTATAAATGTTTCATTTACTTCAGAAGCATATTTAAATACATCTCAACCCATGTGTAAGATTCCTAAATACTAATATAGCATAATATCAACACCATCTATATGGCAACAAACTACTGGAATTAGAAATTAAATTTAACAGTCATCATTAGCACCGCAACTATCTCATAAGACTGTGTAAATTGAATCAGCATCTTTGTATTATCCACTAGCACTCATGTTTTGTACGATGAACATAGAATATCGTGTTAACTTAACTCAACTCCAGGCAACTTCATAATCTTCTAAGATCCAGTAGAAAAGCAGAAAAAGTGGACCTTGCCCCTAGAAAAAGTCCTTTGGTTTCAATTTTTAGATAGATTTATATTGTTTATTAATTACATACTGACTGCTAATATATCGTGTTGACTCTTTTCCACACCACTAGAAGGTTTCATAATGTGTGACATCCAATACAGAAACGTAATTGACAACGATCCTTTTCTATTATTTTTTAATAACTGAACGCAGAACGTTTCAAGTTTTAATATATTACCGAACAGCACTAAATCTCAGGTAATTCAGGTATTTGAGGCCGCATTCTAACGGTTGTGAGTTTTTCTTACTTTCGTTTATTCCTCACTAACATATAAATCAACTTGCTAAAGTATTGATTGAACATGACGCACATCAGATCAATTGCAGCGCCAAGAGTACAATTTCTTGTCACTTTGTATGGCGGCGGCACAGAAAATGAAATATTGGATTCATTGTGCTACCAAAATTTGCAAAGTCCATCACGAAAAGCAAGTTCAATCTTGCTACTCTTCCACCAACGTGAGATTCCGTACGGCATTACGCGTTAAGGACGTACCACTAAGTCCATGTATAGAATGGCATTGAAAAGGGTCCACAAAAGTGGACCTACTAATGGGCTTTCTGCAGGTACAACTACGAAAGATTCAGCTACTGAGGCCTTCCTTAATTTTATATCATGCACATACAAAAAATCTGGTGTGATACGTTCCTTTTACAGTGATCTTATAATTAGCCACAAATTTGATTTTTAATTTTTAAGCATTTGTCAAAATTTCCAAAAATTACAAATTCTACAAAAACGGTACAAAATAGAGCGTTAGTTGAAGAGACAAATTTTCTCTAGAATTTTAAGCTGAATTCAAAAATGTAATAATATACCGGGTGTTCTATTTAAAATAGGAGTTAATAAAAAAAATAGAAAAAATACAAAAGAAACCCATTTTAGAAGTATTCAACTGGAAAATTACCTATCTCACATCAATACACATTAAAAATTTAAAGATTTAAAAAACTCGTTGGAGCCGTTTTGAAAAAATCGAAAAAAACTGAAAAATTACAAGATTAAACACCTACTTCCAGTTATGCGATTTTCTTGAAAAGCCTGCCGTCTCTTCTACATAGTACACAAAACTTATATATGAAGTTTCAACGGCATACCTCTTTTCGTTTTTGAGATATTCTGTTCACAGACTGACAGACAGACAGACACACAGACAGACCAATGAAAAAAAAATATGTTTTTTGGGTCCAGGGGACTCTAAAACGTGAAGATCTGTTGAAAACTCAATTTAGAATTTTTGGGGTGAATCCAATTCTTCCTTTATTGTAAAAGGAAGTAAAAAGGATAGTACACACAGCTTGTTTAAAGTGTCTTTCAATTTTGCATTGGGCGAAAGTGTGGCAGAAGTTATATTCGACGATGACGAAGAAAAAGAAGAAACGTTATGTATTGATTGGCAGTTTCTTAGAAGTCAAGGGAATGAAGAATTTAAATCTCAAACTGACAACGAGGGTGGATTCATACATTCGTAGCTCGACAAGCAGTTGTTGAACACTTTCTAAATTCTAATAATGCATCAATAGAGCTGCTTCGGCAAAATGAAAACTACAAATTTTAAAACATCAACATTTAGTTGCCTCCAGTACCACAAAATGAGCAATAATTTTTATGTAGTCACACGGCAAAAGTTCTGCGTTGGCTATAATTTAAAAGCATTAACCAGTGTAAATTTAATAAAATTATACGAAAAGAGGTTTTTAAGGGAGCAGGATGGGCCGTAAATAAGCGGCCAACTGAACGTCGAAAAACGTCAAGAAGCACGAAACGCGTCGGTTCATGACGATCTATTAATTCTGCTCGACATGTCACAATGGGCAGAGCCGGCAGAGGCTTCTTAACTCAACAACTGCAAATATTTCAAGGATATACTGCCAAGATTGGAGAAACCTGTTACATGTCGAATGACATTAGGTATGATTCTGGTAAAACAGCTGAAATTTCATACCGCAAGAAAATATAGTTGGAAAAAGTAGATCTTCAGGCCTACAAAAAATTCAAAATGTAAAGGAAGTAAAGGCTTTCTATCGCAAGAAATACTTCCTAGCGGTACACTTTAATCAGTAAGTACTAATATATTAGGACACACATTTTTGTATGTCAAACGACATTTACGTGTAACCTGTACCAAAAATTACATATAAATTTAGTTTCACCGACCTATAATTAAAAATATTCTCCTTGGAGGGCAATATTATTTGGTTGTGGGTTGTGGGTTCAACAGACAAGTTGTGTTTGGGGCAGTAACAGCTTTCATGTGCGTAGAATCCGCAATTATCGGGCTTCTTAGATTGACAAAGTAACCAATAGGCACATCTTCGAAGTGTTTTGACGCACCGCATCCTTGAGATAATCTTGTGAGGCATTACTTCTGCATTTTTTTCATATCCGTTGGCTGTATCCACAGGACGTTGTATGTTCTCACTTTGTCTGGGTTTACAATCCTCCTGCACGCATCACCATTAGCGGTGGCGGCTATCTCATTCGCACTTGCACAAGCGAATTTTTGAATTGGCGAGATCGACTTGGAAACTACGATATCGACGCATTCAGTTCAGTTTTTCAATGGGAATGTTTGAATATTTATCATTGCATATATTCGCGCCGTATTTCATTGCGTATACCTCAAATACTTACATTTATAATTGTCTTTAAAATTGGTACTAAATTGAAAATTTAGTCCGATCGCAGCGGATGATAATGCAAGATTTCCTTTTATTTTTCTGTGTTTATTTACGGCACCTTCGGCGCAATAACGGACCTTGTCGGACCAGTCAAATTGAGAAAGTTAGATTGCGCCACACTACGCAAACTACGTTTTTCGTTTCGTATAATCATCGCGACATCACTGGCCAGGGTAGAATAAACTCCAACTTTCCTCAGAATTTCCTGGAGTCTAAGTCAGCTTGATGAGTAATGTTATTATGTTTTCCTGAAATCGTCAAGAAAGCGGGTCATGTCAAGACTCAGTTTGATCTTGAAAGTGTCACTTTGCAGTACTAGTCACTTTTGAGATTCTTGCAGGACTAGTCCGTTTTACTTTACTTTACCTAGGTGACCGGTCACCTTCACGTCCTTCGCGTCCTCGTATTCTTCAACAAGCCTCGTCATCTGCAAAGTATCACTTTCATGCCTTGTAATGTAATATACTATTTCATAATATAGACGTTCCCTATTTTGACATTATGAGCCTTGATTGTAAAACTGACCTCAAACAGTTCGATTTCAGGTTAAGCATAAGTATTATAAAACTTCAAGTAAGTTTCAATACACGGTCGAGCAAATCCGGGATTAGATCAACCGGTGGCGCCTAACAATTCCCGTATTGACATGTACCCTTAGCCCTATTTTGATGCACGACGAGTTATCGGACCACTTTTGCATTGTAGCGGTATCATACATTGGTTTTAGACGCTAACATTCTTTTTATCCTACTAAAAACAGCCCTAACGTCTCTTTTTTATAAAGTAAGCTGTAAAGTTTAGAAACGCACGAAAAGACTAAATTACTAAACGCTCGATAAGTGCATTAAGTGCTGGGTATATAGTTTACATGCATCCTAAGAAAATACGTGTACCATGAAACTACTAGACGCTCAATAATGATGACGAACACTCGGTATAAAATTCAACTACCTATTAAAACATTAAACAATCCATAAAGATAATAGACGCTCGATACAGAATAATGATGCTCGGGACAAACCTAAATCCTTGGCCAAATAATAATAGACAAAACATACGTACGATAATTACAATCAATGCTCGGTATGAAATTTACTTGCTTTATTTTGCTTGGCTTTTTTTTTACTTACCTTTCATTAAAGACAATGCGTTTATGAAGGTAAACTTTAATACTCAGGAAGAATATTTGTAGTAAAAGAGTGTATAACTTGATAAAATACAACACAGGTACTAACAGAAAACTGTAGTAAAGTCTGGTAAGTAACATATAAGCAAGAAACAACACTTAAATCAAGTAGATATTCAAAAAGTATTGTGTATTGCTAAAAGTTCTATCTTTTTTTGTTTAACTTTTGGGTCGTATTCCAACAGCGTCTTAATATCCGTTTTAGTATGTTTGTTCGCTCATTTTAACGCTTGCTTTAGATACTATAATGCCGCAAGTATGAAGCAATTCTGATCGATATAAAAATACATCTTCAGTATTGTACAGATAATACAAATATACACCGGAAGCACATTACTCTCTGCGATATTAGACTCTATTGTAACGATAAATAGCGATAACCTTTCCATCTGTATCAACATTTTTATGAAAACATCTCCAAATACCTTCTTACTTCACTGATTTGAGAGTTAAGGCTTTGCAATTGAACACTTGTTCTCCTTTCCACTTCTTATCCACCTTCTTCCTTTATTTCTTTGGCACATGCTTCTCAAATACATCACTTTCACTTTCCGCAGATGAACTGTATTGAGGAATATCACGGTGACTCACACTTAAAGTCAGTTCTAACCTGATAAACAAACAATAAAAGATAGTAATAAACACTCTGTAAAAAAAACTGCAGATCACTCGCACAGGTAAAGTTAAAGGTAACCACATTTCGGCGAGTTGACTTTTCAGTTTGCCTATTTTTTTTTATAACAATGATGCCCCGTTTTGCAGAATGTAACCCTGTATCGTTTTAGGGTTGCAAAGAGCCGCAGATTTGATTATTTTCTGGCGATACGCCTAACATCGGGTTTTCAGCACGACCCAGATTACAAGTTACACAGATTTAAGGCTCTCCTTGAAAAATTAAAGACGTCAGTAGCTTAAATATGTTTATTTACAAATTCTTCTCGTCTCGGGAGCGATCTGTTCGCTACCGATGTCAGTTAAAATCTGCTTTCACCAAAACTCCCGCTTTTACAGAAAAGTTTGCAGGAAGCTATTTAGGTCATGGAAACCTGAGGACAAAATCGGTCCCACACATAATGGCACGTACATGTCATAATGTTTACTATATAGTATGTGATATGTACGCTTTTTCTGTGATGCTAACATCAACTAGTGCGTTGTGTTCCCTACCATGTCGATTTTCGTCTAATTTTGACGATACGCACATTGCATTGTGATTTATATTATTGAAAGTGTAACTTCTGTAGAAGAATCGGTATAATAAACACATTATCTACTATTGTAGTTTATTAATATTAATTAAATAGGTATATAAATTTACTGTTTTTAAGGAATTATTTCCTCGTCAAATTGTATTTAAAATTCTAGTGTTGCCTACGCTTTCTATTTCATCCTACACTTGTCTTGCACCTATTGTATCTTTATTTATTCGCAATTTCCTTCTAATGAAACTTACTGTTGTCTGTTGATTCTACTACCGATTGGCGATTAATTGAATTTGAATTTTCCGCAGTCCCTGCAAAATTCCTGTCAATTTTACACGGAGGCTCCATAAAGTTAAAAAACCTATTTTTTAAAAAATAGATAATACCTATGTCATTTCCAAAAGCTTTATTCATTGCTGTCAGCATTGTTGCATTAGTGACTTCGTCGTATATGATGATGAATTAGATATTAAATATGTCAACCGCTAGTAAACTTCTAATCCTACATTCTTATCATACGTTTGTTCGGACAATGGACAAAGGAAAGTAGGTATCCATTTTCCTGGGCTTTTTGCCACTGTGGAAAATAAAATAGTAAGACTGTCTGCTATCTATTTTTAACAGCAATGGTGCTACTAGTAAAACCATTAGTTCCATAAAGTTAAAAAACCTATTTTTAAAAAATAGATAATACCTATGTCATTTCCAAAAGCTTTATTCATTGCTGTCAGCATTGTTGCATTAGTGACTTCGTCGTATATGATGATGAATTAGATATTAAATATGTCAACCGCTAGTAAACTTCTAATCCTACATTCTTATCATACGTTTGTTCGGACAATGGACAAAGGAAAGTAGGTATCCATTTTCCTGGGCTTTTTGCCACTGTGGAAAATAAAATAGTAAGACTGTCTGCTATCTATTTTTAACAGCAATGGTGCTACTAGTAAAACCACATTAAAAGGAAGAAAAGTGGTATGCAGTTACATCGAACGTCGACTGCATTTCTACAACGCTAAGTATAAACTTAAAAGAAACATGAGAAATATGTGTGGCTATACAGCCCTAAAGTAGACCATTGTCTGTTTGCTTAACGAACAACGAACAATTTAAAAACTGAAATAAAAGCCGCGTAATGTGATACAGACGCCAGCGTTAATGCTTAAGTTTCCACCACTTCCAGTTTTTAATCTTATTTAGTACTGTGTAGTTGCAGCACAAACTTTTCAAGCCTCGGTGTCACTTAAACCCATTAGTTAGAAATTACATAATCTGCTTTGCTAAGACAGGCAAAAAAGGGGAAACAATGTCATCGCTCCAATAAAAGTCGAAGTTGCCCATTTCCAAACCGCGTTTTACACTAAGCCCACTATTGCCACATCCCGCAACCCCAACAACGGACGCTTTCAGTACATCAGAAATGTCGCAAAACTTTTTCAAAGTCACCTGGCAATAACTGCCGGTTGCCCAGGATCTAGGAGGGAGGGAAGTGCGTCGGGCCGTTTAGAGTTCGCCTTGGAAAACGTGCCCGCGCTTTCTAGACGCCATGAAATTCGACGATATTTTTCCGTGAGCACCTACCTACGACAGTCATGGGGGCAGCTCGTATTTCGGTGTGGAAGAGCGGCGCATCCGCGGAAACTTCGCACTGGAAAACTCCAGAAAGAGGACGCCCCACCGACAGCAGCGTCACCTTGCGGGCGTTGGACACCGACACCTGCAAATAAATAAGGGCTGTTATGACTTCCTGTTGAAAATGTATACTCTAAATTGTGGAACGGCAACGCTCAGCAATGAGAATTTCGAAACCAATCACAATATTTGTTTAAATTCCTTCCAGAGTATTAAAATGTACATCGTAATGACTATAACTGGATTTTTTCATAACAACAGCACTGGTAGCATCCTTTCAGTACGTATACGTTTGATAACAGATGCGTTCTTAACGTCATATCAAAGAATAACTAGAGATAAGGTTCAAAGTTATTCTAGATTGTAAAATAAGTTCATGCAAAAGTAAATATCTTTTATTTGTTCCTCACTTGTAAACATCAATTTATCAAGTCACTGTATTCACCTTGAAAATGTTTCTTAACTGGCTAGTCAATAAATTTTTTACTGGCTAGCCAGTTATATTTTACAAGCGTGCTCATAGATAAATGATAGCGTGCAAAGCCAGAGTTGTCTTCCTTAGTATGTGTCATATTGATTAATTTAGTTGCTTGTCAGTTTGACATTTTGAATAAATGGTGAATTTCTAGTTATTTACAAGTGAGGAACCAATAAAACATTCAACAATACACGCCAGGTAACCATTTTTACTGGCTCAAGGATATGACAGGCTCGCCTAACGGCTCGCCAGTCATCCCAATCCTATCGCCAGTAAAACCTGTTTTACCTGGCTTGTAATGTTAAATACTATTTACTGTTCGACAACAATTTGACAATTAACAAATAGTGAAAAAAATTTTATTTCTGTGGGAAGCTTAATAGTATATTATGATACTAGTGTATAAGTACGCATTTAAAGCACGTGCCACGAGTGTAAGAGCACAACGCAAAGCGCAGTGCTTTTAAGGTCGCTAGTGCTTTAATGGCACTTATACACGTGTATCATACGCTACTTTTTCTAGGGTCGTAACAGAAATATAAAAACTTAGTTCGGTGACACATTTTCCGTCACATTTAGTTAGATATTCTAGGTTAATGTTGACCTTAAAATTTATGGAAAGCGTGTTTTAATATAGTATTAAAACATGCCACCAATGGCAACGTGCATTCACGACGTAATTTCGGCGCTAATATTAAGAGTGCTACAAACGTCACTTTTGGCACTAGAAACTGTGCAAAAAGTCATTTTGACACGATCGTAGAAAAACGAATTTTTGTAATTTTTTAATAATTTTTTCATTGGCTTAATATTCTTCTTTCTATGGTGCGAAGTTTTTACGATGGCTTTATAATGGGGAGGCCGTGTCTAGCGGACGGCTTTCGATGAAACCAGAATGGGTAGGTTCAAGATTGACGACGGACGAATTGGCGTTGTCCTAGAAGCTGACAACGAGATGATTCTCCAGATGTGTACCTGAATGAACAGGTTCCTCGAATAAGTATATCTAGTTGAATATCGATTTCAAATAACGCAGTACTCAAACGAGACAGGACTGAAATTTTAGATGAAGGGTCTGTATCTATCCAGAACAGTGTGGCGTTTCCAAATAGCTTTTGTCATGCGCTTTTTGGGACAGCCACTCCTTAAGATACATTTAGTAATCTATTGAAACGGTGCATTCACTATGGAATGGCCGCTAACATATTGTTACTCTACAGTGTGTCTCGCACAGTACCAGATATACGGAAACTATCATTGGGAAACATGAAATGATAAACTATTGCTGTTTACGCATCAAAGTAGGCGATTTCAAAAGGAAACAATTTGACGTTTGTCACTTTTGACCAATCACATATCTCAATGTGTACTCAGCAATAATAGATACCAATAATTTTTTAATATTAATTTGATCCTACATGACAGTTGCTTAGACACACTGTCATGATCGCGCCATATGATCGACGACTTCGACTAAAGAAAATTCTCAAGGTACACGGAAATAAATTATTGCGAAATCTAAACCGAGAAAATCGGTTTAAAATTGAGTTACTACCGTTAGCGAAAAGTGTGAATGGGACAGAAAGTTCTATAAATGTGGCATTTTTAATTTAAGCGTGAGAGGGGATAGACATTTGCATCCGTATCGGATTGAAATTTGAATTCGCGACCTCACGATCGGCAGTCGATTGTGCCACCACACCACTCTAACAGTGTAGTTAGGCGACAGATTAACGTATATTGCTGATAACGCAAATACAAATAGAAAAATACATACAAAGAACAACTGCAACTAATCTCGCCCGAAGGCTTTTCAACTCTTTGCATTCATATTCCATATAAAATATAACAAACATAATTTTCATGGATTATGTCGTTATCAAGTTGGCCTGTTTACATCCAACCGGCGTTGCACCTTTATTAAACCTTTTTTTTTCGAGTTTTCTTTCCAAAGCGGTTGCCGTCTTCACAAAAGTTTTGTAGTTTCATAAAACCTTTTATATAATTTTGGCTTGGTCGCGGTTGATCGAGCAGATGCGACAAAATTTTAAATGATAGAGATGGTTGAAATCGAAATACTTCAGCAGGTAGTCACGAATAATAATAACATAAGACACTAGGTGAATGTATTTTGCCAATTGATTCCGATAAGTTGCCAACAGCATTTGGCTGACCCCATGAAACGTTGATAATTAATCGGATATATTTTCCATGGCAGAAAAGAAAGCTAATTAATGATTGGTGTAGTTAAAATAATCGCATATTTTTTAATACTGAAGTTTAAAAAATAGTGATGTTGAAATGTGTTGAACTGAAACTGCTAGGATTCTTTTTTATAACAAAGAATATTTTGATATTCAGGGGATGTACTTATAAGGCTCCATCTACCTAGTTACATATAGGTAAATTTTCTTCTTTGTTGATATTCTAGTTCTATTTAAGAAATCAGTCCCGTAATTTTAACAAAATAAATGATCTTCTATCTGTCAGCCAGCGATGAAGAGGAATTTTACTATTCGCGTATATAGTAGCGTTAAATATTAATAACTCTTAAAGGATAAGAGATATACGATTGTTTTCCCGTACCGAGAATATGGAGGGGATAAAATTGAAAATGTCGCCAATCTGGTGATTGGTTGTTAAGAAATATAAACTCAATAATGGAGCCATTTTTATTATAATATGTATAATACTGTATGTATATACTGGCGTAGCGGGTAGATACCCCTTTGCGAACCCGGCAGAGGATAGATCTACTTCAGGGACCTAGCGAACCCTGCGTACGTTAGCTCTTGATTTCCCCCACCCCTAATACCGGGGAAGCCATGCCCCCAACCTTTATCCTACCTCCGACACTATCCATACATACACCTAGAAGTCTGGCCAACATGGTGTATTAAGGCTAAACCTTCCCTTATCGTTCATATGAAGATACAAACGAAAACACGGCCCCCAGTGCCCAGCAGTCTAATACTATCTGATCAAGACAGCGGTCACTCAAATAGAGAGACGAGGGGTGCTAAGAAACCCTGGTTAGGACAAGGCTGCCATAAAAAGACAACTAATGCGAGGAAAAGGACAATCCATATATCAACATATAATGTGAGAACCCTATCAGCCGATGATAGACTTGTGGAACTAGAAGAGCAACTGAAAGAAATTAAGTACGACATAATAGGACTGTGCGAAGTAAGAAGAACAGGAGAAGACATAGTGAAACTAAAATCGGGTCACGTTCCCTTCCATAAAGGACACGAAAGCGACAAAATATATGGTGTGGGATTTCTTATTCGCAAGAAATGGACTAGCTTTGTAACAGAGTATGTCGGTGTTTCGGAAAGAATAGCATTCATCACTTTGAAGCTAACAGAAAACTATAATCTGAAAATTATTCAAGTATACGCCCCCACTTCCAACCATACAGAATATGAGGTAGAAGCATTTTATGACCAAATTCAAGACATCTTAAACAACAAATCAGCAAAAGATGTACTATTAATTGGAGATTTTAATGCAAAGCTAGGAGTCCGTAAGGACAGGAGCGAGAATGCGGTTGGACAACATGGAATTGGTCAAAGGAATGAACGTGGAGATATGTTGGTGAATTTTCTAGAGCTCAATCGCCTATACGCAATAAACACTTTCTTTAAAAAACGCACGACTCGTAAGTGGACATGGCGAAGTCCAGATTTTAAATACAAGAACGAAATCGACTTTATAATTTCAAATAATGCTCAATTAGTACAGGATGTCACAGTAATAAGCAAAGTGAACGTAGGCAGCGACCACCGGATGGTGAAAGCAAAAATAAAGTCGAAAATTAACAACATGAGACCGAACCAACACAGACAGAAGAAGATCGAGGCAGTGATGATCATCGATAAAAAGTAACAGTACCAAACTAAAATAGAAGGAAAATTGAAAAAGGACGGACCCTTACACATTCAGACATAGATATAGAGGTACACACCAAATTGCTGACTAAATTAATCACAGAAAGTGCTGAAGAAATTGCAACAAAAACTACAAAAATCCCAAAAAAGATAATCGAAGAAACAAAGAAGCTATTAGAAAAAAGAAGATTGGTCAAACCGAATAAGAACAAAGACCTTATAGAATGGGCTGAACTAAATAAATTGATAAGAAAAGAGGTACGCAAAGACATTAGGAACTATAACACCAAAATAATATCAGAAACCATCGAAAATAACAGAGGACCTAAGATTTTCAAGAAACGAATTAGTATCGGGAAAAGAGAGATGGTGTCACTAAGAGATAGCAAAGGGAAAATAATCACAAATAGGGGAGACATGCTCAGAGACGTAGAAAAATACTATAGAGAACTATACAAAAGTAGAATACAACCAACCGAACAGCAAACAGAGGAAAGAAAGAAGAAAATACAGAATATAGGATCTGAGGACATACCCGAAATAACAGAAGAGGAAATTATCTCTACGCTTAAAAATATTAAAAACGGTAAGGCAGCGGGACCAGATGGAATGCTCCCAAAAATGCTCAAAGAGGGAGGAAGGAAGCTAATAACTGAATTAAAACACCTCTTTAATAAATGCCTAGAACAAGGTCAAATACCAAAACCCTGGCTGAAAGCAGAAGTCATTCTCCTCCGACAAAAAAGGGTGATATTAAAAACCTTGACAACTACAGGCCCGTTAGTCTCCTCTCACAGATATACAGGGTGTTTCAAAACAAATGCGAAAAACTTATGGGGCTGATTCCTTGTTCAAAATAAAGGATAGTTTATTATATAAACATTGGGTCAAAAGTCAACCATTAGGGAGATATCGCACTGCAAATATGGCGGAAAAATAATGTTTTTATTTGTTATCTTAAAAACGAAAAGAGGTAGAACAATAAAATTTTATGGAATTATTAATATTATAAAAACACACTTTTTGCATATTTCTCAACTCTTTTAAAAAGAGTAGAGAGAAGAAAAATTTACGCAATGACATGGAAAAATACTAGTTGATAGCCTGGTTTATTTAGAAACGTTTTTGTCTCTTGCAATTTTTTCATAAAACTTACCGTTTCCAAACAAAAAAATAAAACGTAAAGCATTGCATGTCGAGAAAAAGAAATTTTTTTTTTTTAGAAAAATAATCTAGGTGGCTGTTATCACTTTTTAAGACGTTTCTTATTGTTGTTTTATTTGACATTGCTCACTTAGTTTGAATACAAAATACGACTAATTTAATCAAAAATTTATTATCTGATCATTTAATTATTCAGCCATATTTGCAGTGCGATATCTCCCTAATATAATAAACTATCCTTTATTTTGAGCAAGGAATCAGCCCATTAAGTTTTTCGCATTTGTTTTGAAACACCCTGTATAAGCTGTTTACAAGAATACTCACCAACAGATTAACGAAAAAGATAGATCTTCAACAACCCCGCGAACAGGCTGGCTTCAGAACAAATTATAGTACATGCGATCATTTACACACAGTTAGAAGTCTCATTGAGAAGTGCAACGAATACAACATAGAACTATACTTAGCCTTTGTTGACTATCAAAAGGCATTTGACACTATAGAAATTTGGGCTGTACTGAACTCTCTAAACGCATGTAGGGTGGACAGCAGCTATACGAGAATAATTGAAAATATTTACTCAGCAGCAACAATGCACGTAACTTTATGGGAAAAAGACCAACGACATCCCAATAGAGAGAGGAGTACGGCAGGGCGACACCATATCACCAAAACTATTCATATCTGCCCTTGATAGTATTTTTAGAGAAATGGAATGGACCAACAAAGGCAGCAACATAGCTGGCGAACGCCTTCATCACCTACGGTTCGCCGGTGACATCGTACTCATCAGTAGTGATCCGCAAGAGCTACAAGACATGATCCTGGAGTTGAACCATCACTCCAGAAACGTTGGCCTTAAGATGAACAGTAACAAAACAAAGATAATGACCAACGTACAAACAAATGTCAATATACAACTGGAAGGACAGCAAATAGAAGAGGTCAAGAGCTATATATACTTGGGACAGAAAGTGACAACCAATAAAGACCACATGACCGACGAAGTAATTAGAAGAATCTCTCTCTCTCCTGGGTAGCCTTCGGGAAGCTGAAACAAACATTTATGTCAAACATACTAAACAGCTTAAAGAGAAAGTTGTACAATCAATGCATACTCCCGGTTCTTACATATGGAGCGGAAACTTGGTGCCATACGAAAAAACATGCAAGAAAATTAACTGCAACTCAAAGAGCCTGTGAGAGATTAATACTAGGCCTCAAGCTTACAGACCGTATAAGAAACACCTAGATTAGGGAGCAGACTAAGCTGACAGACGTCATTGAGAGAGCAGCGGAATTGAAGTGGAAATGGGCTGGACACGTGGCACGAAGATCGGATAACAGGTGGACGAGAAGAATCCTGGAATGGAGACCCAGAGAAGGGCAAAGATATCGCGGCAGACCGAACACCAGGTGGAGATATGACATAACAAGATCAGGAGGCCTCCTTTGGATGAGGGAGGCAAACAACAGAAAGAGATGGAATGAAATGGGAAAAGCCTACATCCAGCAGTGGATCGAAATAGGCGAATCGTGATCGTGATGTATAATACAATAATATCAATCAGCTACAAACTGTCAAAGCTTTAAATTAGTCAACGTGTTAACTATCTTCTGAATAACCCAGACACGTATAGAAAGATTCAAAATGTTTGATCGTTTAAGCTCAAGAATAAAGAAATTTAGGTTTTGGAAACTCCTTATTTCTTCTGTAATTGTTATGCGCGAATATTATATTCAATGTTTACTGATTCCTTTAGCTTCGGCGGTATAATTCAAAGAATCACTTCTTTCAAAATAAGTTGTAGTTGACCATCGCATCACCAGAATAATCTTGCATTTTACATTTTCAATGACAACAAGGTTTTTATGTGTATTGTTAATAGTGACAAAATTAAAAGCATTTTACTTTAAAATAATTCAACAATTACAAAGGATTGTGGTGTAACAGCTCACGGGCATCGTAATCCCTCGAAGTGTTTTGACATTAGGCACTATCCATTGTCTAGAAAACTAAGCAGTTAAAAGCTTACCAAATTTCAAAGGAACAGACAATGAGCAGCACTGCATAGAAAGGCTTTGCAACCACTCTCACTTCATAGGCAGTCGTGGAAGCGTTTGCTATCTGTATACGATTAAGTATTAAATCACTTTAATACTATACTCCGCTCTTATGTATTCCCGTGTGAAAGCAGCTACAAAGTTAAGTGACAATCGGCTACATTTTTGGAGTATTTTAAATTCGCAGGATGATTTCGTTACTTCATCACTGTCAAGGGGTCGTACAACAAGAATCTTAAAATAGTCCCGGATGTCGAAATTTTTCGGCGAATTATGATTGCCCTGATCCGGCACGAACAACAATTATAGAAAACAAAGGAATCTTTAAAGTCATATTTCTTGTTTTTGAGGCCAAGAGAACAAAACTATCGAATCGTTTAGTACATTTCTCAGGTACTCAGATGATGCTGAACATTAGTTTTATCTAGTTTAACCGTATCTTTATCTCCTACGATTGGCAAGACGGGGTTATCGAGACCCGTGAAATTTGTTTGCATTGTAAATAAACATGTCCATTCTATATGAGGTGCAAATATATTTTCGCTGAATATTTTAAACTCGACCAACCCATTTGCTATTTTGTGCCGGCAGCGCAGTGCAAAGAACAGGTTTGTTTCTGTTTTAACTGAATGATAAATCTACAAAATAATGCTGTGCTACGAAGACAGCGTTTACCGTTGTTGTATGAAAGTATTCTTTCATTTTGGTTTGTTTTTGCTCCAGCAGCTTTGCAACGACATTGTATTTCTGTGTACGGTGGTGTATGCTACGAGTATTATTTTACTAACAAGGAAATCATTGCTTTTTCCCGCATCGTATACTATATCGTATTTAGCTACTTTCATAGCCACATTTTGTTTATTGTGTGAGTGCAAAAACTGTTTGAAGGTGAGAAATTATGCTAGATTGAGGATAACTGAATTGCAGTATCATCTTGGTTGTTGAGTTAGTAACGAACCTAGAGCAAACAATATTTGTGGCTCTTCAGGCCTAAAAACTTTGTTTATGTCATAAACTCCGAGATTTGCAAAAGGTAATAGGGAATCTACAACAATTATCAAGAAAAACGCAGAGGCGTATGTTTTTATTGTATTAAGTATTGATTCACAGGCCTGCGAAAAAATATTTTTTTGAAATTGTTTTACTTTAGCCACTTTTTTTATGTGTTTTTCAATGCTGAACTAAAAGAAACCCGTTTTTCTCTATCACGTAAGGTTTTTTCACAAAAGACGGATGTATTTTAAAAATAGTAAGCTAAATACAAAAAAATTATGGAATGTATATTTTATTTTACATTTTATTAAAATCATAAGCAACCAAACATTTTTTTATAAAAACACCGCAAAATTAGTAAAACTGAATGATCTTCATGTTTAAAAGTTTTTGTAGTATCGTTTTCGCTTCCCATCAAAACTTCGTTTTGTGTTTTTTCTGGTGTAGGATCGCTGGGGATCGTCCCTTTTCGGCATCCAGCAGTAGTCCGATAACATGTCAACATTCCACTTTCGTGAATACCGCTTTTCTATTTCCTTAATGTCCTGGTGAAATCTTTCACCTTGTTCCTCACTGACAGCACCAAGATTTTCAGGAGAGTAATCAAGGTGCGAGTGGAGAAAATATAATTTTAGGCTCATGTTAAAGCCTAAGTTCTTGAATCTTTTCAACATATCTGCTACCATGGCCTTGTAGTCAGAATCCTTTTTGTTCCCAAGAAATCTGGTTACAACGGGTTTAAAAGAAACCCATGCTGCTTTTTCTTTTGGGTCCATTTTTGTCTCAAAGTTGTCATCCTTCATAAGTTTTCAGAAGTCAAGTCCAACAAATACTCCTTCTTTTAACTTCGCCTCAGATAAACCAGGAAACTGCTGACAAAGATATTTAAAGCATTGCCCTTCCGTCGATAAGGCCTTAACGAATTTCTTCATCAGAAGCAATTTGATGTGAAGTGGAGGAAGCAAAACCTTTTTTGGATCTACAAGACTGATTCTCTCAAATTCTTTGTACCGACCTCTAAGGTTTTTCTGACTTTCCATTCTTTCTTAATGTAATGCTGTTTTCTGTCACGGCTATCCCATTCACAAAGAAAACATAGATACTTTGTGTATCCACTCTGTTGCCCAAGCAACATTGAAATGACCTTTAAATCACCACAAATTGTCCATTTATGGCTTGAATAACTAAGTTTGTTGAGGACCACTTCAAGGTTTTGGTATGTTTCCTTGAAGTAAACCGAATGACCAACAGGTACTGAAGCATACTTGTTACCGTTGTGTAGAAGAACTGCTTTCAAGCTTCTTTTTGAGAAGTCAATAAAAAGTCTCCAATCTTCCGGTATATACTGAACATTGAAACTTGCCATAACTCCAGGGACGTTTTTACAATAAACTAGGTCACCTTCTTGAGAAAAGAAAGAGACTAAATACTTTTCTCTATTTCGATACCACCAAAAAGACGTACCAGTAGCCAACACATTTTTTTTTCTTCAATCTTGAACCTAAAACTCCGCTGAGTCCTCTAGAAGGCCTAAGTCTCTCACCAAATCATTCAATTCAGACTGAGTGAAAGGTATAGGTTCGCTTGTGCCAGGATGATAAATGTCACTGACCTCGCTATCTTCATCACTAGCACACAGTTGAGGCAATATGTCTGTCTCATCTAAAACGTTATCTAGACTAACTGGTAGAGAAGGTACTGGTATATTAGGCCCATGCGGAACTCTGATGGCATGTTAGGATAAGATATCTCCTTTTTATTTTTTAAGTTGAAACCTTGCACATTGCAAGAACAAAAATAGCAGTCATCGCTGTGATTTTTCGGTTCCCTCCACACCATGGGAAAGTCAAAAGGAAACGATTGTTTTTTACCTTGACTCCACTGCCTCAATTCCTCAACACAAATTGAACAGACTTTGTGGGGGACCTAAGGTTTATCTTGATCGCCTAACTTCATGCCAAAGTAAGCGAAGTAATCTTTTTTAACGAAATCGGAAATATTTCTTTGTTGCTTTTTTACTACATAAGTACCACAAAAGTAGCAGAAGCAATCGGGTGAAATAACACATCCTCTAGAAGCCATCTTAAATTAACAACACAAAATACAAAATGAAACACTTGCCACTTCAACAAAACCAAGAAAACACATGTGTACAACACAGAGAGTCAAGAGACACACTGCATGCGGAAAGCAAACAAAGGCTTGATAGCTACGTACTCACTGTTCCCACTTTCTTTAAATCGCAGTGCACCTGGAACGATCATGTTGATAAGCTTATATATTTTTCCCTGACAACCATATATTTCCTAGCGTGCTATCCGAATTCGTATCGAAATAGGTCTATAACAGCATCACTCTGTTAATACGAATACACTTCGTGCCGCCCGCCGCTAACAGGCGTCGTCCGAATTAATAATTTGACCCTTCAAGTGCAAGCACGGGGCCCGCCGCAGACGCCGCTGCTTAAGAACAGCGTACCAAACGTTAGTTCAACGACACAAATGTCAAATTTTGCCTGCTCCAGAACCGTAAGCGGATTAAAAATTATCCGCCAAAAAACCGCGAAAGGGGTCTGTAGGGGTCTGAGTCCGAAAACGCACCTCGTCGCATCGTTTAACGGGCCATAACTTCAAGCCGTTGAATAGTCCCAAAGTTACACAGAAGACGCCGAAAAAGCACCTGTAGTCCAGTCCAGTTTACGGTAGTTGATAGTCCAGGTTTCTGCAACCCAAACCATCTCTTTCTGGGCATTTGAAGGTAATGATTCTACCACAATTACACTAATGCTACAAGCCTGCAGTTGACAGTTTATGAAGACTTGGAAACTGTTCACTTATACCAGCCGAAGCGACCGAAGCAGCTCGAGCCAACTTTACGGCTATTCCTCTAGTTAGGTCGTACTGTGAGTTGCATCCCAGCCAGGCGATTTGGTCTGCAGGAGTTCTACAACTTATTCTAGGCCAGTAACCTGCTATAACCGCCAGGTGCTCTTTATTCTTAGGCCATGTAGGCGGCTAGCTTTTGCCCGACGAAATTGAAGAAGAGTTCCCTTGTTAGGGGTTAACAACTACCACATGTGTTAGCGTGGTAGATGGGGAGCATACGATTTTTAAAATCTATCTATAAGGATATGCAGACAGCTTACGACGTTTAATCTATTGGATAAGATATGTGGGCCAATTACTATTGTCCCGATTATTAACAGCCAAATGTTTAGTGAAAAACAATGTTGCTGCCCAAATAGTTGCTCATTATAGGGATTTTCCTGTGCCCACTTATGTAAATTATGGCTGTTAAATACTTCATCTCTTTTGAATATTGCTAATCCGTGTACAAAATATTATTGTGGAAGGTTGGCTGTTCTTGAATTTTAGCTAAAAACCAATTGCAAAAATTGGCTCGATGAAGATGATCCCCAAGCAATAAAGGTGTACTTTACAAAACCTGTAAGGGTATTGCGGATCGTCCTTTAGAACTTGATGGACCAATTTATTACTTCTCATATGAGATAATCTTACATATTTTCTGAAACAACGTTGTTGTTGGGAATGCGTTGAGTTCGCGGGTACGGGTGCAGGAGTGGCTTCCTGTATCCTGTCTCATCGGTATGACTCGTCCAGTTTCTCTTAATCTGCGATTTAATCGCGTAAAAACATTTTTGGAAGGTTGACGACGATTTGGCAATCTTCTGAAGTATTCTGCAGGACAAGCATTAGCGTTTCCCTCGCACACTCCAAAATCATTTGCATATCAGCATATTCCGCGTAAGTAAACTCCATGCTTATGTATTACTTAGTAAATAATTAACTATTAAAGAAATACGATGACAAAAGGGCAGAGTAATTTGTCACTACATCAACATAATCAATGTCATTTTTAATTTGCAATATCGTCAAACGTATTTTTGATACAAGCAATCACAATTGGAAGAATTCTGTGAATCGAAATTATGAAGACTAGTATTTTTTGGGTACTTTTAAATGATAAACAATACTAAATTTTTGTCGTTATTACTTAATCTATGGATAAAGTAACAGAATGTTCCAAAAACGGTTCCTTTTCGCGTTGCCAATTTTTAACTTTGAAGGCTGCGAACGAGTTGAGAAAGCATCTGGTGGCTTTTTCGCCATCATAATTTCGCCTTGTTATTGTTCAATGAATAGTGCTACCGAGAGATTGTACACGAGTTTTCACACACCCTGTATAGATATACGATAGATTCATAAAAAGTGTCTATAATCTCTAAACTCCACTAAAATGTACGAAAATTCCTTTTATTAAACACAAAGATCACAGAGCTACAGAAAAGTTGGTTATTCCTTTTAGCATACAGGACGAAATCAAAATTATGGCATAAATAAAGTTTTTAGTGCTGAAGAGCCAAAAATGTTTACTCTAGACGCGTTGTAATTAAGTCAACATTCTCAACAACCAAGCAGTGATACTGCAATTCAGTTATTCTCACGTTAGCATAATTTCTCTCCTTCGAACGGTTTTTACAGTCATACAATAAACAAAAGCTGACTATGGAAGTAACTATAAGCCGTTCACGATCTTTTTGGGTCAGGTGAGGCTATGACCATCTAGTAATTTTGTTGGCAGAACCTCTGTTGCAACAAAACTCCCTCATGAAAATTGACACTTTTTGTGCTAGGTTGGGTTGTTTTCAGTTTAAGGTTATATTTTCTGAATAGGTACATTGTTGCCGGATATTCTTTAGTCTCCACATCGACTGGCGTTCTTTTAAATTTGGTCTGTCCTTTTTAAATTGGAAGTAGCATCGTTTAATGGAAATTTTTTGTTGTAACAAAATTATTTTGGGCATTTCGACTTTTCCTTTGACGGAAATTAAAATTATTTTTACACATTTGATAAATCATTTATTTTCTTAGGAATATTAAAATAATAAATCTGGCAATGTGGTGGCAAGAAAATGTCGAACAGACACTGACAGAAAAAAAAGTTGCATCCGCTACATCATCGAATCAGTTAGTCCAACATGAAAAGAAAAAATAATAGCCAACTCTGTCCCAAAAAGGTCGTGAACGGCTTATAATTGCGAATATAGCATACGATGCGCAAAAAACAACGATAGCCTTGTTAGTAAAATAATACTCGCAGCATGCACACTACACAAAAATTCAATGTGGTTACAAAGCTGCTATAGCGAACACATAAACCAAAATGAAAGAATACTCAATACAAACCTGCTTTTTGCACTGGCGCTGCAGGCACACAATAGCAAATGGGTTGGTCGAGTTTAAAATATTCAGCGAAAATATATGTGCACCTCATGTAGAATGGACATGTTTCTTTACAATGCAAACAAATTTCACGGGCGTCGATAACCCCCGGATCGAGTGATCTAGATAATGTTCCGAAAAATGAACTATATTTAGAGTTATACAGTGTGTCCAGATCGTCCTTCCGTAAGAGATAAAGATGCGGTTAAATTAGATAAAAAGTTGAGTATTATCTGAGTACCCGAGAAATGGACTGGAAGATTCGATAGTTTTGTTTTATTGACCTCAAAAACAAGAAATGTGAATTTTAGAGATTCCCTACTTTTTCTATAATTGTTGTTCGCACCAGATGCCAGATCAGGGGCATTATAATTCCTCGAAGAATTTCGACATGCGGGACTATTACAAGATCCTTGTTGTTTGTCCCCTTGACAGCGATGAAGTCACGAAATCATCCTGCGTATTGAAAATACTCCAAGAAATGTAGCCGATTGTCACTTAACCTTGTTACTGCGCTCACACGTGGATAAATAAAATCGGAGTAAATTAATAAACTAATTTAATGCTTAAACGTATACGGATAACAAGCCCTCGCGCGACTGCCAATGAATGAGAATGGTGCAACTTTGCAAAGACTTTCTATGCAGTGGTGTCCATTGTCTTTTCCTTTGAAATTTGGTAAGCTTTTACCTGCTTGGTTTCCTAGACAATGGACAGTGCCTGATGTCAATACTTTTCAAAGGATTACAATGTCCGTGAGCTATTTTAAAGCTCCTGTTACACCACGATTCTTTGTGCTAATTGTAGAGTTGCATAAAAGTAAAATAATTTTCAACTTTGTCACTATTAACAAAAACATACAAACCTTTGTGTCATTGAAAAGGTAATTCAAAAGAGATTGCTGGTGGCGCAATGGTCAACTACAATTTGTCTTAAAAGAAATGATTGAATCATATCGCCGGAACTAAAAGAATCAGTGAACATTGAATATAATATTCGCATGGATGTCTTCATGCATAACAATTAGAAACGAAATAAGGAATTTCCAAGCCCACAATCAAACGATCAAACATTTCCAATATTTCTATACTTCTTTGAGTTCTTCGGAAGATGATAAGCAAATTGTCCAATTTAAAGCTTTGACAGTTCAAAGCTGACTGATATAATTGTATTATACGTATTATAATAAAAATTGCTTTACTACTGAATTTCTATTTCTTAACAATCATCAGATTGCCGATTTTCAATTCCATTACGTCCATATTAACGGTACCTGAAAACAACTGTACATCTGTGATATGTTTTGTCGAACTTTTTCCACTGTCTCGGGTTTTATCACACGACGTTTCCCGAAAAGCTGCCACTGCCAAAAATTAAGTCATTCAGAGAACAACTGTATATCTCTTATCCTTTACAAGCTACTGATATTTAACGGTACGATCTGGACACACCATATACGTGAATAGTAAAATTCATCTGCATCACTAACTGACAGATCTAAGACGACTTATTTTGTTAAAATTAAGGGAATCGTTTCTTAAACAGAAATAGAATATCAACAAAGGAGAAAATTGACTGTGTAACTATAGGTAGATGGAGCTTTCTAAGTACATGAGGTAAATATCGACAAATTCTTAAACATGGGGTTATTTTATCTACACCAATCATGAATCAGCTTTCTTTTCTGTCATGCAATATATCCGATTAATTATCAACGTTTCGTGGGAGGATACAAATCCTGTTCTCGATGGTAATTTACCGGAATCAATTGATAAACTACATTCACCTGGTGTCTTATATTATTCTTATTCGACACTACTTGATGAAGTATTAATTTGGATCTCGACCATCTTTACAAATTTAATTTTGTGGCATTTGTTCGATCAACCGCGACCAAGCCAAAGACAGCAACCGCTTTGGAAAAGACACACGGGTCTAATGAAGGTGCAACGCCGGTTCTATGGGGCAGCCTAACTTGAGAACGACATAAACTATGAAGATCATTTTTGCTACATTATAATATGGAATATGAATGCAAACAATTTAAAAGCCTTTGCGAGAGATTGGTTGCAGTTTTTCTTTGTCTGTATTTTTCAGTTTATATCCGCGTTACCAGCCCACACAAGATTTCTTCTAAGTTATCGAAAGAAAAGTGCGGATGAAACTTTATATCCTTTCTCACGCTTAAATTTCAAATTCCACATTCTTAGAGCTCTCTGACCTATTCACACCTTCCTCTAATGGTATTAACTCAATTTTAAACCGATATCCTCCATTTAGTTTTCGCAATAATTAGTTCCCGTCTCCCTTGTGAATTTTCTTTAGTCGAAGTCGTAGCAAATATGGCGGATCATGTATACAGTGTGTCTAAGCAACTGTCATATATAATAAAATTAACATTGAAAAATGCATTGTTACCAATTGTTGCTGAGTACACATCGAGGTACGTGATTGGCCAAAAATGATTTTTTCCTCTTGAAATCGGTTACCTTGATGCCTACACAGCAACAGTTGATCCTTTCATTATTTCCAAATGATAATTTCCGTAAATCTGATACTGTGCCCGACACACTGTAAAGTAACAATATGTTAGCGGTGAATGCACCGTTTCAATAGATTACAAAGACTAAATGTATCTTAAAGAGCGGTCGTCCCAAAAAGCGCATGACAAAAGCTATTTAGAAACACCACACTGTTCTGGATAGATACAGATCTCCAATCTAAAACTTCGGTCCCGTCTCGTTTGAGTACTCCGAAATTTTAAATCGATATCCAACTAAATATACTTATTAGAGGAACTCGTTAATCCCGGTACACATTTGAAAAATCATCTCGTTGCTAGCGTGTAGAACAACGCCACGTCCGTCGACAATCTTCAAGTTACCCATTCTGGTTTCATCAAAATCCGGCCGCCATAACGACCTTCCGTTATCAAACCATCATATTTGTATGATTTTCGCTTGCAAAGCACAGTACAGCCTCGCGTATTCTGAAGGCAGATAAGCTATTTCAGGGATCATAAAGCAAAGTAAGTCCAAATCCAAGACCTCAACGCGTACGCATTTCCCATCTTCAAGGAATATATTCGTGATGAAATATCTTTATTTCACCACTGGAATATGCATCACCTAGAGGTCATAACTTAACATAGTTTGATCCCGGTATCTTTTCAGTTCCAGTTTTTTTGACTATCGCGAGTGAGCCCAGGAGCCACTCGTTCTCTGAATGTCATTTTTTGGCAGTGGCCTATTATGATGTGTCTTTATCAGACTTTTCCCACTGTCTAGGGTGTATATCACACGACGTTTCGGGAGTTTTGATCTACTCCCGTCTCCAGGTGTTCTGGTTAGTTCTGAGAAAGACTGATACTGCACGCTTGCCTCCCCCGGGGTTTGAACCCGGGACCGCTGATCACTAGTCTGTCACTCTTACCACTAGACCACCAGCGCAGTTATATATTTTAGTTATAAACTTATATATATCTTACCTCTGTATGCACAGTAGACTATTTTTGTAGTTCTCTGCGCAGTAGTGGCATTCAAATGGGCTTTAGTTCTGCGCTAGCCTGGCTAATTGGTTCTACTGCCAGCGCTATGTATGTAGCTTCTTTCAGCTTCCTACGGAACCTGTTTTCCTCTTTAGCTACAATTGATGCATTATCCCATTGTATGCGGTAGTCTTAGTTCCAGACGTGTTCTGCGATCTTGGATTTGATGGTGTCGCCCTGTCTAATATTTTTGCGGTGTTCCGATAATCTCACTCGTAGAGGTTGTTGTGTTTCCCCTATGTATTGTCTTCCACACTCGCACGGTACGCTGTAGATACAGTTCTTTGAACTCTGATCTTCGTTCGGAGGCTTGGTATGCGTCATAATGCCTCTTAGAGTTGTTGTGGACTGGAAGGCAGTTCTTATATTGAATCTGTTTCCGATTCTTCTCAGTTTGTCGGAAACTCCTCGGATGTATGGTATTACTGCCGTGGTTGTTGGCTCCGTTTTCTCATCCTCTCCGATGTTGTGTTTCTGAACATCTTTTTTAGCGTTTGGTTTAGAGTTCTTTTTGGGTAGCCATTAGCCTGCAGCATTTCTGTGATTATCTCAATTTCCCGTTTAAGGTCTTCTTCCTCTGAGCATATGGTCTTGGCTCGGCTATATAGGCATCTCGCGACGCCACGCTTCACGCTATTGTGGTGATTAGAATCGTATCTCCCCATATGGGTTGGTTTTCGATATACCTTTGTTTGTACCGTATTACCATTTTTCTGAACTAGTACGTCTAGGTATGAGAGTGAACTTAATTGATCGGGCTTGATTATTGAGATGTTCCAGGAAATCGTCCAGTGTCTCCCTTCCATGGGGCAATATTACGAACGTATCATCTACGTATTGAAGCCATAGATTAGCCTTTTTCTCATACTCAGATATAGCTCGTTCTTCAAAGTCTTCCATGTAGATGTTACTAACTACTGGAGATAGTGGAGATCCCATGGTCACTCCGAACTCTTGTTGGTAGAACTGCTCGTCTGCTTGGAAGTATGTGGTCTTAATTCAGAACGTTAACAGCTCCATTATTGTATCTACCTGTAGATCTGTGCGTTCGGCAAGTGTGTCATCCAATTCCAGCCTGTTTCTTATAATTGCTAGTGCGTCATCTGTCGGCACATTTGTGAAGAGGCTTACTATGTCAAAGCTCACCATCATGTTATTCGGAGCTATGTGAGTTTGTTGGATTTTGTCTACAAAGTGTTCAGTATTTTTCACGGCGGATGTTGTTTTGGCCGCTAGTGGGGATATTATTGTAAACAGGAATTTTTATAAGAGGATGGCATGGTGAATTTATGGAACGAACTATCGGTCTTAGGGGTATTCCCTCTTTGTGTATCTTAGGTAGACCGTATAGGTGAGGCGGTTTGCTGTAATGCGGAGTAAGTTTCATTCTCTGGAAGTCTGAAATTCCAGAAATGCTCCTTCACATCTTGCTAACGTAACGAATCTTCCCATAAAATATTAATACGGTCATATGAGGCATACTTTTAAGATAGCGGTTTTGTTAACGTATACATATGAGGATATGGAACACCGACAATTCATAATTGATGGTAAAATACAATCAAATGATAGTTCAGCGTGGCATTGCATCTACGACTACACCTATCCGCCATACTTTTTCTAATATGAAGAAGCAAATTTATTGTGCCAATGATAAAAATAGTTTCAAATCATGTTACTTCGCAATTTTTAGCCACCAAAATTATCTGATCTCTCTATAAAATTACGTTTTGGAAATAACCGACAAAAAAACAAAAGCATAACTTACGGAATTATTAATTTGTCACCTAAGATCGCACATTTAGCAAACATTATTTCTGAACAAAGCTTTCTGTGCGAACTTCCATGTTCTGCTAAGTATATGATAAACTAGAGGAAAATGCAGTTAAAGAATAAGTTTTAGCCCATCCTGCAACCCTATAAAATTAAACAGACCCAATTTTTTTAGTCGTTGCCGCAATACATTAATTTATACATAACTTATAGTTTGTACAAATAATGTAGAATACTACATAACTTCTTCGAGTTGCAGTATACTGAAAGTCAAATACTTTACGTGACTTTTGTTTGGCCGCGGGATAATGTAAACGTATGGAACTTTTCTGAGATATTGCTGACAATTTGGCGAAATTCCTGTCTGTAGACGGAAGGGAAATCTCTCATACATTGCGGAAATTTATGAAGGCGTCTTAAATTTGCAAATACATCGGTTAGCAGCGTTGAGTGCATTTCAGTCTCGCCTATAAAATAAGATATATTTATGAATAGCGTATCTTCTTCGTTGGACGCACTTGTTACATTAAGCATTGGCAAATGTTGCTACAAATCGTCTCCCCAGAAAAATATAGTTTAAATTATCAGCTATGCAGCAATAACCCTGACGTTTATCTAATATTCAAACAACTACCAAATCCCACAGAGATTGACATCATTTGCCATAATAGCTGGATGCTCAAAACCCATATGATAGGATTGTTAGAATTGCATTTCATGTTGCGTAACTTATCCAACTGAAATGTATGAACAATATTCCGGTTTAATTAACCTCAATAAATGAACACAACCTAGTTTTCGAAACATCGCAGTTATGTGGGATATTGAATGACATGACTGTACGAGAACATATTTTTCAAAATCAACCATATAGCTATTTTTGAACGTTTGCAAAAAGTGTTCACAACAACAGAGAACTTGTTGAGACCGTACACAGACAAATACAGCGATCATGAAGGAAGGCGTTACAATTTTACAGTAACATATTCTGGATTTCCCCTCCCTTTGTAGTTCCTCACCATAAGTAATTTTAACGTTTCCTTTCCATTTATTCCGAAGCCTGACTGTTTTTCTTACCCCTTATTTTTCCCACGTTCAGAAATAGTATGTAGCTGCATAATTATATCTAATTAAAAAAATGTAGTTCTGATTTTTAGCACAAATTTTTCTTAATATTCTAGGACCGAACCTTTAAAATATTCCCCGCTTCTGAGGTGCTGGTGTCGTATCGGGGAGACCTTGGTAGTGGTTAAAAAACATCTTTTCTGCAGGTAAAGCACCTATTATGTTTTAAACATGGCAAAAGATCATTAAATAGAGTTGTTCAGAATCTAAAATTATGGCGCCACGCAAATTTGCAAAAATATCGAATGTCCTGTATGAAACCGTGTATATTGGAAGGAATCGCAAAAATGTTTATTCACAACCACATATGTAATAAAGTCATTGGTGACTTTTAAAAAGTTGAAAAATAAATAATTTCTAAATGTTAAGTTACCATGACAGCGGGTGGAACCGACCGCTGTCATGGTAACAGATTTTCGCGGCGTTGTATTATTATTAGCTTAACGTCAGTTTCGAAGAACTGACAAATACATTTCTCCAATTGTTGTTTAGAATAAAGTGGTTGTGAATGAAATAGTATACAGTTGGAATACAAATTCCCTAGTTAGTTTTCAGTTAAGGTGCCTGAAAGGTACGTTTTGCTGTGAATATTAAGCACAGAGAATATTACTGTGCTAATAAAACAGTTAGTGCCGCTCATAAAATAAGCATTTTAGCTCGAGTAAGCGTGCTTCGTTAACAGGTGCACAATGACTTGTATCGAGTTGACTGGAGTTGTAGTAGCCACTTTAATAATAAATTTGCAACAGGCTTAGCCATATATCACTACTACAACAAATTTTCCTGCATCTAGTATACTACTAAATGAAAACACCAATACTAAATATCAGCAAGATGCACATTGGATGGCTTTGGGACATTGGGAGCGTCTTATAGTAAATTTATGCCAAAAGCAAACTGGCGTGAATACATGGGCACATTTGAGGGCCGGCTGCTGAAATGAAGACAGCACGGGTTCGTTGCAAAAGCTTAAATTTATTCATGCTTACAAAAGAGGCGCCAATGAGTCTTTGTACAACAAATACGCTCTGATAGAAACAAGAACTCATCAACTCAAAGCTTACCCAAAATCACAACAATTTGAAATGCAATAAAAATAATAGCCAGGTCATAAATTAGTTTAGAGTAACTAAAACACTTATATTTATAATAAAAAGGTATAATAGTCAACAGCGTATCAATAAAATACAGTTGGCATTAAGCGGGGAGCAGCCAAAAAGTAAAACTATTATAACCACTACAACAAATTCCCAGCTTACAGCAGTCAAAAAAAAAAAATCAAAAACATAAAACAGATTACTTAATAGTTACACATGTACATAGGCAAAGATGACTTTCGAGGAATCACGAATGACTTCAACGATGCGCTCGGCACAGCAATATAATTTCGAAGCAAGAAGCAAAACAAGCCCTGATGGAATTTTAAGGACATTATAATAGCTATGTGCTCGACCAAATAGATGTCCTTTGAGGGCTATTAAAGGCTCCTGACATTGGCAGCAACAAACTGCCGCAGTAGGTCAAATCCGCATAATAGAAGGGGTAAGCAGGGATTGAGGTTAACAATCCAACCGTCCAAAGAAGACATGGGACAAGAAAACCAACCAACACTGTAGCATACGGAAATAGCTATACGGGACCATAACAGCACGTGTACAACACCAGAACAACTTGATACAGAACCAGAACCGCTGTACACAAAATCAGAATAGCTCAGAAATCGAAATTAGGCCGATAGGGATAAGCATCTTAGCGAGACCAAATAGAAAAAAATTCACTAGCGATCAACAAAGAAAAAGTACGAGCGCGCATGCCCCGACAATGCAAACAAAATCATGATAACGGCGCGGACAATTCAAGTAATACACCAAGGTACAATGGTGGATGGACTACAAGTGACTAATGTAAAAAAACACCTTAAAAATACTGTCACACTGAAAAAATATTATTAACACTGTCTGCAAAAATGTCTATTGACTTATTATTTGGGAAGAGAAATCATTTCGCATTTCGACATGAAAGTACAAGTAGTTGCTTTTGGGTATTTGTGAAACTATTAGAGGAAGTTGAAGTAAGATGATGAACTATAATAAAAAGTTTCAGTTTTGAAATTGTTTATATTGTAAACTAAAAGTATAGTAGATATATTGATATGTTACCTTTAACGGTCTAGGACATTTAGGGGCAATTCTTTAGGCGCGTATCTTTATGCGTGCAAATTTAGGCGCGAACGCTTTAGACGCGGACGCTATTAGGCGCGTGTACGTTTAGGCGCGACCCTTTAGGGGAGGGACAGTGAGGCGCTACATGAATGAAATTCACATTATTCTTGAAATGTGCTTTATTACTTAGCTGAAATAAGTTATGTAACCAGACCTCTTTCCTAAACAGACGTAGAAACTGCTTATTTGTGTAAATAATAGCAAGATATGACGTGTTTTACGAGTCTATTATTGTCTTAATCTCCATTACCAAATGGACCCTTAAATAATAGTAAATGTAAATATTGAGGGTGAGATTTATAAATGTATTGTATTCTTATGTTTCTTTCGTTTTTCAATAAAAAATGTTCTCTTGTGGGTTATATATTTTCTATGCCATCACCTTTTTCACTCTTCGCAGAGAAGTGTTAATATCAAATTACTTTAGAATAACGTCAACTGCTGTAAACAGCGTACTCTGAGCTACAAAATAATTGCCCACTCAAAAAATTATTAATTTTTGATTTGGAGAATACGTAAATAGTGCTCATATAAAACACTAAAAATGGAGGATATTATTTTACCAATTTTATTTACTTAAAGTTTGGAATTTTTTATGGCATGTTTTGCACACCCTGTATGCAACAATTTATTGAAGAGACATCTTCTGGTTCCAAACGTGTTTTGAATTTTGTAAACATCTCTTTACGCCATGTGCCAGTCCAAAATTTAAGCAGCACGCATTTTTCAAAATAATACTCTGTAGATGTCTTTTGTCTTATTTGCGATATTTAAGCAGTGTTTTAGGCAAATATTAGAGCAAGCAATTAGTAACAAGTATATAAATTTTAGTTTACAGCTGACAAAATTAATGAACGTAAGTTTTGTGAACATTTGCAGCTATTTAATGCATTTCAATTTGAAATGTATTAAATACCTGCAAATTTTAACAAAACTTACTTTCATTAGTAACAAGGTTTTAAAGATAGGACCTGCATTAAAAAGATGTAAATCTTTAAAGATTTACATATTTTTTTGGTTGCCAATTTTTTTTATCATTGACTGTATATATGATAACCCACTGATACAAAGGCATAGTATCTGCTCTGTACGAAAGTTTAAGATAACAATATTAATCATTTAGAAATGTCCAAACATAATATTCACAATTTCAGTTTTTACACGAAAATTGCAACACGTTCAAAATGGATCTGTTACTCGTCGAAATCGTTCTAACTTTAAAAAAACGCTTACATTTTGCGAGTAGTTAACATAAATAACTATTTTCTACGTTTATTATGAAAGAGACACTTATGTAACTATTTACAGTTAGTCAATACAGTATACGTTCAAACCATGCGGAAACGTGTTCACATGGCGTCTAACTGTCCCCGCGCCGACGCCTAAACGTACGCGCGTCTAATAGCGCCCGCGTCTAAATGCTTCGCGCCTAAAAGCTCACGTAATAATGCGCGCCTAAACGTCCCTTTCCGTACCTCTAAGCATTCGCAAACTTAAAACAAATACATATGTTTACAAAACAACAACTTAACAAAACATTGCATTCTACGACACAATTTGGGTTAGATGACGACTAGAAATGCATATTGAAGTGAGACCATCGTCGGACTCCATAAACGGTTTAGTCTCCGTGACACCACTGTAGACATTTGCAGCATTGAAACGAGTCTTCCGCTGGAGGTTCTATGTAACGGTCGTGGCACATTAGGCAAAAGCAGGAGGAAGGCTGATGAATGAAGGTTGATGGGTCGAAGTGACTTTTTGATAAAATGTTCTTCTTTTTCCTTTTATCTTATTTCTCCTTAATTAACCATTCTTTTTTCTTTAACGGACTCTTCACAGCAGTGCTACTACCTATACTTGATAAAAGTACCTTTATGTTTATTTTGATTAGGACGATGAATAGTTGCTACGGGTGTTTTTCCGGACAATCACGCGGCTAGATATAGGAATAGATGTGGTCTTGAACTGACAGAGCAGATATTTCGAAAGTCAAACCGATAGAGACGGAGGATTACCATAATATTAGCCATAGGTGCACCGAGGTGATTCCATTATAGACGACCTAGCTTATGGCTCGGGAAATGATGTGGTCTGTATTAATTTATTGTTACACTACCTACACACGTGATGGCGCAACACCCAAATACAGAGAAATAGTATAGATGGCCTGGTAGGAAGTCAGTCACGGTTCCAAATAGCAATTAGTGGACACATACAGAGATGCGCTTACAATGTACGCTCATCAAGTAGTCGCTTCTCAAATATTCCAAATATCTGTGGCGTAAATATTGTATGCAATATGGGCGCTCATGAATAGACAATATTAATTCACACACCGAAGTAGCTATAATCGAAGGTGTATGACAGAAGGTTAGGGATTTATAATTCATGATCGAACAGAGATTCTTCAGACAGGTAAGCCAATGAAGACGATTAAAGATGTTTTCAACCCCTGGTCTCCAACGATGAAGCTAGGCCGACGGAGACAACCAAGCTTTGGGCAACCCTCGGCTCACTGAAAAAGCAATAAAGTCAAAAGTAAGCGATACGGTGACGGAACACAGTAGAATGTTTGGATTATCCAATATTGGTCGAAAATAAAATTCTACGATACCTTAACCGATATTGAACGGAACTTCAAATAAAGTTGGAATAAAATACCTATCGCACTCATGGTGTGCATTACAGTGGTATTTTTTAAGCCGATACTCTATCTTGATTACTGTACGATTTACAGTAGGTACTAAGATTTTTGGCAATCTTGCCGAAACAGTAGATACTCCAAATGTACAAAGAAACTGACAGCTTATGTTAAGGAACCAAAACATAATTTTAACTTTTAAATTAAATATGCATACATTTCGTAAGCTAACTATTACATGCGGAAATGCACAACAAAGATGTCAGCATTGCTCGAATGACCCAGTGAACAAACTGCAATTATGCAGACTTGCTATCACTGTTTGTTATGAAATTAAACACGCAAGTGCAAATGCGAGCTGAACTGGGGCAAATAAACTGAACCTTGTAATTTACGTCATAGTTTTGTGTATATAAATAGGAAATTTCTAGTCAATAAAATAATACAGTTTGACATCTGTTTCTGTATTCAAACCTCGGCCCAACGGAACTAAGTCTTTTAAATTATCTCGTGTGAGACTATACGAGACCGTTGGTTTGCATCCCTTTTTAATTCCTGCACCGCTAAGACGTATCCTGTAATTGTCCAAATTATAAATCATACAGTCCACTATAAGCTCCACCCTGAACAGCTTGCCATCGCTGAATAAGTACACCACTGAAAAGCGATCTTACCGCCTGAATTACCCTTACCCAGTCACCGCTCAATGGTGATAGTGTAAAAGAATATTGAAGTATTTCAAGTTCGTGTACATAATTTATTTACCTTTGTCTTACTTTCTTTATTAAATTTTCCACAAAGAAAATGAGCATGTAATTTTAAGTTCTTATCATCACAGTAACTATTATCTTTTTGGTGAGAATGTTGCCCAGTCTTAGTTATTTGTTTCATTAGTACAAAAAATGCATAATTTCGGGACAAGTAAGACAGATCGCCGGACGACGCGCAGCGGATACCGGCGAGTCTTACGCGTCCCGAAAACGCATTTTTTGTGCGAATGAAACTTACTATTTTTTCTCCAACTACTCATAAATTCGGTAATATGATTTATTATTTAGAATCAAACATTGTAGGTTATATTGTAAAACTGTCGTGGCACAAATAAACAATCACTATACGGAGAAATTAAACAACAACGACGGCGATTGCCGAATATTGACGAAGCGTTTGTTTTTTATTTAAAATTTGCCATGTAAAACCCTATCTTGCGTCCATTTTTGTGCTAGTGCAAATATGAATCGAAAAGTGTACAGTTGCCAAGGTAATTGGTGAACAGCCCGAAATGATTTACTTTTTATACAAAATTATTCGACAATATGGCGTGTGGTTGGAGAAAAAATTTATTCTTCCATGACACTGGCGATTAGAAAATTTACAACCTCTAAAATATAGAAGGCCAATGAATATGTCTAAAATTATTTGTAATAGATAATAAGTAATGGTTCCTAGAATAAGTATTACGACATTGAACATAAAAACAGTAAAATAAAAAATTCATAACGTATTTTATCAGTAATAAAAATTATTCATAAATAACCAGGATAATCAATTTAAGAAGAGTAGGAGACGACCTAATTCCATCTCTCTAATGAAAGTGAACGCCAAACGCCTTTAAATAAAGAACTTAAAACCAGGATCAACTATTACGATGATTAATGAATCCCTTTAACTCCAGACGATTACATACCAAGCCCACGAGAAATTGGAACCCCGCCATCATAGCAGTAATGCAAATCCAAATTATTTGCGTATCAGCGACTTTGGTACGGCGAATCAATGTACTCGCGGAAGACGTGGAATGCGAATATTGAAAGTAACGTAAGGATTCATTTCAAACTTTTCCATCTGCACAGAACATTGAACGCGCTAATACACCGGAAGATAAGATGGAAATTTCAAATTGCAAATATGCCGTGGCAGCTTTAGATGCTGGCTCTCGGGGAATCGCATCTAAGTTATCTTGATTTCGAATGAAACCGCTACGGCGTTTCTAATGGAGAAATTGTTATCTACCACTATAAATCTAAGGAAATTAATGGAAACATAGCCACAGAGACAACTAAGTTTACTAACAAAATCAAATTTGGTTCAAAATATATAACCAAGTCGCGCTTGATTGATTTTTAACTTTTAACAACTGTATTCAGTAGAAAATTTTAACTTATTTATTTGAAAATATCGTCATGCTCACTGTTTTTTAGTTTAACCGGAAACAGATAACTAAAAATGTGTCCGTATATGAACTATAACCTCTCAACTTCTGAACTTACATCCGAACCGTCGCATATTTCGTGCTGTCAGTATTGAATCGATCCTAAATTCTTCACGTGCTTCGATTTTACATTGCTCAAGAACATCCCAGGAACTAGGACTTCGTCAGCGCAAATCAATGAGCTATCCTGTAATGACGTTGATTAGCATACCATTAGCTTCCCCCTTTTTCTCAGTCATGTAAGCAGAGCTGAATATTCGATCACCATAAAAGTTACAAAGAGGTAGCGAATGCGGTGTTTTTAGAAACCCGTGGGAACCGAGCGTCTTGTTAAGATGTGAAAAAAAGTGTGTAATGCATCCGTTCAACTTTCTTTAAAGTATTAAATAGTAAACTATTAAGAGTGACGTGATCTTATTACTAGCAAAGTTTGCAAAAGAGGAATACTGTAAAAATAGCTCAGTTATTTTGAAATTTGAATGTCATAATTCTTTAATTGCGTTTAGCTTCTTTTACCTTTAGGTGTCGAGGACCAAAGTTTATTAATTATTATGATTCCACATGGAGATGGATAATATAAAAGAGTTAACAACAGAACAACTACAGAGAGCAAGTAATATATGTGGGAGAACGTAATGTATATGAACAGCATATTACGGAAGAGAATGTACAGAAATTTACACAAACTTAAATATGGCAAAGCAGGTGGAACCGACTACACAACATAACACTCGATAAAAGCAGAAGGAAAGGTATTTGAAAACATAAATATTTTTTTGCATGATAAATAAGATATGGAATAAGGAAGAAATACCACAGAAGTGTGAAGAAGGCGGCTCGATAAATTAAAATTCCGAAAAAAACAGAGACAACACACTGTTAAATACCACCAGCAAAGTGTTGACACATGTAAGTCGTAGATCACATGAAAGTGGAGTGAACAAAATTTAAGCATTCTCATCAATATATAGTATATCTGAATCCTGGACCTCAAATAACACCAAATCAAGAAGTTATTTGAAATGCATTGGCCTAATATGCAATGAAGAACTGTGGTAGCTAACAAAACAGGATTGAGCATATTCTCATACACCCCGAAAGAGTACCTATAACAATATACAATGCGTCTGATGGCATACGCAACGTAGAGAAACGTGAATGGTAAATTTCGCTAACGATCAACGTCGCTCTTGCACAGTCTGCGCTGTACAGCGATGCTTTCTGAAATTTGGTTCTTTGCGAGTTCATTTTCATCGTCCTGATCAATTTATTGATCGACCTAGATAGCTCAATTTTGGCTGCTTTATAATTCAAGACTCGTTTTTGCTTATTAGAGTGAAATTTTATTTTTACTTAAACGAAAATTAATTATATTAGCACTGTGTGAATTCTGAGATTTCGTATTTATTTAGCCATACCAATCACTACTGCCTTGGAAAATAAATTTCCCGCATAGAAGTTAATGTGTCGAAATACTAATTTTTAGTAAATTGTTTCTTATTAAATAATTACTGTACCTACCCCTTTATTATCAACAGTAATATCCCAAGTGCATTAAAATAGCCGACTAAATTTTGACGTTTTCTGTCAGAACGTTTTGCTAAGAAATATGTTAAGTAAATTTGCTGCTCAACAAGAATCCCGAGTGGGTAGCACGAGGGAGTTTGGGGCGAAATATTTACGAAGTATATTTCTTCAGAGCAAAACATTCTGACAGAAGATCGTCAAAATTTAGTCAGGCTAGTTTACATGCACGCGGGATGTTCGGCGTGATTATTTCCTGAATAAATAGAAAAAATTCAGTTGGTGAAGCCCCTTTAATAATCATGTTAAAATTATTCAGAAGCGATTAAATTTTTACACATATTTAACCGCGCTTAAATTTTGACGTTTGAATTTTTGTCATTATTGAACTGACAGAAACCATAGTGATTACGCATTATTATGGATATGAAGGAAATAATCAAACATAACCTTCAACAAGAAGATTTGCGTTGTTGAGAAACTCATGTATTTATTTGAACTGGAGTAATTATTGAAACTTGACAACCAATGTAGGATTTTGTTTTACAAAGCAGTTCTGGTTATTATGACTAAATAAATACAAAATATTCTACATCGTAAGCAAGAACACATCTTGAATTATAAAATACAGCCAAAATTGTATTATCTTTGTTGATATATAACTTCAGCAAAACGATGTATATGAACGCATGTACTGAGGGCAAAGATCCAGATCTGAGAAGAAATCTCTGCACACTGCAGACTGCACAAAGACGACGTTGATCGTTGACCAAATTTACCATTGCGTTTCCTTACGTTTCGTATGCTACCAGACCCAATGTATAATTGTAAGCGAAATGTAAAACTGTGACAGAATAAAAGTAGATGGGACGTAGTGAGAAGTGGCGGAGTAAAATTTCATGGAACTAGGAAAAACAGACCCACTTAGTTCAAGACTGGCATCCGTGAACTTCACATATTTGCTACCAAAACGCTTAAATACACGCAATAATATTACTTAAATATAAATTTCTATTGCTTTACTTTGTCTCACTACTCGAGTTTTTCTGTTGTCACCTTTAATTGATTTGCATTAGTTTTGGAAATGTCCATGTTTTCTTTGTATTAGCAGTTGGTTAAATAGTATGAAACAATATTTCAATTCCGAATCCAATAAGTTGTAAAAATTGTTACGGGCCAAAAGTGTCGCTTTTTTCACCCGATTTTACTGTAGGTCTGCCGACCGCAAACGCCGTCGTACGTTTAGATCACATAAATAGTTTTAGTAACATTTTTTTCATTTAAAATCGTCAGTGTAATCAGTAGAACAGTGGACAGGATAGCGGCCATTTTGTTTTTAATCGGATCAATTAAAAGTCAATTAAACCGCGAATTAAACCGCGAATCAGATGCTCTAATTAATTTCGCGGTTTGATCTAATTAATCACATATGAAGTTTGATATGTAATTTACATATGTGCTACTGATTAAATTACGCATTAGATTTTTTAATTTGCTTCTGGAATTACGCGTCGGACTTCGGCGGCCATCTTGGATTTCTGGCGGGAATATTTGAAATTTGAATTTTTTCCGATTTTTTTCTAAGTTCCATTATTTGAATTTTAAACTTCCCGGGCGTCGGCCATCTTGGTGCGCGCGCACTTCTCACGGCTGTCGTTTTTAATTTTGAATTTTCGCGGAAATATTTGAAATTCAAACTGGTAAATCTATTTCGCTCTTCGAAGCTGTTGTCTCTCTCTTGCATTCACTCGCGGAAATATTTAAATTTAAAAAAGCTATTTGCGGCGGACCCGAGTGGGAATTGAACCCTGGTTGCCTGGCCAGTATCCCCTGCACCTAACCCCTAGACTAGCGAGGTGTCTTAGAAATTTAAGGTTTTGAGCGGTGTGCCATTCCGCTAGAGTAACGCTATGCTGTCATATTATAAAATTATTTATTTCCTGAAAATTATAATTAATAACAGATGAACTGCATTGTGCATAATTTAGAACCATAGTAATATTTTTAAAAGGCGTCTTCGTAAGTGTTTCATTTTATCAATAACTTGTTTTATGTAGCGGGCTGTAAATTTTAATCGACAAAAAATGCATTGTTACCGGGGGAATGCGTCTGCTGGACCTTTGCAGCTTATTGTGTTTAAAGCTTGATATAATTTAAAAAAAAAACCGATATTACGATTGGATGTGCCATCATTACTTATATAATTTGTGCCTGCTATATGGCTGGATTATCGAGATTCTCATTGAACTTTCTCTTTTGTTCTGCAGAGAAACCTTGTCTGACTTCATGACCTCGGTGCATTTTCAAACAAAGAACCAGATTCTAGAAATTCATCGAGTTACAAATTTGAGTTTAATATATTCCTGACATACTTCTGTTGTGCCCGCGCCCATATAAAATAAGACATACGCATTAAATAAATGATTTAAATAGTTTTATTATTATTTTTATATTAAAGTACGGACACCCGTATTGTTTAAAATAGCATGGCGCAAATTTTAAGGCGCCCGTTTTTGAATTTCAATTGGTAAATCGTCGAAAATTTGAATAATTCGCTTATAAAACCAAGTGAGTTAATCGTTCAGTCGTGCGGGAATTGTACACATTGAAAAAATGTAAAATTAGAAACATGCATCAAATATTTAAATCAAATAATTTAAAAACTCTACAATGAAATTTTATACGGTATTTATAGCAAATGCCCGTTTCTTGGAAAAGTCTGATGCATTGTCGTTGACTAATTGCTAACGGTTTTAGCCTGAGGCCCTTCTCAATGCCTCGTTTTAGAAAGCAAGTTGGTACATGTCCACTTGCACTTCTAAAAGTTGTTAACTTGATTGTTACCACAGACAAAGGAATTTGCTATGATAGCACCGAGTCTGCAGGGGGACCTCTTGTCTACACTCATACTTTACGTAAAATAGAAATTTCCTATCTCACTCACTCTTATTGACTGCTGTAACTTTATCTCTGGCACTCGCTCAAAATGTCTGTAGTTTTAATATGATTGAAGGTATCTCGTCATTCCTTCTAAGTATTTAAATATATATTAGACGTGTTTTAAAAAATATATGCATAAACGTTTTGCGATTTTCTAACGATTTGGTTCATATGATTTTGTCGCTTTTAAAATAAATAGACATTATTTTATTTCGTGTTTGAGTTTTATAATTACGCTGTGCCCTTTGTGGCTTGATTATTTTATAAGTAAGCGTCTGAAATTGTGTCATTATATCGCTCAAAACTGTATTTTAGTTTTAAAAATTTTAGTATAAATGACATCAGCCGAAAATAAAAACGCAAATGACCACAAAGTAACATAATTTTGAATAAAAATCACACAATTTCGTTGAAAAATGTTCTGTTTCACTTAAAATTTTACAAAACTGACATCATGTCACTTGAAATTATACAAAAAACGACATTTTTAGCCAATAAGCGATAAAAAATACGACATCCCACATCATTTCACTTAAAAATTATCACGTTTCGTCTTACAAAACGCTTTATAATAAAGAAAATGATGTAAAAACAGTTGTAAGAGTTATTTCTAAGCATAATTTTGCAAATGTTGTACACTTTTTCTCTAACTTGTGGCAGTTTTAGCAAGATTTGAATAAAAAACAGCCATTTCTGCAGCAATTTTAGTAAGATCTGAATAAAAACAGGCAATTTCCAAAGCATTTCGTTTAAAATGTTAGAAAATCGACATCATCTCCCATGAAAATTTATAAAAATCGGCATCTTGTCACATTAAATTCTGTAAAAACGACAAAAACAATATTTTTTTCACAACTTTCATTGAAAAATAGTAAAATTTTACGAAAATACGTCTGTGCTGACGACAAATGAAAATAAATTTGAATAGAAACACGCAAAAATTACGAAAAGACGTATGTGTTGACCCCCAAAGTAACAAAAATTTGAATAAAATCACGCAATCATACAGCATCTCACATAAATTTTCGCAAATATCGACATCATGTCACATAAATTATACAAAAACTGTCATCACGTCACTTGAAATTATACAAAAAACGATATTTTATTCAACACACGATGAAAATTGAACAAAAATCACGCAATTACAAGCCATCTCACATAAATTTTCACAAAAATCGACATCATGTAACATAAACTATGCATAATTTTGCAAATGTTTTACACTTTTTATAAAATGCACCGCTCAAAATTAAAAGAAATAGCAATTTCATTGAAAAAATCTACTACCACAATCATTTCGATAAACAAAATTCAAAAAATCTTATACTTTTGACGGAAATATATGTATGTTGACCACAAATTAACATAATTTTTAAATAAAAACGCGCAATTCGTTGAAAAAAATATTCTGACACCACCAAAACACGCAATTTCATTGAAAAATATATATATGTTGTCCACAAATTAACATAAATTTGAATAAAAACACGTAATTTTGTTGAAAAAATGTTCTGGCCCCGTCATTTCACTTAAAATTTTACAAAACTGCCATCATAACACTTGAAATTATACAAAATATATGTATGTTTATCACAAATTAACATAAACCTGAATAAAACACACAATTTCGTTGAAAAATTTGCAAATGTTTTACACTTTTTTATAAAATGTATCGCACAAAATTAAAAGAAATCACAACTTTCTAAATTATATCACGCTATTATGAAATCGTAGATTGATTTTTTGAAATTTTACACTTTGTAACTGTAAAATAACTGCAAATACTAATATTTCAGCTTTAGACTTTGTAATTATTGCAGATTCGAGAAAAACAAAAGCAGAGTAGAAATAAAAAACACAAACACTTTGTAATAAACAAATATATTGTTCTTATTTCGTATAATACTTGATAATATAAATATAATTGTACAGCAGAATGTCTTATTTCTAAAAATTCGCTAGCAATTTACAAAACTGTAGTTTGAGGTGCACAACATTTCAAATTAAAAAGACTGCAAGTAATAAAATCAGAATTTCATTGTGTAATTTTAAAGTTTAAGGCGCTCCCAGTCATAATTCCATTCGTATTTGATGTTGAGGACCTCTGCCTTATTGATGCAGCAAACTTTTCGAAATTACATTGTGCACGTTTCAAGTCGTTGATTTTAACTACCATCAAATCATACATAGACAATAAATTTGACAGCGTGTCATACGTCACGTAAAGTGTAAATTTGCTGACGGGGTCCTTTGGAATAATCCTGCAAGTGTCGCTGGTCACATATTCCACTGTATGTTCACTTAAATCACATTTAAAAGATCCTTGTTTCGCCATCACAAACATGTCCGGTAGAGCCTCCAGAAAAACAATAAACGCATCCGCCGTGAATGAAACACCTAATCCGTCGATATTCAGGATTCTTGCCATCTTGGTGCGCGCGCACTTCTCACGGCTGTCGTTTTTAATTTTGAATTTTCGCGGAAATATTTGAAATTCAAACTGGTAAATCTATTTCGCTCTTCGAAGCTGTTGTCTCTCTCTTGCATTCACTCGCGGAAATATTTAAATTTAAAAAAGCTATTTGCGGCGGACCCGAGTGGGAATTGAACCTGGTTGCCTGGCCAGTATCCCCTGCACCTAACCCCTAGACTAGCGAGGTGTCTTAGAAATTTAAGGTTTTTGAGCGGTGTGCCATTCCGCTAGAGTAACGCTATGCTGTCATATTATAAAATTATTTATTTCCTGAAAATTATAATTAATAACAGATGAACTGCATTGTGCATAATTAGAACCATAGTAATATTTTTAAAAGGCGTCTTCGTAAGTGTTTCATTTTATCAATAACTTGTTTTATGTAGCGGGCTGTAAATTTTAATCGACAAAAAATGCATTGTTACCGGGGGAATGCGTCTGCTGGACCTTTGCAGCTTATTGTGTTTAAAGCTTGATATAATTTAAAAAAAAAACCGATATTACGATTGGATGTGCCATCATTACTTATATAATTTGTGCCTGCTATATGGCTGGATTATCGAGATTCTCATTGAACTTTCTCTTTTGTTCTGCAGAGAAACCTTGTCTGACTTCATGACCTCGGTGCATTTTCAAACAAAGAACCAGATTCTAGAAATTCATCGAGTTACAAATTTGAGTTTAATATATTCCTGACATACTTCTGTTGTGCCCGCGCCCATATAAAATAAGACATACGCATTAAATAAATGATTTAAATAGTTTTATTATTATTTTTATATTAAAGTACGGACACCCGTATTGTTTAAAATAGCATGGCGCAAATTTTAAGGCGCCCGTTTTTGAATTTCAATTGTAAATCGTCGAAAATTTGAATAATTCGCTTATAAAACCAAGTGAGTTAATCGTTCAGTCGTGCGGGAATTGTACACATTGAAAAAATGTAAAATTAGAAACATGCATCAAATATTTAAATCAAATAATTTAAAAACTCTACAATGAAATTTTATAAGTAATAAAATCAGAATTTCATTGTGTAATTTTAAAGTTTAAGGCGCTCCCAGTCCATAATTCCATTCGTATTATTTGATGTTGAGGACCTCTGCCTTATTGATGCAGCAAACTTTTCGAAATTACATTGTGCACGTTTCAAGTCGTTGATTTTAACTACCATCAAATCATACATAGACAATAAATTTGACAGCGTGTCATACGTAACGTAAAGTGTAAATTTGCTGACGGGGTCCTTTGGAATAATCCTGCAAGTGTCGCTGGTCACATATTCCACTGTATGTTCACTTAAATCACATTTAAAAGATCCTTGTTTCGCCATCACAAACATGTCCGGTAGAGCCTCCAGAAAAACAATAAACGCATCCGCCGTGAATGAAACACCTAATCCGTCGATATTCAGGATTCTTGCCACAGGTGAAAAGTTTTTATAAGAATCCAGGCCTAAATGAACAACTTTGCTAGAACTAATGTTTAGAGGCATACAAAAATCACACAATAACCGTTTCTCATGGAAGATATGTTTGTTCTCGGTCGGGGTGTCCGTTGTTACGTCACAGCTATGCATACCTGTTTGATCAGGCGACGGGCCCCGGGTCTCTTCGTCAACAACCTCTATCTGTGGTGGTAGTAGTGTTGTCCGATGTTGGGTTTTATTTGAAAATTGCGTTTTATTACTTGGCTTTGTCCTTTTCTTACATGATTCTGCAATTGTATTGTTTAGAGGTATACAAAAATTACACAATGTCCGCTTCTTCTCACGACGGAGCTGGTTGTCCTCGGGCGGGGTGTCCGTTATTACGTCACAGTGCTGCATGGGCTCCTGCACGACCAAACTCAAATCTTCGCTATGTCCGGTTAGCTGTGACGATGGTCCCAGGGTTTCTTCGTCACCAACTATTATCTGCGGTGATGCTAGCGCTTCCCGGTGTTGGCTTTTATTTGAAAACTGCATCTTCTTACTTAGTTTTGTCTTTTTCTTACTTGATTCTACAATTGATGTCCTGCTGTAAGGTACGGCTGCATCCTGACAGTTATTAATTCGTCTGGGAGCCATCTTCAGATGCACCAGGTAACAGAGCACAATCACTTAAAACGAGTAGTGCGGTATCGGCTTGGACATCTGGTTTTACAAATTTTAAAATAAAAGAGGTGGGACCATTGCGTGCGCCGCATAGCAGACAGGTTGACTCTTGTAAAATTTCAGCGATGACGAATCACGACAAATATTAATAAAACGTCAACTGATGGTCAAGTCCTTCAATAAATATATATCAAACCGGTTTCGAAAATTGCTGGATTCGATTCCCGTACCTGTCATATTTTTTATATATTTATTATGAAAGTCTTGATTTTAAGCTAGTTTATTCACGACGGCTCTACCAGAACAAACGACTGAGCTCCTTTTCGACTAAAATGGACAAAGAGCGGAAGATGTTGATTGTATCGCCGGAATTTGTCCAACGTCTTAAGTCTGGCGATGATGCGGAGAAAAATATATTATCACAGCTTGATGACGAAATGCAAAAAGTTTTAAAGTCCAAATTAACTGATCACGATAAATGGATCCAGTACAATCAAGTGTTACAACGATTCCTTCATTTCACAAACCAGGCGCGGCAGCCAATCAAAATACCTATTGAAACAACCAGTGACAGCCTATCAAATGCCGTTATTTTATCTACACTTCCCAAAACTTTTAAGAAAAAAGCTGAAGTTTTCCTACGCATTTTGAGTACCTCAAGCGATGTGAGCTGGGATCACAAGGGTACCGTTACTATAAAGGGTGAAATTTTACCTGCGTCTAACATAGTCGATTTAATTCACGACACTCTGCGGTCTCTAAAAACTATTAATCCACCCGGACGCCTACAGTTTGCTGATTACATCAAAGACCTTAACGTTCCTAATGTGCTGCTAGCTAAACCTAAACAGCAAAAGAAGCCAACCCCGACTGGTACTACAAGAAAAACCGAAATGGAAACTGATAACTGCGAGTCCGATTTAGAATATAAATTAAAAACACCAGCTACTCATCCAAGTCCACATCAAAAAGGTTCAGTCAGAAGAACACCGATAAGGAAACGCCTCCAAAAAAGGGCCGTTAGAAAAATGCCTCTAAGGCAGATGTCATCAACATCAAATACGAATGGAATTATGGACTGGGAGCGCCTTAAACTTTAAAATTACACAATGAAATTCTGATTTTATTACTTGCAGTCTTTTTAATTTGAAATGTTGTGCACCTCAAACTACAGTTTTGTAAATTGCTAGCGAATTTTTAGAAATAAGACATTCTGCTGTACAATTATATTTATATTATCAAGTATTATACGAAATAAGAACAATATATTTGTTTATTACAAAGTGTTTGTGTTTTTTATTTCTACTCTGCTTTTGTTTTTCTCGAATCTGCAATAATTACAAAGTCTAAAGCTAAAATATTAGTATTTGCAGTTATTTTACAGTTACAAAGTGTAAAATTTCAAAAAATCAATCTACGATTTCATAATAGCGTGATATAATTTAGAAAATTGTGATTTCTTTTAATTTTGAGCGACACATTTTATAAAAAGTGTAAAACATTTGCAAATTTTTCAACGAAATTGTGTGTTTTATTCAGGTTTATGTTAATTTGTGATAAACATACTAATATTTTGTATAATTTCAAGTGTTATGATGGCAGTTTTGTAAAATTTTAAGTGAAATGACGGGGCCAGAACATTTTTTCAACAAAATTACGTGTTTTTATTCAAATTTATGTTAATTTGTGGACAACATATATATATTTTTCAATGAAATTGCGTGTTTTGGTGGTGTCAGAATATTTTTTTCAACGAATTGCGCGTTTTTATTTAAAAATTATGTTAATTTGTGGTCAACATACATATATTTCCGTCAAAAGTATAAGATTTTTTGAATTTTGTTTATCGAAATGATTGTGGTAGTAGATTTTTTCAATGAAATTGCTATTTCTTTTAATTTTGAGCGGTGCATTTTATAAAAAGTGTAAAACATTTGCAAAATTATGCATAGTTTATGTAACATGATGTCGATTTTTGTGAAAATTTATGTGAGATGGCTTGTAATTGCGTGATTTTTGTTCAATTTTCATCGTGTGTTGAATAAAATATCGTTTTTTGTATAATTTCAAGTGACGTGATGACAGTTTTTGTATAATTTATGTGACATGATGTCGATATTTGCGAAAATTTATGTGAGATGCTGTATGATTGCGTGATTTTATTCAAATTTTTGTTACTTTGGGGGTCAACACATACGTCTTTTCGTAATTTTTGCGTGTTTCTATTCAAATTTATTTTCATTTGTCGTCAGCACAGACGTATTTTCGTAAAATTTTACTATTTTTCAATGAAAGTTGTGAAAAAAATATTGTTTTTGTCGTTTTTACAGAATTTAATGTGACAAGATGCCGATTTTTATAAATTTTCATGGGAGATGATGTCGATTTTCTAACATTTTAAACGAAATGCTTTGGAAATTGCATGTTTTTATTCAGATCTTACTAAAATTGCTGCAGAAATGGCTGTTGTTTATTCAAATCTTGCTAAAACTGCCACAAGTTAGAGAAAAAGTGTACAACATTTGCAAAATTATGCTTAGAAATAACTCTTACAACTGTTTTTACATCATTTTCTTTATTATAAAGCGTTTTGTAAGACGAAACGTGATAATTTTTAAGTGAAATGATGTGGGATGTCGTATTTTTTATCGCTTATTGGCTAAAAATGTCGTTTTTTGTATAATTTCAAGTGACATGATGTCAGTTTTGTAAAATTTTAAGTGAAACAGAACATTTTTCAACGAAATTGTGTGATTTTTATTCAAAATTATGTTACTTTGTGGTCATTTGCGTTTTTATTTTCGGCTGATGTCATTTATACTAAAATTTTTAAAACTAAAATACAGTTTTGAGCGATATAATGACACAATTTCAGACGCTTACTTATAAAATAATCAAGCCACAAAGGGCACAGCGTAATTATAAAACTCAAACACGAAATAAAATAATGTCTATTTATTTTAAAAGCGACAAAATCATATGAACCAAATCGTTAGAAAATCGCAAAACGTTTATGCATATATTTTTTAAAACACGTCTAATATATATTTAAATACTTAGAAGGAATGACGAGATACCTTCAATCATATTAAAACTACAGACATTTTGAGCGAGTGCCAGAGATAAAGTTACAGCAGTCAATAAGAGTGAGTGAGATAGGAAATTTCTATTTTACGTAAAGTATGAGTGTAGACAAGAGGTCCCCCTGCAGACTCGGTGCTATCATAGCAAATTCCTTTGTCTGTGGTAACAATCAAGTTAACAACTTTTAGAAGTGCAAGTGGACATATACCAACTTGCTTTCTAAAACGAGGCATTGAGAAGGGCCTCAGGCTAAAACCGTTAGCAATTAGTCAACGACAATGCATCAGACTTTTCCAAGAAACGGGCATTTGCTATAAATACCGTATAAAATTTCATTGTAGAGTTTTTAAATTATTTGATTTAAATATTTGATGCATGTTTCTAATTTTACATTTTTTCAATGTGTACAATTCCCGCACGACTGAACGATTAACTCACTTGGTTTTATAAGCGAATTATTCAAATTTTCGACGATTTACCAATTGAAATTCAAAAACGGGCGCCTTAAAATTTGCGCCATGCTATTTTAAACAATACGGGTGTCCGTACTTTAATATAAAAATAATAATAAAACTATTTAAATCATTTATTTAATGCGTATGTATTATTTTATATGGGCGCGGGCACAACAGAAGTATGTCAGGAATATATTAAACTCAAATTTGTAACTCGATGAATTTCTAGAATCTGGTTCTTTGTTTGAAAATGCACCGAGGTCATGAAGTCAGACAAGGTTTCTCTGCAGAACAAAAGAGAAAGTTCAATGAGAATCTCGATAATCCAGCCATATAGCAGGCACAAATTATATAAGTAATGATGGCACATCCAATCGTAATATCGGTTTTTTTTTAAATTATATCAAGCTTTAAACACAATAAGCTGCAAAGGTCCAGCAGACGCATTCCCCCGGTAACAATGCATTTTTTGTCGATTAAAATTTACAGCCCGCTACATAAAACAAGTTATTGATAAAATGAAACACTTACGAAGACGCCTTTTAAAAATATTACTATGGTTCTAAATTATGCACAATGCAGTTCATCTGTTATTAATTATAATTTTCAGGAAATAAATAATTTTATAATATGACAGCATAGCGTTACTCTAGCGGAATGGCACACCGCTCAAAACCTTAAATTTCTAAGACACCTCGCTAGTCTAGGGGTTAGGTGCAGGGGATACTGGCCAGGCAACCAGGGTTCAATTCCCACTCGGGTCCGCCGCAAATAGCTTTTTTAAATTTAAATATTTCCGCGAGTGAATGCAAGAGAGAGACAACAGCTTCGAAGAGCAAAATAGATTTACCAGTTTGAATTTCAAATATTTCCGCAAAAATTCAAAATTAAAAACGACAGCCGTGAGAAGTGCGCGCGCACCAAGATGGCCGACGCCCGGGAAGTTTAAAATTCAAATAATGGAACTTAGAAAACAATCGGAAAAAATTCAAATTTCAAATATTCCCGCCAGAAATCCAAGATGGCCGCCGAAGTCCGACGCGTAATTCCAGAAGCAAATTAAAAAATCTAATGCGTAATTTAATCAGTAGCACATATGTAAATTACATATCAAACTTCATATGCGATTAATTAGATCAAACCGCGAAATTAATTAGAGCATCTGATTCGCGGTTTAATTCGCGGTTTAATTGACTTTTAATTGATCCGATTAAAAACAAAATGGCCGCTATCCTGTCCACTGTTCTACTGTAATCCGAGGTGAGGTATAATTTCGGCCTTCATTTTATTTTCGAATATTTTGAGCATTCTTTTACTTCCAACGCTAGCTACTAAAGGGTCGAGAGTTCGATCTCCGATCCCAGTGAGGTTTTTAAAAAATAAACAAAGGCGGATGAACACCTCTACAGAATGCCATCATTCGGAAGTGATGTAAAGCCGTGGGTCCCATGTTACTACGATATGTAGCATGTAACAGATCCCTTGCTAGGGTTGGAACTCCTTAGTCTCGGCAAAATTCTAAGTAGGACTAAGGTACCTGGTACTCTGCATACCTAGGCCTTGTCTACGGGATTGACAAAAAGGGCATATGAAGGCCTACTTGCTTGAAATCAGTTTCTCCACAACTAATACTAACTACTTCCGACGCTACAGCACGTGTTTGCGTGGGGTTTTCCTTACGTGGTGCGTTACGAGCCAATTTTTCCCTTGGAAACCGTCCATTATGAGGCAGATTCAGCTTGAATGGTTCAGTGTGTAGCTGTTTCCGTCTATTTGCTGCGGGATATGGTAGATTTGTGGAAGTAGGAGGTTTGCTGGACGTACACGATTCAAGCAAAAAGAAACCCGATGATACACGAAGTAGGTAACTGTATGTCCGCTGGAGGTTAAATTTAGAGTCAGGCAGTGACAGACACTTGCATCAGTGATACCGCCTGGGTTCTCGATACGACGAAAACCCATAGTTGCTTAGATTACCCCTGTCACGAATCTTTTTGGGCAGAAAACGACGATCAGTCGTTGATTTGATATTTTTCTTATACGGATGGGGCCATAATTATACCGGGTGTCCGTTCTCAAAGTCGAACATAGGCGATTAACATTGTATTGAACGTTTTTGCCGATTCCTGCTCGCCAATTCAACTTACAGTGAAGGTAATGGTATCAATGGAAAGATACAATTAATACGCATCAAATAATAATATTCAAGATGCGATTTTTATTTTAAAACGCGAATTTAAAGCTTAGGAATTTTTTAATATGCCATGCTTTGCTTTTCAAGTTCGATAGCATTTGTCAAAAAAAATTGTAATTATCTACAGAGAAATGAATTATTTCAATGAAAAACGAGTGAATGCACTAATGTTAATTGCCTATGTTCGACTTTGAGAATGGACACCCGGTATATAACAGCAATGAGATAACATCAACAACAAAATAAAATGCTTGAGTAAGAAAGAGATGACCATACGAAAAAAATATTTTAGTAGGCATGTTTAGTTGACTTATGTCATAATTAAAATGAGCGTCAGGTCTACTACAATATTTGCTACTATGTTTATCCCTTTCTTTCTCAAGCAATACGTGTTATTTTCTTATTCATGTTATCTCATTGCTGTTATATATAAGTGTGGCCCCATCAGTATATAAAATTTGCTATCGTTGGATAACCCTCGGAAACCAATCGATTTCTATTTGTCCATGTTTTAAATCTTTTCGATTTTATACTATATTTTTTATTTTTAACAAGAGTAGTAAACGGGTAAACTCAATTCTACATCTTACATGCGTAAGATAGGTAAAGTTGTCTATCGCAAGCGATAATAGCTATTTATGTATTAAGGGCATGAGGGAATGTTTAACGCGCGACGCGAAGCGGAGAGCTTTAAGTGTCCCGAGAGCTATAATCGTGATTAGGTACGTGGTACTACAACGTTTTATTTCATTTTGATTCTCAACATGGGCAGAATTTAAGGATTCACTATTTTGACTACAGACTTCTGTGTCATGGTTGTGCTGGCGTTGTGGATTTTTGGCGTGCTGTGGTTTATATGCAAATTGTTGCTATACTACATTGTTGGTACTTGTTATACTGCTTAGCAACTTTATATGCCTTAGTGCCATAAAAGCCATTTTACGCCCGCCATATAAATAAGATTATGGTTCCAAAATTTAAAAAAAATAAAATTATGTTGTTATGAATAGGCTTTGTTCGGGGAGGCCTCGTTGAAACACCGTATTCACAAGTGACTTTAATCTGTAGTTTTGCCTTTGCAATGCAAATAATTAATGCTTATTCATTTTGGGCCATCTTATTACTTCGCTCGATCAGTATTACGCAAGACTCTTCTTCAGCATTCTATTCGAGTTAGTTGTTTGGAATACTAAAACCTACGATGTTGATACAAGACACTTTCGCTTAGAGATGGGCGCGTGAGTGCTTTAAACACTCACGTTCACACTCACGTTCACTCACGTTCACGGCGTGACACGCCACCCACGACGTGACACGCAGTTTTTATTTCAAAAATTAAATTCAGATAGAACAGAATGTTCAAATTTAAAACCAATGAAAAAAAAATCCTAAACAGAACTAAAATATGTTTTTCACGTGACATCATTTACGTGATATGTTGCTATCAGAATAGTTGACATAAAAAAAATTAAAATTGACTACAATAACTTACGACAAGGGATAAATACTGATTTCTCGCAAATACATTTCTTGCAGCTGTCTTGAAAGACATTAGTCTTCAAAGACATTATTTTTAATACCAAAAGCTGTCATTGGAATTGACGTTTCTTTTATTGGTATGAGTAAAGAAGGTATATGTTGCTAGGCAACACTTTTAATTGGTAGGTTTAAAAGTACCTCTACGTAAAAGGATCAACATTTTCAGCGTTAAGGCGAATATGCAAAACAAAACATTACTTTTATTAGAATAATAAGTTCATTTACACATGTACACAATAAATTGGTTTAAAAATAAAACGTAATCAACATTGTCAATGTTAAGTCGAGTATATAAAACAAAACATTACTTTTATAAAAATAGGTTAATCTACACATCTACACCATACATGCTTGGTTTAATAGTAAAACGTAATTAACATTTTCACCGTTAAGCCGAGTATACAAAACAAAACAGTACTTTTATTATAATAAGTTTATCTACACAATAAATTGGTTTAAAAATAAAACGTGCACCCGGAGCACCCTGCAGTTTTTTATTCGTTACTAAATATTTAACGTGAAATTAACGTGAAACGTGAATCACGCCTTGGCAATTTTCAGTCACGTTCACTCACGTTCACGTCACGATTTTCAAATATTAGTCACGTTCACGACGTGACACGCCGTGACACGACGTGACACGACTGTTTTCACGTCACGCGCCCATCCCTACTTGCGTTTACTGCTATATATTTATCCGAAATTTGGTAACCAAGTTTGGCGCTTTAATAGGGACGCGGTGTAACAAAATGCATGATTGGCTTTTGAAGATAATTGGATATACAGTGTCGAATTAAAGTAATGGATAAATTCATTAACTTCGTTGATATTTTTTTTTATGAAAAAATCTCGAAGAGGTATAGCAATTTTCACCATAGGGAATATTTTCAGCTGATTTTCAGTTTCGTATGTCATTTGTTTTAAAAGTTATGACGTCATCGACTTCTTTTTAAACGACAACCTGTATTTTTTATTATTGATTTTGGTAGTACTTTTTCTGCTGTTTTCAATGATATACAATTTTCAATATGTTACATCTGAAAAAAAATCTGGTGTGATACACGCACTTCATTTTACAGTGATCATATAATTTGATTTTAAATTTTTAAGCATTTGTCAAAAATTTTCAAAAATTACAAATTCTGCAAAAACGGTACAAAATAGAGCGTTAGTTGAAGAGCCAAATTTTCTTTATAATTTTAAGCTGAATTCAAATATGTAATAATATACTGGGTCTTCTATTTAATATAGGAGTTTTTAAAAATAAATACAAAAAAACAAAAGAAAGTATTAAACTAAAAAAACACTCACATCAATACACATTCAAAATTTAATAAAAATGTGAAATTTGAAAAAAATCGTTAGAGCCGTTTGTGAAAAAATTCAAAAAAACTGAAAAATCACACGAGTAAACACCTACTTCCGGTTATGCAATTTTCTTCAAAAGCTTCATAGTACACAAAACTTGTATATGAAGTTTCAACGCCATACCTCGTTTCGTTTCAGAGATATTCTGTTCACAGACACACACACATGGATCAGGATCTGAACTCTCAAGTGCTTGAAATCGATGCGAAAGTTGCTTTTACACTTTGCTGTTCTCCTAACCATTGCAGTCGCTCCAGGTGCAATTGAGTGGGAGCGGAGGTGTGTCTCCTTGTACGACACTCTGCGCATCGCTGGTGGACGTCTTTTTATCTTCTGTTCGAGTGCTAGGGCGATGTAAACGCAGATTGTGACGGAAGAAGCGCCGTACACATTTCTGGCGTATATTGATGCTTTAGATAAATTTGCTACTGGCGCTAAGGTTACAACTAGATTCTGTGCGATGTAGTTTACCAAAATGTTATTAATATATACCATTTTTAATGAAAGCTATATTTAAATAGTTACAGAACCAACTGGACCCGATCAAGTAAGCACTGAAATGTTACAGCTTCAGTGAAAGAAAGGAATAGAACCCTTGACAAGCCCTTTTAACCGTATTTATGGTACCGGAACAATGCCAATTAATTGGCTAAAATCAGCATTTGTCATGATTCCCCAAAAAAAAATAAAGCAACAAAGTATAATGACCATCGATTAATAATCTTGATGAGTCATGTCCTCAAAGTAATTCTGCGTGTCATACAAGGTAGAAGATATAATAAACCCGAGAAAAAAATTGGAAACAGTCTGTTCGGCATTCTGAATGATTTAGGAACGAAGGATGCACTGATTGGTGTTCAAGTTTCAATACAAAGATGTCAATGTGTGATGTCAATCATAATGCATATTTCTGCTCTACCAACTTGAATGTGACTATAAAAAAGCTTTCGATAGAGTGCGACACGAGAAACTTATACATATTCTAAAGACCCCTGGAATCGATGACAAGGGCATCCGTATTACTACTGATTTATATTGGCACAAAACACCAACAGTACGACTACAGCGTCAACAGTCATAGAGTATAATTACAAATTAAAATATATGAACAATATTTAAAACAGTTGGAGTACAAGTGCCTCGTTACGATTTGTTTTTGAGGTAACAGTAGCGCGCTCTGTAAACGCGAGGTTGTATAGGTTAACGAACAGTCATTACGGTATTCCTGAAATTTGGCCGATGGACTGTTAAATGTTATTCCCGAGACGGCTCGCTAGGGTTACCTTGGTCAGCGAGGACGGTTCCGCGAGCTTTGTTTCCACGTTGATTGCAGAGAACGCAACTTATTGTTCATTTGGCAGTCGAAAATCGAGACGTGTTGGCATGCCTGCTGGATATAGTTCTATTATATGTACATTTGATAGGAATTTGATATCGTTTGACCGATTCTGGAATTTATGGGTGCCAGAGAGATTCTGAAAGTTTCATCTTGGATTTTACCTCAAGTTCCATTCTGAGCAAACCACGTGCACGCCGTTAAGTCAGAAGGTATCTTTTCTCAAAGAAATAGCACGACATAAATGTTCGATTCTAACTCTTATTTCATAATTTTACGTATTTTCGTATTCGTTTGAATACCACCGGTTGGAACGCATTCGGGATTCCTATCGGCCGTATCTACTAGTTGAATCGGATTTGCATACGCCATTAGAATACCGACCAATCGCCCTGGAGTTGACATTTCAACTGTTTTAGTTTAATATTACATGGATGAGCAATAAATTTACTTAAATTTACTTTTTATTTTAGTGGTATTTTCCACTGTTTCAGCAGTGTACTACGTGTTACCCAGTCAGCACTAGAAACATCGAACCAACGTCTCCAAATGAACTAAGGGAAATTATAGCTGTACTACCTAAACGCAAATCACCTGGTCATGACCTAATACCTAACTTGGCCCTTCAGCATATTACTAGTAAATGCCTGGCATATCTAGCATCTCTGATAAATGGATGCCTGTGGATAGGCTACTTTCCCAGAACATGGAAACATGCTCACGTCCTTATGTTTGTCAAGACAGGAAAGAATAAAGAACACATGACCAGCTACCGACCCATCAGCCTCTTAACTACCCTCTCTAAACTTCTAGAAAAAGTAATCCACGCTCGCCTTGTCAAAATAGTAGACACACCCCACATCATCCCACCCTTTCAATTTTAATGCATTGGTATACAAATAACTATTGTATCTAAACTAGGCGTGGTAAAAAAAGAAACGGGATATTAGCTAAACATTTTTATATTCCTAAAATTTAACTATCGATTTCACGGATTTCACAGCTTGCACTTTCTCTTCATCCACTCAAAATCTAAGCCGCCGGATTTAAATATTTATAAATCGAGAACTTCGGTGATATAAATTATCATCTTAAATAAATCTCGAGGAAATTTATTATTTACGAGGAAGCAAAGATGTATGATAAAGCCAGAAAAATTTGACCTGCGGTTGTAGTAGTATAGTGAAGTCAAGAGGGTTAGTACATGCTCATTTTTCCTTCAGTAACCCCATAAATCAAAGCGTACATCCATAATTTGACAAATTGAGCCAGATAAAGCGTTTAGCGTCCGTACAGCGTAAAATGCCCCAACAAAGGTAATCGAACATTATGAAGACCCGGAGTGTAATTAATTCGCTCCTCAGAACTTTTCTCCGCAAAAAGTAGACGAAACCGTGTTTAAACCTCTGATAACTTGTATTAAGACCGCCGTGGATTGCTAAGATTAATGAATTCCTCAAAGGTTCTTCTTTCATTGTAATTTTCCCTTTGTTTTCTGCGCGAATTGGCGCCGCCTTCACCCGAAACTTCAATTTCCCCCATTGAAATTGCATGTGTCGATCATCTCCGCTCGCATGACTGATGCTGTAATTTTAATTTCTTATTTTTACTCGCCGGGGCCGCTGTCAGTCTACAAAGTGAGCTTATGTTTTTACTAGACCGAAATTAATCATCCTTTATCTTTGCACACTTCCATATTTTACCAAAATAAAAGTTCGCTGACGCGACAGCGTTTGCAACATCATTGTTTGTCACTAATTCGCCTGCTCTGCGCTGCTTATTAATTAATCTAGATATCATTGAGAAAAAATAATGAAACGTGCATTTCTGAGCTTCCCGGGTATCTTTGTAAAGAAGGGCCGCTTAAGTTTTGCTGCAAATATTAATTTTGGAGTACTATTTTTATAGTCACGCTAGGGGCTAGGGTAGTGCACAATAAAACGTAGAGCTCTACTAAATCTAGTTTTCGATAACACGAAACAGGTTGGCGTTTGGCTTAGGCTGAAATAATAGGGACAGATTACTACATAGAAAACCCTTATTATCCAGTTATACTCGTCGTGCCGATATAAACAAGACTGCATTTCAAAGACAAATGTTGGCTGATTTTATCATAAGCTATTTTATAAATGGTAAAAGATTCGCTTGCCTTGTAAAATTCTATTTAACATATCGACGCTTTTGTAGCCATTTTCCATTTGTATTTTTGGCGTTCAACAGCAAAATTTACTTGCTCAAAATAGAAAACAAAAACTGTTAACTTCTATTTTAAATAAAACACCCGGTATATTATTACATTTTTGAATTCAGCTTAAAATTTTAGAGAAAATTTGTCGCTTCAACTAACGCTCCATTTTGTACCGTTTTTTGAATTTTTTAAAATTTTGACACATGCTTAAAAATTAAAAATCAAATTTTTGGCTAATCATAAGATGACTGTAAAAAGAAGTTGTGTGAGTGCATCACACCAGATTTTTTTATAGACGTCTTGTAAGAATCACCTATAGTAATTAACGATACAAGTGCGTAAAGCTAGTCTTTAGTCACGAGTGAGGCAGAGTGAAAACGCGAGTGAGCGAGCGTTTTACGCCCCGCGAGTGACCAAAGATGCTTTACGCATATATATCCTACAATATTTTATCTATCATCTAGAAAACACGGTAAATATAAACAATATTTTAAATGTAAATCAGGATTACTAGCAACCGGTCGTAATTTTGCGTGGTTAAAAATTTTAAAACACGTTGGTACTGACGACGAGGGCTTTGGATTATGACGGCGGTCCGGAGATTTCTCATAAGATGTAGGTAAGTCATGTTTTATGTCAATCAGCTGGTATGGACAGGTGGAGGAATTCTTTAGCAAGATGGGAACTAGTTCCACCGTCGCCAGGCAAATCAGGAATTCTTTAGCGAAATGGGAACCAAGTCCACCGTCGCCAGGCGAATCAGGAATTCTTTAGCGAGATGGAAACTAAGTCGACCGTCTCCAGGCAGGTCAGGAGAGCGGAGAGATGAAGTGTTACGACTCAAGTGAAGTGAAATGACGGCGGATTCGTCTTTTATACTTTTCCAGCACCTCGTTTGCTTCGCCTCACTATTCGCTCTTTGCTATTTATTTTTATTAAAACTTTCAAACTTGAACTAATACTTCTGTTTTTCTTTGTAGCGTTGATATCTTGACTTGCTTTCAGATTAGGAATGTGAGAGAGACCCTGACGGTAGGTTATATTTGCTTATACTGCTGGTTAAATAATTAAACCTAGTGTTATTGCAGTTTTGCAACTGGTAGCCACAATATATTTATAAATAGTTGTTAGTGAGAACCAATTATTTTTCCGATACCTTACAATCATGAAGAGTATCGAGGGAGCCTGATCAGCCATATCTAAAAGAATTGCAAAGAACGGAACTCTGATTCCAGGTCTTAAGGTATTTCTTTCTCTCTTTTCTTCATGTTTATTTAATTGAATAGTCTCTCTGCTGCTGCTGTCTTTTATTCGACTTCATCTTCCATCATTTCTTTACTATTCAACATTCTCCCTAAGTACTTGTACTTGTCCGCCTGTTTCAGTCTCTCTTCATCTAATGTCATGCTTTGTCTTCTCTCCTACATATCTATCACCATTGGTTTTTGCTTATCCTATGTTTACTTTCACGTTTTTGCTTATCCTATGTTTACTTTCACGTTTTCTTATGATAGTTCCTTACAAGTATTAATGTTTCCTTTGATTTGTTTCTAAGATTCTCTCAGTATAACCGTATTATCTGCATACAGTACTAAATTAAACAGTAATAGATTTAGTAATTTACTAATTTATATTTTATTTATAATCGGTATGACATCTGTATCAGACAGCGGTTCTGATTATGGCAGTTTTTCATCTCGTTAAACCTTAAGGAAGCCTTTCAAGACCAAAAAAAGCTGGAACACCAAAATTAAGCCTAAAAATGCCTCAATATATATCTACTAATTCTGAAAACATAAAATATGTGACATTTGTCAAAAACACTTTTATCCCACAAGACGACAGAAATTACCAAAGGGCCAAATTTTACGACGGTCTATAAATACATTATTGTATTGGATTAAATCCTTCAAGATGAAACTTGAACTCTGTGTTCATGTTGGAAAGAATGTTTGGGTAGGAGTAATTGACAATAACAGTATTGGTCCATATAATATGTTTCAGCCAAATAGATCAAATGGTGGTGCAGTTTCTGGATGAACTCAATCCCTGAAAAAATATAATCTACATACCTGATGGTGCACCAGCTCAGTATGCCCATCCTGTTAGATAATGGCTAAAGGAACATTTCGGACTAGGATGGATAGGCCGCAACGGTCTTACATATTGCTTTATAGAAGTACAGACTACGCGGGCGTAGCTACTATTAACTTCTAACTCTTAACATTCGTTCTGTCCATATTATGGATCCCACAGTAATCCTATTTGAAAAAAAGGTAGACGGAAGTTTTAATGGAATAACGCCTGACACGTTTTATGAGATAGTTTCTGGATCAAAATGCAGTTTTAAATTAACTTATGCTATACTGCAGCCCAATTTACAAAGTTCAAGGTTTAACTTAACCCTACGTTAGTCGCGTACTTTGATGTTTCACATTTGGTTGAGCAATGCAATTTTAGTACGTACTGAAAGAATTTGTATATTATTAAAAAAGGCCGACTAACAAAGTGTGGTTCTAGCATATTATCAACATATAAAGAAGTAAGAAGACAGCAGTATGTGTGCCAATTACCAACATAAAATAACAAAAATAATGGAAAACGAGTAAATACGCCGCTGCACTGTTGAACTCGTTTTCCATTATTTTTGTTATTTTATGTTGGTAATTGGCACAGGGGGCACGTGCCCCCCCCCCCTTGAGCTAATTATAATTATTACTGAATGACGTTCTCACGAGTCATATCGTATAATTTTATGCTCGTTAGTAGTAAAATAGGAGAAATTCTATTTAAAAAAAGATTAGAAATTAAGTAATTATATTTTCAATAAATTTATTAAAATTATTAAAATCGATAAAATATGTGCGTATTTGCTATATACACAGGGTGTTTGGTTCACCGACGTATATCCGAAAGGAGGTGGTAGGTGAGTCGGTTTGGAACTTATTTAACCAAAAATACCTTTATACAAAGTGTCACGGTTTCTGAGATAAAGCCAACTTTGTGATTTTATTAAATTACTGCAGTTTTAGTATGATTAATTTTAATTAGACACAACTGCAAACTTTTAATTTCTTGTAACTTTTATTTTAGTAGTCTTAGATATCTGTTCTATCAAATAAAATCACTTGATACACTCTACATGTGATAAAACAAAATATGGAGTCGACTAAAGTTCAAAAATGTATTCTCTAGATATCAAACTTTGATCTAGTAAGCCACGTATAAAAAGTAATATACTTTGTATAAAGGTATTTTTGGTTAAATAAGTTCCAAACCGACTCACCTACCACCCCCTTTCGGATATACGTCGGTGAACCAAACACCCTGTATATGTGAGAAATTAAAAACACCGTAAACTCAATAAAAACATTTATTATTTCATTCGCTCGTGAGCCGACCTGCTCCGTTTATAGCTTCTTAAAATCTGACCATTTAGTACATCTGGTCTAAATCTAACAAAGACTTTTACAACACAAGACACCCAACCCTACGCACTTAAGGCAAACGGATGAGTTATTTATGGCCCTCTACTACTGGACGCACTAAAATCCCATTGTACACAATGTGCCAAGAAATATTAAATAGCCTACCAATAGGCGATACTTTATTTGCCGAAATTGCGTATTTTGCACCTTCTATTACTTTAGAAGTGGATAAGCGTAAGAACAATTTACAACGTATTTATGATAACTACGGGCACTTGATTGATATTAATGTGCTTTGAATGGAGAAACTTATCCTTCCAATTTGATGAGGAAAAAAGAAAAAACTTTTGGAATTAAATCGAGTTGAATTTTGGTTGGAATTAAAAAATATATAAACGATTGCTCATTTTATTCTATGTTTGCCACATTTAAATGCAGAAGCCAAGAGAACGTGTTCAGTGATAAACGACATAAAAACAAAAAACCTAACAAACTATCTGCAAATACTTTAAATTCAATGTGCGATTGGATCTAAATTTACTACAGAAAATGTCAATTGTACGAATTTTAAACCGAACGAACATCATTTTTCTAAATGAATAAAGAAATTATTTATAGAATCGTTTAGTATTTTAGTAGGTATTCGTATTGTATTCATATAATCACAGTTTAACGTTGTTATATTTTTTACGTATTTTATTAAATAATTATGTTTACCTACTAATCTTTAGTTTCATTTTCTTAAAATAAAGTATTTTATATCAAGATAAAACCTTTGTTTGAATTTAAACTTTAAAATAATAATCGCTTTATCAGTAATTACTTAAAAATTATTAATTAGTAATTACTTATCCAAAAATATAAGCTTAAATTATTTTTTTCTCCAAAGTAAAATGTATGGGCCTAGTTTATTCCACGTATGTCGCTTTAAATTTTTCTTCAAGATTTAATTATTGTATATATTGAGCGCAAAAAGTAGGAGGGATTTTTTGTCACATTTAGCGATATTTCGCGTTCACTAGGGGGAAGAGCTGTGTTGTCGAATTCCCAACACTGATGCCAACTGCCAACGCTCATTCTTATGTGCGAGTTGGTGTTGGTGAGAGTTTCTAAATACACGTGTCCGTTCCAAATCGAATTTGTTTTGTGTTTATAGTGATATAGTGTTTATAGTTGATAGTGATATTTTGTTCATAAAATAAAGCAATGGCTGAAAACAGGAAAAAGCGCCTAACTAATAATTCTATTCTGAACTTCTTTCCAAAAAAATCAAAAAAAGGTAAGTAACCTGTTATCCTCTAATATGTACTTATACAGCCATTTTGAGAATGCAATAATTCCAAATGAATACACATAGTACTAAGTACTATATAGACAATATTTAAATATTTCAAATGTTGTTTACTGCTTTGCACAAAGTAATCAACACTTTTCAAGTAGATTTTAGTATTTTAAAGTTTAAAGCAAAACCAACCAAGTTCAATTAATTTGTAATTAATTTATGAATTTTTCCTTGGTTAAATTCGTTTCTGTTGGGTTGCTTTTACATGATATACTTTCACTTGTATGATATTCTATATTTATTTCTAAAGATGACACCGCTGTTGCTGTATTGCCAATACTGCCACCTGAAATGGAAACTACAGAAGCGTCTTCATCGAATATTAATGTTCAACCGTTAATTCTATCAAAATCCAACGAAGAAACAACATTGCCAACATTGGATAGAAAATATGACATATCGAATTTTTTAAGAAAAAAATAGACAATGCAGCTAAGGTGGATGTTTTGGAAAATTTATGGGTTCCTAGTATTACATTTAACTTTCCCTACACAGCTGATATGAACAAAAATCGGAAATTTCGTTACGATTGGCTGCACCAGTATAACTGGTTGTGTTATTCGGTAAAACTTGATGGAGCTTTCTGCAAGTTTTGTGTTTTATTTGCTCCAAAGGAAGCTGGTATCGGAAGTCAAAAACTGGGTACTTTTTCAGTGAAACCATATAGAAATTGGAAAAAAGCTCTGCAAGCATTCCATGAACACGAGAACAAAATATATCATAAAAATGCCATATGTAATTCACATGAAGTTGTTCAGCATATAAAAGGAAAAAAAGGACCAGTCGATATACTTCTTAATTCGGAAAAACATAGACAAATTGAAGAAAACAGAAAAAAGCTAATTCCAATTATTGACGCTGTCATAGTGTGTGGGCGCCAAGACATAGCTCTTCGCGGACATCGCGACCATGGAAAGTTTCAAGTCGATTTATCCAAGGAACCTGGAAATGCTGGTAACTTCCGCGCTATTTTGGCTTACCGAGCAAGAGGAGATAATAAATTAAAAGAAATGTTAGAAGGGCCAGGAGAACGGAATAAATATATTAGTCCTGGAATACAAAACGATATAATAGACGCTTGTAATCAAGCAATTATTGAAGATATTGTTCAGCGTGTGAATAAAGCAAAAGCATTTTCTATATTAGCTGATGAAACAGCTGATACAGCAGGAATAGAGCAGCTATCACTTGGTGTGAAATATTTCGACCGCGAAGAACAAATTGTTCGGGAAGATTTTTTGAAATTCGTTCCAGTAACAGACTTAACCGGAAGAGGTTTAGCATCAACAATTACCAATCAGATAAAAACTCTTGGTATTGATATACAATATCTTAGAGGGCAAGGATATGATGGTGCGGCATTAATGTCAGGCTATCTAAATGGTGTTCAAAGCATCATAAACGAAGACTATAAGATGGCACCATACGTTCATTGCATGGGCCACGTATTTAATCTTGTGGTTTCAGATGCCTGTACAGTACCTGCAATTAGGAATGCTTTGGGCACTGTTCAAGAAATTAGAAACTTTTTCGTTTCGCCCAAAAGAAAGGCGGTACTCAATGAGTATATTGAGAAAGTAGATGCTAGAGCGCAGAGCTTAAAACGCCTTTGCCAAACACGGTGGATCGAGCGTTTTCATGCAGTGGCAGATTTCGTTGAACTGTTAGGGCCAATTCTGGACTCTTTAACAACTATTAAGAAGTGGCCGGAGAAAAATACTTCACGAGAAGCCTCAGCACTTGCGAATTCTATAATATCAGGAGAATTCCTTGTTGCTATTAAAATAGCACAACATTTATTTTCGTATGGTCTACCCCTGAGCAAATATTTGCAAAAGGCTAACATAGACCTTAAAGCTGCGCTGAATCACGCTGAAACATTAAGTGATGTCTTGAAAGTTATGCGATCATCTGCTACTGCTGAGTTTCACGTGATTTTTGAAGAAACAATGACTATTGCTAAACAACATGATGTGGAAATACGTCTACCCCGTTTAGTTGACAGACAATGTCATCGAGAAAATCCGGCAGCAAATAATCCAGAAGAATATTTTCGAATCAGTATATTCATACCATTTTTGGATGCATTCATAGTAACTCTAAAGGAAAGATTTACTTCCCACCGAAACTTATTTTTAGGATTTTCGGACTTACTACCTTCGACGGTTGAAGCATTGGGCAAATGGACTGATCATCTTGATCGTCTCCTTGAATTTTACCGAGAAGACGATATTCTTCAAGGAGATTCAGCAATTCAAGCAGAATTTCGTTTATGGCATCAAATATTACAATCCGAATATAATAGCAATAAAACTCCTTTGCCAAGTAGTGGCGTAGACGCAATACTAAGATGCGAGGAAACTTTTTTTCCAAACATCTATCGATTATTGCAATTTTTAGCTACGTTGCCAGTTTCAACTGCAACAAGTGAAAGATCATTTTCGACACTCAAAAGAGTGAAAACGTACCTTCGTAACAGCATTGGACAGGTATTTAGTTTTTTTCTTGTTTTTATAGCATTAAATTTGTAATTTCTTTTCAGAATCGTCTCAATGGACTGGCAGCTTTAAGTATTCATCGGGAACAAGAGGTTGATACATCAAGAATATTAGACATTTTAGCAAGACAGAAAAATCGACGAACCCAATTATTACTATAAATATATTCGATAGTTCGATTAGAACAAATTAAAATCATTAATATTATGATTATTAAAATTAGTATCATTATTATTAAAATAAAAACTTATTATATTTGTGATATTAAAGTTTTTTTATTAGTATTATTTACTAAAAAAAATTGTTGTGCCCCCCCCCCCCCCCCCCCATTGAAAACTCGTAAATACGCCACTGCAACAGTGCCAATTTCGATTGCCTCAATGACTACAACCCAAAAATAGTAATGAATATATTATAACCCCAATTAGCTAATACGTGAGCAACGGCAAGGTTTTTGTCCAAACCGTTTTAAGACAGATGCCATCGTTGTAGAACGTGTTGAAAAAGCTATAAAGAGATACCGGATATCACGTTACAAAACATGACTCGAAGACATATATGTCCGTCCAACTCAAACACATCAAATAACTACAACGAGATAATAGAAGTATCAATAATTAGCAATTGAAATGAAAAAAGGAATTTGCAAAAGAGCAAACCACATTAATACAATTTCTCATCTTAGCAACAGGCATCACACCAAATTCATTCATAAACACCTTACGTAATTAAATTTAAATCATAGGATCCATACATTGCAGTCATAATACAAACATGCAGTACTATAAGGAAATATTTAATAAAAAATAACAAATAATATTAATATCTAATTAGACTTCTCCGAAAGCCAGTCTAATTAAGCAAAATAAACCGAACATTTCCAAAAGAAGTAGTAATAATAAAAATTATAAATTTTTGGAAATATGTACAGTTGCGGCAAAAAAAATGGGACAGTTACATCTATTTTCGCGATTATTCCACCTTTCGTCACTGCATTTATGTGGCATAACTACTTTTTCGTATTATTTCTAATTTGGAATTGTTTGGCAGATGTCAAATATTCAATGTTGCAATATGACATATTAATAAAACAAATTCAAGCAGCTAGAATTAGACAATAGTTATTTACTATACAAGTGGGATAACAGTATCATTAATATACGTGTGTGTAAGTTACAAACGAGTGCGTAGCACGAGTTATGCAAGCACACAAGTATGTTAATGATGCATTATCACACATGTATTGTACAAAATTTTATCTACGACTGCCTAAAATTGAGAAAAATGCATTAAGAGAAATGTCAGATGTCATTTTCAAAAATATTTTAGTAGGAAAATGTCATTATGTCATTCATTTGACACTATTTCAGTTACGTAATGAAATCATTACACAACTCAGTTGCGTAATGAAACAATTACATAACTGAGTGGTGTAATGAGCTTCATTACCTAACTGAAATAGTGTCAAATGAGTGATGTAATGCGTTACTTATCCCACTGGAGTAGATAAAAATCTATTATAAGAGTTGTCCCATTTTTTATTGGCCGCAACTGTACATACATGAATTACAAGGCCAGGTTCAACAAATGCTGCACTGCCACCTAACTTTGGAGAAAATCAATGTTTAGAATACAGCCTACGAGTTTAGTGCGTTATCACAAAAATTACGAGCGTGTTATCTCAGCGGTCGAGCAGAAGATAGAAAAACAAATCTACTTATAAATTCAACAGAAAGGAGACGCAACTTACACTTGCTCGTGAGATCCCCAATGTCTGCTACGAAGTATTCAAATGAGTTAATTTATTATCTTAAAAATTCGAGAAGTATTATAAGATATATATTTTTCAATTCTATAAGGAGGTAAGAAGAGGCTCATATGAGAATCACACCTAAAATCAGTTTTTATAGATACATTTTTTTAAAGTTGTTATTGATTTGAGAACACCTTCTTGCTTGAAAGATACTTGAGTATCATCTGTGTATTAATGAGATGAACATAATTGTGCCTGTTAAGCAAAGCTAGCTGTGGTAGGATACACAGGGTGGTCATATATGGTCATTTAATTAAACGGGTATATACTGACCTCAGCAGAAAAAAAATTGAAAATTGATTAGAGAAAAATTGCAATAAGCCTGGTGCGGACTTTTGAGAACCACTGGCTAAATCAGTGATTGAAATACCCAAAGAGGGGTTTCTGCTCTTGCGTTTTATCTAAATTCGGTCGTATCGCCACCAGATCTGCGAACATAGAACTTTATTCCAGTGACAATAACGAAATCATAACTGGGTATCAGGCAATAAATAAAGCGTTTTTCTAAGTAGGTTCCAGTTTGGAACAGAAATTACTAAAGCTAATTTGCAAGAACTAAAGAATACTCCATTAATTAAACAAAAACTTATAAAATGACAAATAGTAAGCGAAACCGAGTGTGTGACGTTTGCAGCTGTGCATATTATATATTTGAATGTAAACAATAATATCTAAAATTTACAAGTTGCCATATTGTCACGATAAACGTTTGGCTTTTCCCGGGCGTGCACTAGGTGACTCACAATGGCACCTCGCGACGCGCGTGTTTGGGTAGCATGTATCCGCAGCGCAGACGCACTTCTCTATTGCCAGAATATGATCAAAGTAGAAAAGGCTCACATGGGTATATCAAACCAATGCTGGTCTATACAAGGCTCTTGAGACTAGGGTTCTTCCCTAAAATACTTCCAGAGTCTAGAAACCATCTTCAGATCCCAAAACCTGAAGCCGATATATTGTTGATCCGATAGACGGCAAACAACCCTTGAATCGATCCGATTTTCGGTGTAAAGCAACCCCTGATCCTTCGTCGCGCCGATTTTCGGAGGCACAATAACTCCTGAACCCCATTGTCGAGCAGTTTGTCACTGACAGAAACTCCTGTGAAACAGTCTCTGCTCGCCAGCTCGAGAGAGAGGGAGAGGTAAATCTTTTAAAATGCTGTTTTCGGTGGAGCTTGCTGGACCTCAAGCCTTCCTGAGCTTACGTCTCGTGGGCTCTTCGGATAAAGCTGGACTCACAAGTGTCTTAAACTGGCCGGGCATCGTCTTGTTATACTCATTCGGGGACCCCCTTGTGTGGATTATTTCCTGGAAAAATTTGGGTGGGAATGCGTCGTAGTTACCTGCTCGCGAACTCGTGCGTTGCTGGTCCTTTGCCCTAATCGCTAAGTCTCGCGCGCTAAACGTCGACCGTGAGTTAAGATAGCGGCACTCAAATTCTAACATATTAATTATATTTAAATTTAATCTGTATAAACGCAAAGGTCACGTGTATATTGTCATTATCACAGTGGTCTACCTTTTATTCGTCAGAATTAGAGTTACTTCTTGATCTATCAGCAACTGAATCATTATCAGAAAAATATTGGTCCTCACTCCTGCTCCCCTCATTCTTTGATAAATATATTAACACTTTTCGATCTTTTTCAGATAAGAGCTGTTTTCGTTGCTGCGAATCTACGTTGATGATATTTGCTTTAAGTATTCTATTAGATTGAACATGTCTTTAACAAAATTAACCAATTTAATCTTTGAGTTTTTGGATGCTCCTCTCAATTACTTTTATTTTTCCAGTACCATAATTTACTTATTTTGAAGGACCAGCACCTTGATCCATAATATATGAAAAAGCTTTTAATTTGAAAGAACAGAAAATGACAATCACGCGCGCACAACTTTAAGATAATTCAACTTCGACTTTGTAGTATATGAATGAAACTCCTATTTAACGACGTTCAATCCCCACATCTGGCAACTGACGGGCGGCCCCCCCGGTCACTTTAAATTCGGAAAGAAATATTTCGGCGACCTTGAGTCGCCTAGTCTCAGGCCATATTCCTAAGTGTGGAATGAAGCACCCTGAACTTTGTAAGTACGAGAAACACAAATAAGTAGTTTTACACTTCACATCAAATACATTTTTGGGTCAAGGGATGCCCCTTGCTTAGATATTGATTTAAAGTCAACTCAAATTTGATAAAAACACACAGATATTCTAGGATATAAGGCATTAAAACTATCCCATACTGAGCAGAGCTATATAAAAATGTATTCAAATGAGAGCAATAATATAGTGTCCCTGTTTCTTGCAGTCCCAAACAGTAAGGGGCTTTACGTTTTTCGTACCCCCCCCCCCCCCCCCCAAAGATTGTTGTATATAAGATATACAATTTAATCACATAATCGGGCACCAAATGTGCTTTGTAAGAGGTTTTAATTTGTAGTTACCATTGTTCACATCAAACTGAGATAAGGCAAATATGTTAGACGGGCAAGAAAGTTGTGCTACTCGAAGAATTTATATCATCTAATATTTGTATAGTTACAGCCCCTTGCTATACTTTAAAAATGTTCAAACACCACAATGCAATACACAACTAGAAGCTTAGCAGTGATAAATTGAAGTAATTTGGTAAAATTACCGACAATATCAAATTTAAATTTCAAGCTAAAGTTCAGTAAAGGTTTGGTAGTAGTGGCATCCGCAGAACATTATTTAATAAAAGCTATTTCAAATAATTTCCGGCGTTAATACAATAACACAAATTTCATCATGAATTATAACACAAATTGGAATTTAATGTACCTTTATTGTAAAACCTAATGAGGTAAACCTGTATTTACAATTTACACATAAAATTAATTTAGTATCATAATGTAGGGAAGCATTATCTATTTTGCATTAAATTAAATTAACAGTAATATATTATACATACCGAAGTGGAAAGTGTTTCATTCCTGTCAGAGATTAAGTAGTTAACCCAGACGCGAAGCGTCGAGGTCAACTTTATCTCGAGATAGGAATGACATTTTTCACCGTGGTATGTATATTATTATATTCATAACCACTTTATTGGAAACATTTCTTTAACAGGTTGTGACTGAGATTTGATGTTTTCGAGAATGAACAGAAATGTCACTTTCCGATCAAGAGATGGAAGTGTTGAACTGATTTCGGAGGCTTTCTCGGCCATTGTCATTAAGTAATATACGACTTCCGGGATTGAACCGTGTCATTATTGAGGTTAAAGGACTCAACGTTACGCCCACTTTCGTAAAGGGCTTCATGAAAAGGAAAAGCAAAAGAGCACGGTTACTCAAATTGTAAACCACGCCAGAGACGAAACTCTTCTAACGATCGGGAGGACAAGGCGAGAAATTATAAGCAAGTGCCGTCGCGATTGGTTGACGGTGGGCGGGGCTTAGAAATTATCATTTTCCACATAGAAAGAAGGGGAAAGCCTTCGTCCTGATTGAGATTATTACGGTGTTTGTAAATCTCAATGGCTTCGCTAATCTCTCTGCTATAGAAGAATGGGGATTTGCACACAATGTAAGTTTCATCGAACAGGATATTGGCCGGTATCGCGTTGGTGTCCGGCGATGGCTGATGATGAAACGAAACCCAACTTGCAACAGCCAAACATACTAATCGCAAGCCTTGCACTATGCAAGCAGACTAATTGCCGTAATATATAAAAGCCTCTTTTTTAATTTTACAGATAATCCCTTCGATTATATGCATAAATCTGCAACAAACGGTTTGCCAAGATCCCGGTAAAATCCGAAAGAAAAATACTAAGTGGCGCGCAGCACGCTTAATCAAGCTTAAAGGAGAATGGACGTAATTAATTCTGTTTATCCGACGTACTGAAGATTTTCACCTTTTAATTAAAAAATTTAACCCGACTTAAACCAAAGAAATTGCTGCAGGAGCCCGCGCCGGAATAATTTGAGCCTTTATGAAAAAGTTATACGGGGCCGCTAAAATCCGGGTCCGAGTTAAAAATGAAACCGTCATGTGCACCGGCTTACGATTTTGAGGTTTTTAGGCACGTAGCTGGCTTGAGAGGAGCAATTTGCGGCAGAACAAAGAAAGCAATAACTGTAGATAATTAAACAAGTACCCGGCAAAGCCGGTATGGTTCACTGTTAAAACCAGGGATAATTCTCTTTGAGAAAGACTCCCTCAGTGCCCTTTGACCCGGCCAAAATTACCCAACCGACAGACACTTCGCCGCACCTAAGCTGAGGGTTTGTAAGATGTCAACCGTCTTTGGCCCTCTTTCATATTTTAATAATGCGGACCGTCCATTTACGGTTGCTCTCTAAGTGGAAAGCGCTAAATTAGCTCGACGAAAATGCAAGTGGATTCCATTTTACATCTGGAGCGGAATTTATAAGGACCGTAATATCAACTGCATTTTTGTATTCTGCCTCCAGCTTGATTCGCAAGAATTTCTCTTGTGTATAATTATAACCATCCTTGGTGTAATTGGGCATACTTCAAGTACGTATATTCTTTCTTTTCTCTATCCCTGCAGTTTGGGATTTTATACAGATATTTAATTTGTATACTTTTAATAAAATTTGGTTGTTGAAACAAAAAGCAAATGAAACGTCAATTTTTATTTCTTAGTAATAACAGATACTACTTTCTTCATAGCGGCAATGGAATTCATTAGTTAAGTTAGCTTTAAGTTGGGTTTAGGATTGTTACAAGTGTTGTGTGCCTGACTGCGAGGGGGGGGAGGGAGCGTAGTGTCACATGTAATTCATTACCTTCGTTGCACTTCTCATGCGGTGTAAATGGTTTCAATACCGAAAGGCGTGGATAAATAAACCGACTGCTGCCTTGTTTTTTAAATATTAGTGGCTTAACTTGCTGTTATTAGTAGTTACATCACACCTTTCGAAAACATTAAGAAATAGTAGATCATTTTAAAAGCAATTTATCTTACAATTATATTCTCTTAAGCTCCAGTCCATAGCCCTTCTGAAATTGTTGACTTAGTTGCATTTGCTCACTTATATGCAATTTAATTTAATCTTATTAGATTACAGAAATCTTTTTATATAATCCTCTGGCTGCCTTCCCTCGCATGATATCAACAAAATTAAACTGAAACCCAACAATATAAAAAAGAGAATGATTGCATTGTTTTTGGATACCTTTGTCGCTCTGAAGGCTTTACTTTATATTTGTCTAAATAAGCAATCTAACTTTTACAATAATCGTTCTAAGTAGGTCAGCTTTATTGTACTCACAACATTTTTCATAAATTTTAGTCTTCACTTTACTTCCGATGTTCCAAGATACATTTGTTGGAGCTCCTCTTAGTGACGTTTGCTAAACATATTTTTCCAGAAAAACTCCAATAACATGGTGAATTGCTGCACTCATATGACAAATTCAGGATTATCATGGCATTTTGAAGTGAAAACACCTGTTGGGCCCCCAAAATCTCAGGTATCGAACTGTTATCTCTGCTTTTCTTCACGTGGTCTTACGCTTTTTCGGATTTATTTCTTCACATTACTTTTGAAGGATTTTTAATAATGTTCGAATGCTTCGCGAGCAGCCATTGGTTACCATCGTCTGTAAAGCTGCACATGGCGTGTGAATAACCCTACCGCCTGGTAACACAGTTGCATGCAGGCCCTGATTTTTATGGCAGTTAAGCTTGCAGTTGGATCATGATCCATCCCGCTCTGAGCTAGCCGACGCGCTTTTTATTAAGACCTTCAATAAACCAGCATCTTATTAGCGAATACGTGAAAAATAGGAATTCCACATTTTCCTCTCATTCTGCTCACGATCTTAAACTTTCTTCTCCCAAAACTTATCTTTGCAATCATTTATATGCAAATTTGCGGTCTTTATTTGAATCACTTGCGTTTCTTGTATTTAGAAGTCAGGTCAAAAGAGTGCAATCAAAATTCACGTTTTTATTTCTGAAAATATTAAATATTTGCAAATATGTTCCTTTGGTAATTATATTGCTTTAGAACTTTTGAGTTCTTTTTATTACTTTAATATTTTTTTAATCGTAAATGACCAGGTCAATGCATGAGGGAACAGACAAGCAGAATGTAAATTTTTCGTAATCATGAAAATTTACCTTGGCATGAAGAGCCTAAATAAAAGATCACCAATCTGGAATATAATACGCCACATAGGATCAGGCCTATGGAATATGGAATAACAGATCTACACTTGGGCAGCGAACAAATAGAGTAGCTTATGTAACGCAAATGACATATTAGGAAGGTGACTGGATCAGTATTTTAAGAAGATAGCGGTCTTTATAATTAGACCTAATTTCAACCAACATTAAATGATTTTTTGAGGTTATGATACAAACAGAATCTTCGACCAACTTAAAAAGCATGACATTTGTGCACTTGCAATATGTAGGCAATGATGAGATTTAGCAAGAGCCAGGCCACATCCTACATCTTACAATTGCACAAATGTCATGCTTTTTAAGTTGGAAGAAGTTTCTATTTGTATCACAATCTCAAAATATGATTAATGATAGTTAAAAGTAGGTCTTCTTTAATAATTATTGTTAAAATACTAATCCAGTCAGTTTTGTAATATGCCATTTGCTGCGCCAAGCATAATATAGAAAGTTGCGCAAGCATTAGACAGAGTATGGCATAGAGGACTCATAAACAAATTGGGGCAAATACTCCCAAAGCAATATACACAAAAATAATTTCTGCGCTTCAATTGTACTCGGATAGCTATGCTGTTTTCCAGTATTTTGCCCCACTACAAAATGAAAAAAATTCGAATACGACTGTTTCCGTCAACAAATCTGCTTCCGTTTTGAACAATTAACTGATTAAATTAAAAAAATAAGTAAAAGAACTCGCAAATAGCCTGACACTGACAGCCGGCTACTTGATTAGACCTATGTGTAACTTCTCTGCTATCACAGATATGGTTTCTGTATTTTTTTAAAGTGATCAGGTAGGCCGCGTTTCCAGTTGCTGAGTGTGAGCTTTGAAACCTAGATGTGAAGCTGAGATGGAAAGAACGTCTTGAAAAGAGCTTGATAGAAACTTGATTTGTTTACTAGAACAAAGTCATAATAATCAGTGCATAACAAACTTCTCATCTACAAATAAGTTATACAATTAGTGTGGACATACGGTATACAGCTGTGGGACTATGTTGAATTAACTATATAAGCACTATCTAAAAATTCTAAAACAAGGTACCCCGAAATACTATGGTTGCACTGTGGTATGTCCGGGATGCACACATGTACGGCGACCTGAAGAATAAATCCAGTTGTTCGACTAACATGAAATCGAAAAAAGACCTTCAAAACTACTGTAATAGTGAAACAAGTGAAAGTGTTTCCAAAGAGTCCAATGTAAAAATGCAAGCTAGCAGTAACAGCAAAGTCTGAGAGACACCAATAGAGCGGATTAGGCACGATATTCACCTCAAGATACTGCAAATTTAATTTTCAGGAATTTGCAACTTAGACTTTCCCTATAATTAAAATAACGTATATGACAACATTTACTTTACAATATTATTAATTGTTTTCTGCACTTCCTTCTCACACATCACACTCACAATAACATCTAAAAACCGACATCAACAGTTGTACATAGTAGTACATAATAAATAAACAAGATTAGTGACGATTTAGCAATTCAACGATATAGATTGCAAGCATAGTATAGTATAGATTGCCACTAGCACGTAGATAATCTGGAATATATTACAGTTGATAGGAAATTATTCATACAATTCCAACGAACATCTTTACCAACAATGCAATTATGAATAGCATCCGTCTTATAGGATACAGAGCTTATTATGAAAAATTACACGATCCTTCAAAATTCATAAGAATAAGAAAGTTGAGTTAATGCTGCATTAACGGTTCCTTAAAACGAACTGTAGGCGAAATACACCATTTTGCAATCACTCGGTATAGAGGCCAACAGTGGATATAATAACCAGCAATATAATACACATAATTATAAATTACCAACGCACAAAATGAAATACACTTAAAAAAATAATGAGTAATGGTAGATCGCATTATACAAGCTAACACACTCGAGGGGCTTGAAAACCCATGTCGAGAGCAATGTCACTTGTCAAACACGGGCAAGTAAAATTAGAGAAGGCTTGAAGAGTCTTTGTTTCAGTTGTGGGATAGTTATGTATAGCAGCAACTTTCCAGCGAGACCATCAATCTCCCCCAGGCACCTGATCGAAAGTATTAAAGTGTAACTTGATGTACACCGCTGCAGACAGAGCCTTTTCATAAAAAAACTTGGTCCTCTGAACGCAAGATGGCCATTGCAGCGAACGCCAAGACAAGAATAAGACGCCCGTGGCTCCGAGAAGTGAGGTTGTAAATTTCCAACCACGGCGAAGCAATGACGTAATAGCACGGCTGTCAAAACAAAAGAACTGATAGAAATGGCGATGTGACTTATACTAAAGGCCGAATTAGAGCTGATAACAGAACACTTCGGTTTTTCAACAACATTTTCAGCAAAATCCGCCACCCTGACGTGTAATTACTTTTCCGCGCCGTTGTCTGCAAATCGACTGTGCTTAATAGTAAATGGAACTAAATCCCATCCTCAATTTTGCACAAAATAAAAGATCTCAAATGAAGTAACGGCCCAGCAAGTATCAACGCTCTCAAAGTCGGAAAGTAACAAACCGAAATTACTGCTACATCCAGTGCAAGTACGGTCGAAGCGAGAATCACGCCGCGGGACATTCGAAAAATACGTAGAGCAGTTTTTAGACCATAACAGACCTTTTTAAAAACATATCAAAAAGCATTAATTCAACGTGTCTCCCCGGAGTCTTTGCTCTAGAGCGTTTTCTATGACTGCTAAGACTAATTTTGCTGGCCTTTCTTCCAGTTCAATAATCTAGTTTGTCTGTAAAAATAACAGGAAGGCTTCTGGTTCCGCTCTTACAACACCGATTTCCACTAGGGGTGCAAGTAAGACAAAAATTAGTTAAATTCTTAATATCATTTCTATCACCAGCAGCATTTTCGAACTACGTATCATTCACTCCACTGGGATTTTTGTTACTCGTACTTTCTCCCACAGTTTCTTTGTAATTTTAAAATCACATTAACTTAAATCATTATTCTTTCCTTAGTCCTCGTAATCCAAACTTCGACATACGGGACTACTCACTGTCTGGGAAACTATGTAACTAGCACCGTATGAGTTTACAAATTTGGATTAATCTCTTACGAGATCATCAGTTTTCCAGTAACTCATAATAACAATTACGAAAAGTAAGAATTACCATGGTGAAACACATTTCTGACAATTTTTTTTTAAATTTATTCGACTGACAAAAAAAACATAACTGGCCGTATGGGGTTTTTTGTTTTTTTTTTTCTAAATTTGCACTTACATTCAAAAACTGCACGAATATTACTGAACGTAGCATACCTATCTTATGCGGAACAAACCTTGCGCTGCCAGTTAAGAGTTAATGCATTTAATTTCCTTCAAGGATATGCATATTTTGTTAATAAAATATACTGAATATATTGTAATGATACAACCGTAAGGGTGTTAGAATTAAATTTAGAAAATATTAGGGGATCACAATGGTTAAAATACATTTGGATTTATTCAGGAATAAGGTGGGAATATGAATGGAAAATAGCTATTTCGAAAACAGATGGATTTGAGAATAAAATAATATTGTATAAATTGCAGTTTGAAACGAATGACAAATACTTAATTTGAAATTAAATAGAAATTTAGTAGGTTTAACTCAAATATATTAAGACTAGAGTGTATAAAAAGAGATTTTATATCGTTAGGAAATTTGTTTTAATTATTGATAAGAACAAATTTTGAAAATGTAGTAAAATGAATTTGGTGTGATTAAAAATATTTAAAATAGGGTATAATTAAAATCTACGTGGTGAATAAAAATGGAATTTTAAACTAACAAGAAGAAGCAAAGACTTAACTAATGAAGATTATTGGTATGTGGTAAAAAACTAATGGATAGCAGAATTATTCTACAAAAGTGAATGATTGAAGAAATAGAATGGGTCAATTTTATTGGAAAAGCCCATTTGACATATTACATTAATCAAAGTGGATTACGTGAAGCTGTTTGGTGCTGAACAGGACTTCCAGAGGACGATCATCGGGTAAAGGAAATTCCAGAAGGGTAGCAGATGCGGTAGCAAGTAGATGTCTGCAGGTTTGCTCTGTTCGCTGGGTGCTTGTAGAAAAGGTGGAGTTTGCTGATCTTGGACGGTTAGGACGTCTTGTTTGTCTGTGAACCGTGCATTGCGGGAAGGTGCTTGAGAGAGTCGAGTAGCAGGTTAAAAGGAGGTTGACATCTGGAAACGTTGTACTGACCAAATGAAATGTGGGTGATTTCTTATTAAAATCATAACTAGAAACCAAATAAAGACAATTAAAAGGTGAACTACTTAAGAAATAATTACTTACTGTATTTTTAATATTGTTGTGTACCGTTGTAAAGATTGGGCATTTGTCACTTGAATTTCAGATTTGTTTTGACAGTTGGTTGACATAAGTATTGTGACTTGCGCAAATTAGATTAAAATATTGGAACATTAATTTTTCAGAAATCAAATAACTAGATAAAAGAATCCACCCCTAATTTTTCATGAGCTATTTTTAATAATAATAATTATTGACATCCCAATACTTATCAGGGCAAATTTGTATTTTAAAAACAAATTAATATCAATATACGTGAAGGTTCAGTTCAATATTTTAAAATACAACGGTATATATCTAACATAATTACACGGAACAGTTACTTTCGGTTAAGTCGATAGCTATCTGCAACTTTTGTCCATTTATTATATCCAAAAGGTTGCTAATCTCCTGGATTTTACGATTTCCGATCTTCTGATTACGAAGTCTGTTTCCGCCATAAAGTTTTATCAGTGCAAAACATGTCCAACCTTAACGAAATTGAATCAGTCTTTTCTGCAAATCGCAATTCTATCGTTATGCTTTGTACTCTATGATTAGTTCCAGTCTTACTGAAAATCGATCTGTTCGTGTTTGTATGTTACTTAATATTTAGCGATTGAGTTAAATAAATAGTCACTAAACTGTGTGAATACTTTACTTTTTAATAGTAAAATCAGTATAATACTAATAAAGTGACAACCTCAATATACAGTGTGTTCCAGGATTGATGTTACAAGAGGTGCGATGGAGTAAATTTTTTTTTATTTTATTTTTAGATTGTGGGATTACGCCCTGCTTGATTTGAAAAGAATTTTAAGAATATTTTCAGTTTTTGAAAAACCAGTTGGCCTTGACAGTGAAGCCAAAACTTTTCTGTTCACGTAAACTACCCTTTTTGTTCATGATACGGCAACATTTTACCAAGACAAGTTGTTCGGTTCTATAGAAAATTTCACGAAGATCTACCTTTTGATATTGTATAGGGCCATAATTTCTCATTCTGAACAACTTTTCTCAACAAAAATTGCCTTATTATGAACAAAAAGGGTGGTTTACTTGAAATATTTTTAAAATTCTCTTCAAATAAAGCAGCGCCTAATCCTACAATCTTAAAATAAAATTCAAAAACCTTGAGTCCATCGCACCTCTTGTAACATCAATCCTGGGGCACACTGGATATACAGCTTCGGTGTTAAAAATCAAGAGTCGTTTACAAAAATCCCAAACCTTGATCTGTACTTTTTCCTTATCTTGAAATTATATATTACAAAACCCTATTCTAAGTTCATAGTATAACATTTTCCTGCAGCATCTTTAGAAATTAGATTCTTTGCCTGAGTAAAATTTTGTTTACTAACAAGTAGTAGTTAGGTTTTTAATTTTTTAAGACTGTTTAATTTTTAGTTCCTGGCCAATTTAAAGGACGAAAATATTAAATGTTACTACACTAGTACAAACTCACTAACGTAACGCGTCATTCTAAATGTTTAATTTTTATCTATTACGAAGACTAGAAGATCTATTTCAAATATTGGCAATTCCACACTTTAGAGCGTCTGTCCGATGATCTTGTGTTGTTTTGAAAGTGATGTATTTTTATGCGTGGCAACAACCATATTTGGGGGCAACGCGACTAACTTACTTTGAGAGTAAACTGTCGTTATTGTTGCGTCAAAACATACGGAATTTGTGTGCAGCTTGTTTACCATTGTCGTTTCAATGTAACCAATGTACTTTTGTGTCACACCTATCATTGCTAAGTAGATTTTAGAGTTACTAATCATCTCTTACAACTGTTCATATCGGACATTTGCCAGCATACCTAAATGTTAAAAGATTTTTTAACTTTTTAGACTTGTTAGGCTTTCGTATGTTTATTGATTGTGAGATGACTATTAAAGCTGACAGACCAGCAAAGGTAGGTTTCAAACAGCTGAACGTCCCACTCGTCCGTCGATGTGGAGCGTCGGTCCTCTGACTTCGAATTTCTACGTGAGCCGGACGGAAACTTTCTTCCCCATTCTATCAATGAAATTCGTGGGGTATAATTCTCCCCCACTTACTTTTATTACAATCAACCCCTGTTGTGACAGCGTCTCGGTCTTAATTATGTCGTGTTGATCCGAATCGCCCTTCTCCCTGAACAAATATCCGAACAACCGTCTCTTACAGACAGTTGATTTGAGTGAGCTTACTTTTTAAAGATCAACATGTCCTAGCGACCCATTTAGACTATCCCCGACGTGTTTAAGGTAGTAAAAACCGTTTCGTGCTGTACAAAATCATCAGCCTACTAAAACAAATGAAATAATAATTATTTAAATTCAATATAACCTTGTTTTGAGTCACTACGCCTACAGATAAATGTTTTACAGAAAAATTCTCGACTTTATTTTGCAAAACAATAACCTCTTTACTAGGCCAGCATTTATTTCATTTCAAAATGTTTTCTCCGTAAATTAGGAAAGGTAACGGGGAGAATGCAAGGCCTGGTGATAAAAAATGGTATGTCAACAATTGCTATCCCACATAGAGAGCTATTTTTTAGAAAAAAATCTGGAACCTGCGAGATGGCGCATTGTCATATGAAAACGAGACACCGTGGCAATTTTCCTTGTCGTTTTTCTGCAATTTTAAATACTCCCCAGTAATAGTTTCTAATACTCGAAATGATTGGTCATTCTGCCAATTTCCGGCTGCTGTTTGTCTCTGCACTAGAGTGGTACATCCAAGTTTGACCCAATTTAAAAAATTGATCAGAACAGTATCCACTATTCACTTGCGAACGGCAGGATTCTAATCCCTTTTTTACTAATTCCACATGATCAATATTAAATACAAGTTCATGTGAAATTGAGAATGTCTCTATTGTTCTTTTTGACAATATAACTATTTCCGTACAACCTCTACATTCTCAGAGGAATGTAGACCTGAAATGATATCCCAGGTCTTTTCGCATCTCTAATCAATTAATGTTGCGACCTTTAAAGTAGGAACTCACTTTTTATGGTGGTATTGTTTCGTGAGGAAGCACTTCGTTACTATAGTGCTTCAAGTTAAACGCGATGCCTTGAATACAGTTGACGAGATTTACAGAACTGAATAGTATGCCTGTCAAAGAAACTAAAATATAATAGCTGAAATGCTGCACTTCTTGCTAGGAAAGTGGGTTAATAAACGAACAAAACAGAATGTCCACAAAAAAAAATAAAACGTGCCACAATCATATTTTTCAAACCAAAATAATTTTTGCTTTATCCGAAAGCCATCTTTCATCTTAATGATACCATAAGCCTCTGCTGCCTGTCGCTTAGTACTAATTTAGACCTGTTGTTCTCTTAGTGTATTCATTTAGACCAGGTTAAAAATTAACGCGGCTAATGCTTTTTGTGCGCACGCTTATGGGTATACGGAACTCGCCGAAATTCTTGTGTGTAATTTTCAGTGTTACCGTTCCGTAAATGTAAATGTTTGGGAGGCAATTTCGACCTAGACGAATATTTATTTATTTATTTATATCGCACTCAGCCAACAGCCGTTAGGCCAATTACAGGCGTCGCTGTGCATTTATGGGGACTTCCAACCCTACTAACGACTACCATGATGTTGTTATGACCGCCGCGACCAACTATTTCCGTGACAGCCGTATCACGAGGCGCCGAGAGATGCAGCCGTGGAACTCCCATCCAAGTTCTGACCAGAAAGAGCGTTGCTTAACTCTGCTGATCCAACGTGGAAGCTTGTTCAAGCTACACCACCCGGGACCTAACCAGCTCTTTGGGCACAGCTTACTAATCTTAAATTCCATCCCCGTCTCGTTGTGGTGCTGTAGAATTTCATTTCAACCCGTGCTAATATACGCAAAGAACTTTTAAATTCTCCCGCCATCTATATTTACACTGACGCTCTATATACGAAAGTTCTGTGTCGACGCAGTCCCGAAAGAGCCTTTCGTTACCAACGTATAGATCAATGCCAACTGCCTGCAGTCAATCTTTCAAATGTCGTACCAATTTTTTGCAATATATTACGTATAAATTGACGTCAATTTACCCGTCCTCATTCCCTGACCTGAAGTTGTTAATTCTTGGTCCATCAAGCACGGCCTCCGCCTTACGAGCTCACAGTTTCCTTCTGGCAAAAACTCCACCTAATACCGCGGCTTTGACCTACCCGTGCTTTAGATATTGAATTTCTGTACATTTCTCTGATCGCTTTTATTGCTGTTTGGTTAATACCGGATTCTTGCATAACAGGCCATAGTTTGATAATGGGTACACTATCATACGCTTTTGCTAGGTCGATGAAAAGCAGATGTATTTCTCTTCCTGTCGCTATTTTCTTTTCAATTATCTGTTTTAGGCAAAATATGTTGTCTATGGTTGACCTTCCAGCTCTAAACCCACTCTGTTCCTCTGCTTCAATTCTTTTGTATTCTTTTTCTACTATGTCCCTTAGTATTCTCCCGTACAGTCTACTAAATGTTGCTGTTACAGTTATTCCCCTATAATTGCCACATATTTGTCTGTCCCCTTTTTTATGTATCGAGGATATCCATCCAATCTTCCATTCTTGGGGTATCGTATCCCCGTTTATAGATTTAGTAAGCATCTGATTTATTATTCTAAATAGTTTTTGACTTCCATTCTTTATCAGTTCTGCACTTATTCCTCCAGGACCTGTAGCTTTACCATTTTTTAGCGATTTTATGGTGTTTATGGTTGTTGCTACTTCTAGGTTTATATATTCTCCTTCTATCACTATGTTGTGGTCGTCATCTTCTTCTTTGAATTCTATTCGGTCTTCGGTGAGTAAGTTTTTGTAATGTTCTTCCCATTTCTGTATGGGTATTATCTGTAAATTGGTATTATTGTTTTCGCGTCGTACCTTATTGATAAATTTCCACGCTTCTGTACATTTTCGTGCTCTTATATACATTTCTATTTCTCTGCACTTTCTATCCCATACTTCATTTTTCTCCTGTATAACCATTCTCTTCACGTTCCTTTTAAGGCCTTTCCATTCTTCTCTATCTTCTAGCCTTTTGGTGTTCAGCCATTTCAGATATACTTTCTTTTTCTCATGTACTGCTTTTTCTATTTCTTTTGACCAGAATAGCTTTCTATTCCTCTTTTCTACTGTGTTTTCTTCCAAAGCTTCTTTTGCAGCTTGATGTATACTTTCCTTTATATGGTTATAGATTTCTTCTGCACTTTCATATGCATTTTCTAGTAGTTTCGCATCTAATCTTTGTTGGTATATGAACCGAATGCTGGCTTCTTTAAGAGTTTCTAGGTTATATATGGGATTGTCAATCTTTTCAAGACTTTGTTCACTTATATTTCGTTGTTTATTTTTGCTTTTATTTTTATCGTTTCCATTTCGGTACGGGAATGTGATTTGTGTTTTTACCATATAATGGTCGGACCCACAATTTGGTCCTCTATGTACCCTCACATCATTTATTTTAATTTTCGTGTTTTGTCTTGCTTCTATAGTTATCAAAGGGAATTCAAAATTACCAGGAAACGTCAACGAGTTTTTTTAACAACCGATAAGTTCATTAGCTTGCGAGAACTCTTAAACCCTCTAAAATACTATGCGTAGCCAAGTCGCTACGACCTGAAACAGACTTCAAATGGAATCGACATCTCAATAGCTTACCACATCCATACATAATAATCATAGTAAACATCGACAATACGTGTAATTCAGAAAGTTACAGAAATTTAATGTCGGCGCTCGCATAAAACCCACAGGAGCCACCTCATAGCATGGGTCGAAAGTTACAAGCGCGGCGCACACTATTCTGATCGATGATTACAGGAGTTCCGATTTTAAATAATATCAAATTACAATGATGTTGCGGTCAGCAAAACAAAGTGTGCTAATTACAAAGTTACGGTGATTTTGCAGGAGGACAACAATAATGGTATGCCACCGCGTACGTAGAAACTTAGAATGTTTCATAAATGCGCCAGTATACACAGGACAAACTCGAAGATGATTCCCATCTTTCGGTGCACTTAAGGTACAAATTTGCTTTTACCGTCACAACACAAGATGCTCCCAGTAATGTGAGACGGAGTTGAGAAAACAAATAGCAGCGGACTGAATAATTAGTAGAGTCCGTCAAATGCCATTTTGACATGTTTCTTACTGTAGGCCCCTTTAGAGCCAAATTTCGTATTTATGCGTTTCGCGTAGTAAGGGTGGAATGAACCACATTTGTTGGTGTCATAAATGCTATCCCTTTTTCGCGATAAATGCTATATTTTGAATAAATGCCATATTTTAATGCTATATTTCAATCAAAATCAATATTATGCGGCTAATTCACAACCAAAGGGCTTATAAATTTCAAAATGGACAGTGCCAGGTCAATGACCGGTGGCGGGGGTGACCGCTCGTCGCGCGCCTCTACGCTCAGGTAAGTGTCCCGTTACGTCTACTCGTCAACAACAACCCCGCGCTCTCCCCCTTCCCTTCAATGTACCTCGGATACCTACGTTCCACTTATTTGCCTTGTGCCCGTCGTTTTTATCAGATTACTTTGTCTTTTGTATTTGTGTTGTGGGATTTTTAATATTACTGGTGACATTTTTGCTAAAATTTCAACTTTTTGAAATGAATACTTACCATTTTTTATGCTTTATTTTGAAGTAAGTGCTATTTTATATGCCATATTTTGAAAAAATAAATGCAATTTTGCTATGTTGTATTGTGAAAAAAATACGGGAATATTTTGACGGACTCTAATAATTAACGACCTCTGCAAATGGGGGTACAGCGAAGACTCTCAACAACAATGGCCAATCAAAGAAGCAGAGCGGGGGCCACAACAAGGACTCAGCGACAAACGCAAATCTCAGCAACGATTACAAATTCGGCTACCATATTAGTAGCACAACCTAGCTGCTCATACATAAACGACTCCAAGTCGGCTCTGAAATTCACGAAACACGAGGGCCTAATTAGAATAGAGAACGTGAAAGAGAAATCACGCACAACTTCATCTTATAGCTCCAATGCAAAATCGTGACGCCAGAAAAATCCGCAATCAAATCCGATGGATAACATCCAAATATGTTCGATAGATCAACCACATAAATCTGTAGCGCGAGTAAGTTGGGACACTATTCTTACCCTCGTAAGTTACTATAAACTAGCTCGAAACTAAGTCGAAAGTCAATGCGAAGTATTACGCGCCCAATCAAGTAGGGGCCGCATGCAGAAGGGAGTGGGAAACAAAAAACACCGCCGCAGGGGAGCGGGAACAACTGAATGATACCCGGCCTAGTTGTGCACGACCACGGATCGATAATCATTCTCGCACGACTGACGGTCATCAAAACGAGTTCAGCGACCTTAATAACTTTACAGGGTTGATCTTTTCGGACAAGGGCGACCAAAATGAATAAAACAGAACAATTAATGGGCAATTAAATCGTAACTCTTTTTACCCGTAACATACTAGTTCTCGCTATCTGTTGTTACTGGTACGCCCTGTATGTAGTATGTGGTTATATTCTAAAGATTATTTACCACTTACATCGCTTTAATTACATTCATTTCCAGTCTTGCCCTTTTCGTTACCCGTTTTAGTGCTTTTAGAATTCCTCTAAATTTTTGGATGTATATATTGATGGCGTCCGCGAACCTTAAATTATTGAGGCTTTTTCCTTGTATGTTTAGCCTTTTTTCCCATTCAATATTCGCCTTTTATATATATTATATCATGCATTACTTTATTTTTGACATTCCGTACATCCGTCTGCTTAGGTTTAGGTATCTCTGATGGAATATCGCATTCCACGTGACTCGTATGATTTCTCAGAACTCAACGATGTCGAATGATTTTCTGTTAGATAATAAAAAAATCTAAATCCTGCTTATTCCTATAACTGATATACTATTTACTATTATTTTCAGGAATTATTTATACATCTTGGCCAGGTTCACTTTTCTCTATTATTTTTAGTTCATCTAAGCTACTTTTTTACATATAAGAGTGACCAGTGTATTCTCCCGATTCTCTGGAATAAGTCATGTTGTAAAGTACCTAGCCCGTCTCCTATAGTTTTTCAATTTTTCTTCAACATTTCAGATAATATACTATCTTCTGCTGCTGCTCTGTTATCTTTAATCAGTCTTAGAGCTTCTTATATTCCCCCGACTTCGATATGAAGAAGTTCTTCTAAATTTACATTCATTATTAACTCTTCTACTTCACGTCTTTTATTTATAATAAGATTGTTTGTTATACAGATATCTGTATATATAATGCGCCAGCGACTTCTAAAGATTATCTTGTATCATCTATTGTATTGTCTTTTATTTTACCCATATTAAAATTTCATTCTCTTCTACTACAGTGTTTACCAGTTTTGCTTGATATTCTCGTACATCTGTCGTACTATTTTGTTCGCTTCTCTATACTCAATGGTCTTGCTCTTACTCGTAATTGTACACGTGCCTCTTTTCTCCAGTAACTGTTTTGTTTTTCTTGACAGCTTACACTTTTTTCTTTTTTCTGGGTTATTGCTGTATTTGTTGCATCATTTTCTTTGTTGGTTTTTCGCAGTAATCCTTACCTTTTTATTTAAAAAATGAACGTCATTTGAGGTAATTTTCTGTTCGCACTGAGGCTCTTTTCCAATATCGCAGATGTCAAAAGAACGGTTTTCCACTATTAACTATATCAAACACATCACCCAAATAGTTCGTTGTTTCACATACAATCCCATAACAGTGAAGTGAATATAAACTAGAATTGTACTACTTGAATTTTCTTTTAATTTTCCTCTATTCATCAATACGCTCCTTATGTGCTACCACGTATCCTAAAAACACGGTAGCAATCTCAATCAGCTATACGTCTTTGAAACAGTTTAAAAGTTAAATTGGTTTCTCCAGTTCGTCTAATGAGATGATCCAATTAAGACTTTTTGTTTTTGAATCGACCAGCGTGTGTAACTGCAGACGAAGTGCGGTTAATTAATCAGTTGGGCTCATTTTTCAACAGCATTCCCCCGACCAACAAGCATTTTCTTTGACGGCAAATTAAATTCCGTAATTAATTAATAACCAGGCACTTTTACTTATTGATACAAGACAAAGTGCCCGGCGCTTCCGTCAGATAGCGTCGCGAGAGCCGGGCGAAAAGCAGAAAAATTCCGCAGCAATACGGAGTACGGTCGGGAAAGTCGAAGAAATAGGTCATGCGTCTTGAAGCTACAGCGTTTTGCTTTCGTAGCTTTCCAATCCATTAATCAATTTTAAGTAAAACTTGCAACATCAATATCTTTGACAGGAAATTATAGATTTATATCGAATATGACAGTCAGCATGTAGAAAAACCATTAATTTTGTAAAAAACATTCGGCAAGGTGGAGCAAATGCGACGCTAACGAGCGCTGAAAGTAAAACGCAAGGCGGAGACGAGACGTCTTCGACCCACAAGTTGGAAAAAATGCTTTCGCCGTAATTGTTCCCGTAACGTGGCGCTCATGCTCGGTAATGCTCAGCTTCTATCTACGTGGAAAAACCTCGTTAGCTTTCTTGCAAAATCGCTGCATTCAGAAATTCTACAAGAATGAATCCGTGACGGTGATAAATTCAAAATAAATGAGCTGTTGTTAAGTCCGATGTGCAAACCGTTTCGGTTCACAATGCCCCAACATTCCAGCGTGCTCATTTCAGACAAGATTACATACAATCTACGACCGCTTTTTCAGGCGACGTAAACAATTTTCATTAAGTCGACGGAAATGCTAAATTGGAAATAGCTAAATAATTTATCGCTCCCGTTTAAATTTGTGTGCTGTCGAAATCAAATTTACTTTCACCGTAAGCACGGTGCATTAAAACGTTTACATCCATTCTTAAAACAAGAGGAGAATCCGCCATAAATAAATCCGGGGCTTTATTTGCCCTCGCTTCATGGAGATAGGAAATTGTTTGCCGACTTTTCGAAAACGTTTTATTGGAAGTCTTTATCCAAAATACGCGTACACAAGGAAACTTCAGGGATTACGTTAGATTCACATCGGTTTACTACTGCTTATTTAGGATTACATTATGCAACAAAAGAGAACAGGTGTGGGGAGACATCAACACATGAATACTAATTTATTTATTCTCAGCTAAGGGATGAAGAAAAGACTACTCCAACTAAAAAAGAAAAGAAATGAAATTAAAAACGCTACAAAAAGGGTCAGAGAGGAAGTTCTTCAATATAATAAAAGCGAGGGAAAGAAATGGATATTAACATACACCTGGGAATGTATTATACTAAAATAAAAATAAAATAAGAACTATATTTGTAGAAACTAAACTCGAACACCATTATTGTCAACCAACCATTTTATCGTAATTAATTGATGGGTACACGGCCCTGAAAAATTCTCGAAGATTATGGTGGTGGGTTGTTCCACAATCCGAAATTCGTGGTCGTAAAGTTTTCGCCCAGTTTGCCGCAGATTTGGCAATATCGAATACTGGCGTGCATTTTGAGGTTGCCTAATTAGTTCAGAAAGCTTTGAATTTTAAATAAATACGAATAAGTCACGTTCTCTTTTAAGGAAATCGGCGTTCATTTGATTTTCTCGCAAGCTATTCGACGTATCCGATTGACCATACGGGATTTCCTATTAGTGTTGCGCCATGTGCAGATTTATCCCGTCGAAACCGTGCCACAAGGTAACTTTGGTCCTATTGTTGGGTCGCCGCAACCGCTGAGTATTTCGAAATAATATATGTTAGTTTTCCCATTTCAAGCAAAATGTCACTGGCCATCCAAAATGCGAAGTAGGTCCTATTCGGTATTAGGTTTAGGTCTATGTGGGCTAATGATCAGTCAACTTTGTTGCAGGCCTCTTTTCTATTTCGTTATTTTATGTATATTTATTTGATGTTTACCAAGGTCCAGCTTTTTTTTCACTATTTTTTTACGTTGTGAGTTCATCGTTCGATTCCAGCGGTCGCCGTCGAAGAAAGAGTTAGTGGGTGTTCAAAATAGTGAGGAATCGGCCACCTGCATTGTTTCAATATTGGGTGCTTAGAAACGCACCTTGCGTACTTCCAAGATAACGTTCTAAGTTAGCCAAATTCTGCTTGCTGGGTGAAGCTATTTTAAGCGGACATCGAGTGTTAAATTATTATAAACGGAGTTCGTCGGTAAATCATGTCCAAATTAACCCTGTGATGTTAGCGCCTGTACAAATTAAATGTACGCATAAATAATGTGCTTAGTATTTCACCGCCAATAAGTCACTATGTCACTATTGGCGTGTGAATCTACGGTGCGCGATGACTTAGTATAAGCGAAACGGTCCAGCGGTGTGCGATTTTGTGTGCAACTAATCAGCGAGCATCCCTCTTAAATTCTCTCAGGAGATGGTCCAGATAAAGAGGCCCAAAAAAGTATAGACCGAAAATGATTAGCTTATTGAAGGCATTTGAGTCCGGCAACCAGTCTCTTCCAGCTCCACCTGGATACCGAACAACCTATAGGCTCCATGGGCTTGTCTAAAGCTGTCTTCAGCCAAAACAGGTTTCTCTGTTAAGTCCGAAACTGCCACTTGATCCTAACAAGCAACTTCGTTTTATTTTGGATGGTGGGAAACCACCAGACCGAGATTACTTGAGTCCATGGACCCACCTGAAAAAGCCTTTCAAAGCTTTAAATGCCTAACTGAACCTCAATCTTGAAACCTTTCCCTAGGTCGCCGGCTCCGATACCAAGGAACAAATCTGAGACCGACGCTTAACTTACTTCCTAGCCGCTGCCTTCGGTACCAGTGTATATCTCCCTAAAACTGTTCTAAGCCGTATTCATCGACCCCGGTACCAGAAATTTTCTCTTAAAAACAACTCCTAAAATGGCCTTCCAGGTCACCGTACCCGGCACCAGGGGTTCACTCACTCTTACCTATATTGCTACGACTTAGAACCCCAACACTATATCGCTAAAGGGGCACTTCTACGCCTCCATGACTAATTAAAGGCACTTACATGGTTGTGAATATTTACCCCTATTTTAGCTGCATGTGATCCGCCAAAAATGTAAACAACCTAAGAACACATGGTTATATTTAACAATATAATTACAGAAGCTGCTGCTACTACGATCAAGCAGAACTGAGGCTCTCCGTCGAATCCACTGCCTTGGCATAAGTGCTGCGTTGGTTGTCGAAGTCCCAGACCCTGAAGTGTATTCCAAATATAGTTATTGTTACAATTGTACATACTTTTCTAATTGATTTAATTTATAAAGCTTGATATATAACATAAAGACCATACACATGTTTTATCTTAATTGTTCTTGATTTATTCACACGTGCTAAGTAGGGCGCGGGGGCAGTTAAAAAAGTTAAAATAGGCTCCTTATTCAGGCCACAAAAATGCCAGGTTTAGGCACTAAAAACCTAAAATAAGCAATTTAGGCTGCATGGCCTAAATTAGGCAAAGAATTGTGTTTTGATTTTCTGAACTTAAAACGACTTTCTAAGATCTATAGAAATATTTGGGAAATCACAAACTTTAGTTAGAAATTTTAGAGAATACACGAGTTGAAACACCTACGTTAGTGTAGCATTTGGGAATATAATTCCTTCTTAATGTTAATTCTGCGGGCAATTTTTCTTAGTGTGTTTTTCCATGAAGTCTCTTAAATAATTGTCTTTTAACTTATTCAAAGGTATGTTGGCAGCAAGAAAAGCAAAGCACATCTCCGAGGCAATGTTCAACCTAAGACAAAAAATGCGGGCTGCGAGATTCGGGATTGAGCAGATTTGAAGTTAGGTTTTAGATTGGCGGCATAGATCAAGAAAGCACCTTTGTATCATGCGTGGTTTCCCGGACTTTAGGAACTATGGTCACATGTTTATGAATTCGTTTTAAACGTTCTATCCTTTTTTATTGGACAAAAATAGGTGTATCGCGTCGTCTTCTAGCGGTTAAGGCAAAAAGTGTTCTACGGCGCCGGTTTACCAATACAATGCGCACGGCGTGATTGGTCGTTCGGTAATTTCGGAATTGTTGACCAATAACGGCATCGATAGGGTGCGTTCATAAACTTCGCTCCGGCGTTGTGGTTATTTATTTTTACTTCCTTTTACGATAAAGGAAGTATTGGATTCACTCCAAAAATTCGAAATTGAGTTTTCAACAGATCTTCACGTTTTAGAGTCCCCTGAACACAAAAAACATATTTTTTTTAATCTATCTGTCTGCCTGTGTGTCTGTGTGTCTGTGAACAGAATATCTCAAAAACGAAAAGAGGTATGGCATTGAAACTTCATACATAAGTTTTATGTACTATGTAGATGAGACATTTGAAGACATTTGAAGAAAATCGCATAACCGGAAGTAGGTGTTTACTCTTGTGATTTTTCAATTGTTTTCGATTTTTTCAAAAACGGCTCTAACGATTTTTTTCAAACTTTATATTTTTATTACATTTTTAATGTGTATTGATGTGAGATAGGTGATTTTCCAGTTGAATATTTATAAAATGGTTTTTTTTTGGTTTTTTCTATTTTTTTTATTAACTCCTATTTTAAATACAACGCCCTGTATATTATTACATTTTTGAATTCAGCTTATAATTCTAGAAAAAAATTGTCTCTTCAACTAACTAACTATTTTGTGCCGTTTTTGTAGAATTTGCAATTTTTTAAAATTTTTGACAAATGCTTAGAATTAAAAATCAAATTTTTGGCTAATTATAAGATCACTGTAAAAGGAAGTTGTGTGAGTGTATTACAACAGATTTATTTATTTATTTATTTCGTACTCAGCCAACAGCTGTTAGGCCAATTATAGGCGTCGCTGTACATTTTATGGGGACTTCCAACCCCACTAACGACTGTCATGATGTTATTATGACATCAGGGGCCAACTATTTCCGTGGCAGCTGTACCACGAGGAGCCGAGTGAAGCAACCGTGAAACTCCCATCCAAGTTCCGACCAGAGAGAAACTATTGTAAAGATTCACTCAAAACCGTTCATAAATGCCTTTTAACAAAAAAATACTTAAAAGCTCACGTTCATGGACTTTGTTTCAAAAATTCTTCATGCTTGGTCAGGGCTTTGAAATAAAAAGAAGCCACATCTCTCAAACAAAAAGCACTTTCATGAAAGTGGCCAAGGTTTCTGAACCACTAAAATCCGAAAAACAACCAAAGTCTATTTTAGGCAGTATAAAAAGTTGCTTAGGCTTTTATTTCACATTTTAGGCTTTAATACATATGCATTAAAAAACTTGTTTTTGTATGAAATAAATTTCTGCCGCAGCCCCATACATGGGCCTAAAAAAATGACAATTAGGCAATTGCCCTAGAATCCGCGCTCTAGTGATAAGTAACTGAACTACCCGTTACGGCAAGTAAAAACAGAAGTTATTAAAATCAAAATGAAAGAGACGAGAGTAAACACGATAATCTTGTCATATTCAGTCAAATGTGTCATTAGCCGATTAAAGCGAAGGTTGAGTGTTAGAAACAACCGCAGTCTTAATTATTTGGATGGAGGTGCAGCGTTTGAAAAGGCCTTTTCGACGTCAGTATTCACGAGTCTATTTAATATATAGGGTTTGCTTGCATTCAGGACATTTAGTACTTCGCTTGATCGGTACCTTACACATTAATTCGAGCCAAACCTTCTTGTTGTTCTTGAAGTTACTATGATAACATGCCAGTAATTTATCGGATCGCTCAACGAGTAAATTCTCAGGCGGCCAGACCCGGTTCAATTATCGGCGACTATAGAGGGATTTTAGAGTTCGTATGCTCCCTAGCGACCACGCTAACACTTGTGGTAGTCGTTAACTTCTAACAAGGAAACAATTTCTCAATTTCTACAGAAAAAAATAGCCACCTACCAGGTTTAATGGCAAAGAAGGCTCACACTTTGTGGGTTTAAACAGGCCCCTGGCTAGAGATGGGCGCGTGAGTGAATTTTCGCTCACGTCACGCACGTTTCACGCTTGCTTTAAACAGTCACGTTCACGCACGTTCACGCTCACGTTCACTCACGTTCACGGCGTAACACGCCGTTCACGACGTGACACGCAGCTTTCATTTCAAAATTTTAATTCAGATAGAACAGAATATTCAAATTTAAAACCAATGAAAAAACCCTAAAGAGAACTAAAAATATGTTTTGCACCTGACATAATTTACGTGATATGTTGCAATCAGAATAGTTGACATAAAAAGAAAAAAATTAAAATTGACTACAATAACTTCGACAAGGGATAAATACTGATTTATCGCAAATATATTTCATTGCAGCTGTCTTCAAAGACATTACTTTTAATACCAAAGTTGTCATTGGAAGTGACGTTTCTCTTATGGGTATGAGTATAGAAGGTATATGTTGCTAGGGAACACTTTTAATTAGTAGGTTTGAAAGTACTTTTACGTACAAGGATCAACATTTTCAGCGTTAAGGCGAGTATACAAAAAAACATTACTGGTATTAGAATAATAAGTTCATCTACACAAGTACACAATAAATTGTTTAAAAATAAAACGTAGTCAACATTTTCAGTGTTAAGTCGAGTATACAAAACAAAACATTAGGTACTTTTCGAAAAATAGGTTCATCTACACATCTACACAATACATTTTTGGTTTAATAATAAAACGTAATTAACATTTTTAGCGTTAGCCGAGTATAAAAAACAAACCATTACTTTTATTAGAATAATAAGTTCATCTACACATCTACACATTAAAATGTTGATTTAAAAATAATATGTAATCAACATTTTCAGCGTTAAGTCGAATTCTGCGCTCTTCTAAAATTCGCCCAGCTGTAGAAAATACTCTTTCGCTTGTAGCGGAACTTGCCGGTATGTTTAAAATTTCTCAAGTTTTTTTAACAGTGGCGTATTTACACTGTTTTTCCAAAATCCTAAAATGCCATCTACATTTCCGAATTTTAATTTAGCATACTAATTTAGTTCTGTTTCGACATCATCCTAATTACATGTGTGATCGTCAGAGCTATCTCTAAGTGTAGAAAGATAAGAATCTGATGCTGATGTGCCAGTTTTAAGTCGTTTGCTATGTATTTCATCATCTATAGTTTTATTTGCATTATAATCTTCTCTTTTATGTGAAGGTATGAACTTTAAGGATTTATAATTAGGGTCCAAAAATAAAGCCACACAATGTAACTTGTTTGGCACAATTTGTGATTTAATGAATTTAAAAGTTGCTGCACCCTGCAGTTTTTTATTCGTTACTAAATATTTAACGTGAAATTAACGTGAAACGTGAATCACGCCTTGGAAATTTTCACTCACGTTCACGCACGTTCACGTTACGATTTTCAAATATTAGTCACGTTCACGACGTGACACGCCGTGACACGGCGTGACACGCCGTGACACGGCGTGACACGCCGTGACACGACGTGACACGACTGTTTTCACGTCACGCGCCCATCCCTACCCCTGGCCAATAATAAAAGGAAGAAGAAGAAGTAATTTATTCTCTGGGTTGGAGATACGTTTACAAACTCAGCTTTAGTTATGATTGTCGGTATCATTAAAAGCAGAAGCTAGACATGCACAACTACTTAAGGCAAGAGTAAATCCACCTACCAGAAAACTAGCAAAGAAATGATTATATTGAAAGCCGATAATGAATGAATCGTAGACCTATTACTTTCCTCTTGAAAAGTTCAGTCTCCTATACATTTGTTAAAAGGTTTTGAGCAGAATAGTTTTCGAGAAAATCTTAAAAGGGAATTCACAAGAACAGGCCATGCATCAATCAAATCAGTTCAAAAATTGTAACTGAGTAGTCACTTGAGTGACAGTCGCTGCTTTACTTGCTCTTTATTGACTTCGAAAACGCCTTCGAGTATGTTAATACAAAATACATCAGCATCAGAAAATAAAAATATAGTAACAAATTACTAACGTAATGAGAGGATGTAAGATATAGAATTCTGCATTAGCGATTCAGTCCGAGATTTTTAACAGTCTTTCGGCAGCTTAACAGGGTTCCTGTTATCTTCACTGTTATTCAGGATATTAATAGACATAAGGCTTCATAAAACTGTGAGAAACAAAAATACAGGTACTACATGTTTTCTTACCTTCACATACAAATATATATGTCCAGACAAAAGTAACCGACCTAGAGATAAAAGTAACTAAACATCAATTTAACGCCAGAATTAAAATACCTAATACCTGTGCAAAATCGGTATTATTCAACGGCTGTAAAGCTTGGGGACTCGCAAACAAATAAATACAAATTTTCTACATCGTTGTTTAAGACGTGTTCTAAAAATGCAGTGGGAAGGAACCATCGCAAACAGAGAATATTGGCTCAGAACAAAAAATATTGAATTGAAAAGACAACGATAAATTCAAAGAAATTGCTAGTGAAATGAGGACACTGGCTGTACACAGAACCGGAAAATGTTTCCTGTATTCCCCATATGTCTGATGACATATGAGCCTACTAGATCCAAACTCTGCGTTTACACTGTTAGTGAATTTGAGCTAGAGTCAAAAAACTGTTGCGTCGTGTTTGTTACGCCACTTGATCTGCAGAAGTGGACCAATAGATAGCACTACCACCAACGGAGATCGTATTATCTTAATTTGCTTGAAAATGTCCTAGTTTTAACGTAAAATATATTTTAAAAATGAACTTACATAGCTTTGCATCTGAATAACGCCTAAATTTTGAAAATCAATTAAAGTTTTACCCTTACCAATTCATAATAATTGACTATGTACAGATTGTTTTATTAACACGGTACCAACAATTATATTTTTTTGTAGAACTATTTTTATTTTTTACGTCCAAAGTTAAAACAAAATAAAAAGTAGCAAAATAGAGCGTTAGGTGAACAGACAAATTTTCTCTAGAATTTTAAGCTGAATTCAAAAATGTAATAATATAACGGGTGTCCTATTTAAAATAGGAGTTAATAAAAAAAATAGAAAAAAAACAAAAGAAACCCATTTTAGAAGTATTCAACTGGAAAATCACCTATCTCACATCAATACGCATTAAAAATGTAATAAAAATAAGACGTTAAAATTCGTTAGAGCCGTTTTTGAAAAAATCGAGAAAAACTGAAAAATCACAAGAGTAAACACCTACTTCCGGTTATGCGATTTTCTTCAAAAGCTTGTTGTCGCATCTACATAGTACACCAGACTTATATATGAAGTTTCAACCGCATACCTCTTTTCGTTTTTGAGATATTCTGTTCACAGGCACATACACAGACACACACACAGACAGACCAACGAAAAAAATATGTTTTTGGGTTCAGGGGACTCTGAAACGTGAACATCTGTTGAAAACTCAATTTCGAATTTTTGGGGTGAATCCAATACTTCCTTTATCGTAAAAGGAAGTAAAAAATCTGGTGTGATACATGCACACAACTTCCTTTTACAGTGATCTTATAATTGGCCAAAAATTTGATTTAAAATTTTTAAGCATTTGTCAAAAATGTTAAAAAATTACAAATTCTACAAAAACGGTGCAAAATAGAGCGTTAGGTGAACAGACAAATTTTCTCTAGAATTTTAAGCTGAATTCAAAAATGTAATAATATACCGGGTGTGCTATTTAAAATAGGAGTTAATAAAAAAATAGAAAAAAAAAACAAAAGAAACCCATTTTAGAAGTATTCAACTGAAAAATCACCTATCTCACATCAATACGCATTAAAAATGTAATAAAAATGAGAAGTTTGAAAAAAATCGTTAGAGCCGTTTTTGAAAAAATCGAAAAAAACTGAAAAATCACGAGTAAACACCTACTTCCGGTTATGCGATTTTCTTCAAAAGCTTGCTGTCGCATCTACATAGTACACAAAACTTATATATGAAGTTTCAACGCCATACCTCTTTTCATTTTTGAGATATTCTGTTCACAGGCACACACACAGACACACACACAGACAGACCAATGAAAAAAAAATATGTTTTTGGGTTCATGGGACTCTGAAACGTGAACATCAGTTGAAAACTCAATTTCGAATTTTTGGGGTGAATCCAATACTTCCTTTATTGTAAAAGGAAGTAAAAAATCTGGTGTGATACACGCACACAACTTCCTTTTACAGTGATCTAATAATTGGCCAAAAATTTGATTTTAAATTTTTAAGCATGTCAAAAATTTTCAAAAATTACAAATTCTCCAAAAACGGTACAAAATAGAGCGTTAGGTGAACAGACATATTTTCTCTAGAATTTTAAGCTGAATTGAAAAATGTAATAATATACCGGGTGATTTATTTAATATAGGAGTTAATAAAAAAAAATAGAAAAAAAAACAAAAGAAACCCATTTTAGAAGTATTCAACTGGAAAATCAACTATTCCACAGCAATACACATTAAAAATGTAATAAAAATAAGAAGTTTGAAAAAAAATCGTTAGAGCCGTTTTTGAAAAAATCGAGAAAAACTGAAAAATCACAAGAGTAAACACTTACTTCCGGTTATGCGATTTTCTTCAAAAGCTTGCTGTCTCATCTACATAGTACACAAAACTTATATATGAAGTTTCAACGCCATACCTCTTTTCATTTTTGAGATATTCTGTTCACAGGCACACACACAGACACACACACAGACAGACCAATGAAAAAAAAATATGTTTTTGGGTTCATGGGACTCTGAAACGTGAACATCAGTTGAAAACTCAATTTCGAATTTTTGGGGTGAATCCAATACTTCCTTTATTGTAAAAGGAAGTAAAAAATCTGGTGTGATACACGCACACAACTTCCTTTTACAGTGATCTAATAATTGGCCAAAAATTTGATTTTAAATTTTTAAGCATGTCAAAAATTTTCAAAAATTACAAATTCTCCAAAAACGGTACAAAATAGAGCGTTAGGTGAACAGACATATTTTCTCTAGAATTTTAAGCTGAATTGAAAAATGTAATAATATACCGGGTGATTTATTTAATATAGGAGTTAATAAAAAAAAATAGAAAAAAAAAACAAAAGAAACCCATTTTAGAAGTATTCAACTGGAAAATCACCTATTCCACAGCAATACACATTAAAAATGTAATAAAAATAAGAAGTTTGAAAAAAAATCGTTAGAGCCGTTTTTGAAAAAATCGAGAAAAACTGAAAAATCACAAGAGTAAACACCTACTTCCGGTTATGCGATTTTCTTCAAAAGCTTGCTGTCGCATCTAGATAGTACACAAAACTTATATATGTAGTTTCAACGCCATACCTCTTTTCGTTTTTGAGATATTCTGTTCACAGACAGACACACAGACAGACACACAGACACACAGACAGACAGACCAATGAAAAAATATGTTTTTTGGGTTCAGGGGAGTCTAAAATGTGAAGATCTGTTGAAAACTCAATTTCGAATTTTTGGGGTGAATCCAATACTTCCTTTATTGTAAAAGGAAGTAAAAAAGAACTGAGAGACGAAATACATGAGCGACATAATAAAATAAGTAAGCAAACTAAAAAGGCAATTATAAAATGCAAATACAAATATGTACAACGTATATCAGACTAGAGAGGTAGAGCAGCAGATAAAGCTAAGAGATAACAGACAAGCTAACGCAGTTAATCTAAAATAGAGAAAGTGAAATAGTATGCAATAATTGGAAACATTGGCTAGATATTTCAAAGTTATTCTGAATGGAAAAAGTTGCGAAACTAGAGAGTATTCCAGAAACTAAGGGACTTAAGCTTGCAGACCATCTGCTGACAAAATAGGAATTAATTAAAGTTGTTTTATAAACCAGAAAAGAAATCAAGCTGCAGGAATAGATCAAATGCCAGCAGATATCTTGAAAGTAGTTATGTTATACAATTGCATATGTTTTCCACTAATAGAAAGGATATAGAAAAAAGAGAAATTTCCAAGAAATTTTAAAAAGAAGAGAAGGTAATACGTATATGAGCAGTACAGAAAACTCAATTCAGTACAAAAATATAAACGTGAGCAGATGTAGAATTATGCATTATAGTTTTACCTACAATAATAGCAGTTTCGCCATGTGCTTCCGCCCTTTCGGTATTTGGTGTAATAAATATCATAACTAGCTTCACTTAAAGATTACCTACAAGCTATCACAATACAAATGAAGAATCTATCTACCCCTTAACGCTGTCAGCCATCTATTGTCCACCAAGACACAGAATTCCTCAAGAGCACATAACACGTTTCTTTGAAACTCTGGGTTCACGATTCATAGCTCGATGTGACTTTTTTTTCAAAGCACGCCTATAGGGATCAAAGTTGACTAACATGCGAGATAGACAACTTCTATCCCTGATAATAAACATACGATCCCACTAGGACATCTACATACTGGCCGACAGACATGAATAGAATTCTACACCTAATTGAATACACCAAGTCTCTTTATTATTCATAAAATATCCAACAATTATGTCAAAATTGATGATAATTATGATTTGCCGTTAGATGATTTTTCAATAACTCGAACAATTAGTGATGTAGTCGTAAAGCCCCTGGATTTGATCTAATAACTGCAAAGATGCTTAAACATCTCTCAAAGAAAGCAGTGACACTACCTATTAACAGTATTATCCAACTCTACCTTATTTGCAATATACTGACCCACCCAACTAAAACTCGCCCAGGTAATCATGATCTTAAAACCAGATACACCAGCTAATGAGGCAACTTCATAATAAAATCATACTAGCCTTCTTTCAACTATTTCCAAATTAATAGAAAAACTAAAAAGAATTAGAAACCGAGTAGCGCAGATGGGTAGGCGCTTGCCTTGCATTAAGCAATTCCTCGGTTCGAATCCCGCGACGGCCGGAATTTTCCGCAGCCTGACGATTTGAACCGGGCTCGGTGAGACCATTCACAGTTCGGCACCCAATTAACTGTGCTCTACTCAGAACCACAGACCGAAGAGATACAGTAACAAGGTCAACATGACACACACGCACGCACACACAGCTCACACAATGGTTGCTGTGCAAGCACAAAAGGCGCGCTCCAACCGTGTATCCCGAATCCGGGGCAAGTTGAGCATTGTACCGCCAGATGCAAGCACATAAAGCACCAGGCTCGACACCGTAAGGTAAAACGAGGTTATCGATTATACATACATACATACATACTAAAAAGAATTCATTACCAGAAAATTGCTTCTCACCACACCAATCTGGCTTTCTTCACCAGTACAACTGTGCTACCGACGTTATTAATATAACCTTGTACATGGTTTGGCAAAGAGAGCTAGTACTGAAAATTAAAGCAACCCTTCCATAGCAATACTAACTTCTGCTCAAAGCCAACCTGACTGGTTGTTACTTTCAAGTTAAAGTTGTCAACCAAGTTTCAACTTTCTATCAAATCAATACTGGAGTCCCACAGTGCAGTGTCCTAGGTCCTACACATTCTCTACAAAGCAGATCTGTCCTCGTTCAACGAGACAGCAACAGACATCTTTGCAGACGATACAGCTGTTTTTGCATGTGATAGCTCTTTAGAAGTGGCCACCCCCACCACGCCCAGATCACAATTATTAAATTTTAATATTTCCTCCTGGTGATGTAAAAATAGAAAATTAATGCAAACCAAAAAAAATATCCGCTTACAGCACGTTCACATAGAGGAAACAAGAATGTCCAACAGGTATCTTGAATAATATTCGAGTGATCCAATTAAATGTAGTTCGATGTTTAGGTATGCGTACAGAGAAAAAGCTTAAATGGAAAACTCATATATTATAAAATTATTAAAAAGAAAAGACTGAGACAGCCGAATGAACAAAGGGGTTGGCTAATAAAAATAAATGCACGTTGTTCCCAAAAAGTCAAGTTGCTTATGTATAAAGGCATCATACAACCCATATGGACCTACGGAATTGACTTATGGGGATGTTTTAGTTTCTCAAATGTAGATATTTTACAGAGATACATCAGTCAAAAGTGCTACGCTTAATAGTATACGCTCCATGGTTTGTCTGCAACAACATTTTGCAAACAATTAGCGTATAGAAATTTGCTACAATTAAGTCTTAGTTTCTGATTCATAACAACATGCAGCGATGGAACGTTAAGATCAAAATTTATAAGAGCAAAGAATAACTGTTAAATGTAGAATCCCTAAGAGCTATGCAGATACATATTGGGCAAAAAATAATGAAATGAAATTTATGAACTTAATAAATGTGGTGATTGATTAAAATGAGACACCTCAACACATTATCACAAGAATGAACAAAGCCAGACGTGCATATACATTACTAGGAAAATTTTGCAAGTATAGAACAGTAAATACCAGAGAATGTAAAGTATCCAAATAATTATTATTACCTACAAGAGATACCTACCTTAAGTATTTACGTTTGTATAATAGCGTCGTGAGACAGAAACATTTATTTTACACGATAAAAGTATTCGCTTAAAAACACTTGCATAAATATGGTATATAAATTGTATTCTACATTTACTTTCTTCGTCGATAAATGTTTTACAACGCTACCAACTCGCCATTACGGGAATATGCAATTACTTGTCTGTAAAGGTTTTTACGTGTTTAATTGTGTAACACTGACGGTAAATGTCTTGCATCACACACTACAGAACTATACCGAAGGCACTAAGTTACGTGGCTATTACAAAAAGCTCAATTATAATCGATGTGTAGCTGTGATATGGACGTCTCCAGGTCGCAGCCATTACCTAACCAAGCATCTTCAGGCGACGTCAACAACTCGTGACGTCACAGCCAACTGCTCTCGTTTATGGTTGGGTATAGTAGAGCAAGAAATATCTACATGGAAATTTCAATGAGAAAATATGGATGAATGATTTGTAACACTTTATAAACCTCCGAAGAGCCATACAGAGGGGCGTCCAAACACAACCTGGCTTGAGCAGAGTGAGCAGAGCTTGGAACATTAGCCAGAAGTAAAGGCAAGTGAAAATGTTGTATAACCCTATAACTACTCTACGAGGAAATGGTAGGAAAAGTAGTAGTACCTTTGTAATATACAAAGGTAGTACTACTACATGCATTCTTAACACAAATAACTCCGGGGCTCCGCTCCGTTTACCTTTGCTTCGTAATTTTTCCAAAACGTTTTATTCGAAGTCTTTATCCAATATAAGCGTATACAAGGAAAGTTTTCGGGGATTACGTTAAATTCGCATCGGTTTACTACTGCTTACTTAGGATTACATTATGCAGCATTATTCAAACTGGGAACTAACACCGCCAATATTGACACAGTCCCACGTTAATTAATAAGATAACAGTTCTATAACGAAACACTGGGCATTTTTAAAGCGATAAAAGAGTGGTAGTGGCTAGATTTTTACGTGTAAATGCTTCTATTAAAACATGCTTACATTTACATAATTATAATCTTAAAAGCAATACGTTACTCAGGAACAGTTTATATCAGTTCATAATTTTTGCTAAGCTGTTCACGTTTTTCTTTAGGTTGACTACATGGCTGCATAGCTAATCATATTTTTGGTTATTTATAAACTGAGAACACGAAAACTAACGCAAAGGTTAAAGCATTCGCACGTATTACATCAGATTATGCAGCTACATGCTTTTTTTATCGTAAATTAATCTACATCTACGAAAAAATGTCAGCAATAACCTCCATAAAAATTAATTTTAATTGCCACGACACTGACACACAAATTAATATGGCGTAACCTTGAAAGAGCAAAATTCTGTTTGCATTCAGTACAAATCTTTATTGCGGAATTGAGAAAAATACAGGAACCAAAATTTCGTACAATAAAATATTATTTTCCAAAGTCTTTGTAAAGTGCATCATCAGTGAAGTACGACTAGATAAATAATAACAGATAATAGATATATAGACGAACCCTCTCTTAAAGATTAAAAGTAATATAAAGCTACAGCTGAGTAATTACAATTGAGAAAAGTTATATTATCTGATACAATCTTCTTGTAAAGGATAGTAGTTATCAGAAAAACATGCATAGACATAATTTGGTCTGAAAAACTCTAAAATGAAGTAATACAAATTTGAAAATCTAGCATATTTTAACTTTTTCGTATTAAATATGATGAGCTGAAGAATTGAGTTACAGGGAAATATATACAAAGATATTTTGATATTGAAGGAAAGAAAATCGAAAATTAAAGGTAATCACTAAAAAGTATTTTGGGCAAATAAAGAAAAATATTCATAAAAATGCTTCTGAAAAATTGTCTGTAATTAACAGCTTTTGTGACAGAAGAATAAACTAAAAAAAAACTGAACAATCTTAAAATTACAAAACTAGATCATAATCCAACAACGACCATCTCTTGACGATAGATCACTAAAAATGAAAGAACGCTAGAAAAGTTCATATTGAACGTCTTATTTTCTGTAAATACTAATAATGGTAAGAACAGAAAACATGATATTAGTATAGGAAAAAATTAAGAAGATGAAGAGCAGATCATGAATTTAAAAAATCTGTAAAGGGCTTTACTCAAAACTTACCTCGCAAGTGGACGTTGTGACACTAAATAATTTTAAAAATCCAAGGAAAATAGGTGTAAAATATTTTCACGTTTCTAATAATACTTAAACAATAGAAGAAAACACTTTGCAATGCAAAGTACATCCATTTTTAAAAAACATTACCCGTGATGGGATTCGAATTTCAGTGCCTGCGAACGAGCCTGCGCATTCATTTCTGTGTTCGCCGGTAGCCCACGGATAATCAGATCTTCGCTGCGTGAGCCACCGGGACGCTTTGAATTCCTGCGATGCAGCTACATTTAACGTCACACACTTATTCGTTGCTCTTTTTTGTCTCGCACAACACTTATCCTGTATCTGTTGGGTTCAATTTTTGACAAGGGTAAAGCTTGCGCTATGTACAAATTATTACTTCTATATAGTTCCCACAAAAACACTTTATTTTTTAAGTTGCTCTCCGTGTATATATTTGTCTGAAATTTTCTCGGTTTCATACCAAGTAAATATATAATGTGTATGCAAAATATCGTCTTCCTGCAACAAATAGTTTTCGAGTTATACCGCCAACAGACAAACACACAGACGTACAGACGGAATTAAGAAAACCTGTTTTTCCTCATCTAGGGACCCTGAAACGTGAAGATATGAAGAAATCTCGGAAGTTGATTTTTTCGAGATTACAATACTACCTTTGTCTTAGACCAGGGAAGTAAAAATCCAATTACCAATAATTCTATGCTTCTTCTATTCTTCTTTCTAACGACTAGGAGATTATTCTATTTGCCTAGTCTCGCTATTTCGCCGACAACGAAAACCAGCTCTACTGCAATCTTTTAGCTGGATTGCCAGGTTTCCCTAGAATACCATTCTTATATCGTTTAGCCATTATACTGTAGTTCATTTGTAACGTTTCGCCCAGCAGAAACGCGTTCTTCGGAATTAAAATTAATTCGCGCGTTTTCCCCTAGCGATTTCTACGTTACGCGTTTGAATTTTTCGCCCGCGCTGTCAATACGTCACCAAGAGATCCCCGCTCCACGTATTGCGCTGCTCCCCCACTTAGAATGCCCGAAGTGGTTGCTAGACGCACGAAGCACGAAGAGGAGCCCATAAAAAGCTGCTTCGCGAGGCATTCAGGGGCACTTCCTTCATAGACATTCATTCGCATTCATTCCCTCCCTTCATTTCCTTCCTGTTCCTGTCCGACCGTTTAAAGAGAATTTCCCGTCTATACTTCGGATCCCGATATCCATTAGTATCTTCCCATAGCTACAGGCGAACCGATGCCTCCAATCTTGGGGACCGTGTTCCTAGCTAGCATTTAATTAAGCCCATTCCCTGAAGAATCAGTTTTTAGAAGCGATGCCTCACGAGTGGGGAAACCGTTTCGCTGATTAAACTAATACCTGTTAAAATCCTGAACTAATAATTGTACCAAAACTTCCTGGAGGACGTTGGCAAATATTTATATCAAAATTTCCTGGAGGACATATTCGAAACGAGGGTTTAAGAACCAGGCCGTTTCATATGTCGATTTCGTAATACTAAATAAGTCCGCCGACTAACATAACATTTGCCCGGCCCGAGCCTATCAAATTTCTTGTTATTAAAGGCCGACACGTAGTCGACCTTCAAGGCCCCTTTAAGATTGCATTTAATATCTGTTTGACTACAGGATTGTACTCACCGTTCCAAACATCTCCCTATCGTAACACGGGGGATCTGCGACGCCGTCGTGGCCGTGGACTGTCTTAAGCCGCCACCACGAAGCGGAACTCCAGGTGGATAAAAGTCGTCAACTCCTCGTTCGGCCGCATCACGCACAAACACTTCACCGTATCCCCGGGAATTGCAAGGCTATCACGGTGTCGTAAGGCGTAAAACATAGCATACTCGAAATAACCTATTTTGCAGCTACACGTGTTTTCGACATCAAACCTGATATTTGGCTTCCGGAGGTTGGCACCACCGTGAATTACTTTGGACAAATCGTCTTCCCGGCCAGTGGCGTTCCGACGACTTTTCCTGAACGCGGCTAAACGGACCATCCACACGCAGATGCAAAACGGGTTGCCGAGGCGTAAGGAACGGGCAACAGAACGTCCAGCATAATTATTAAAATTAATTGTAAAATACATTTTATTTGGCTTTTACGAGATATACTTATGTATGTAAATACAATACATTATAATTAAACTGTCTAAAATTATCCTGGTGTTTGTTTGCTAATTTTCAAGTGTATATCTGACTGAACCAAATTAACTCCGATTGAGAAAGCTACCCGAAGGTAATTTATTAAATTCATTATCCCTTATTAGCAGAGGGCTAGGATGTTACACATTCTCCCGACATGTTCTTTCCATTCCTTTTTCGTTTTTTTTCATTTCACCACTTCCTGTATGTTACCCCATCCCCCTGTGTTACTTTTTCTGACTGGATGTCCATTAGTGACACCCTTATTATTTTTGTAGTGTTTTCATTTTTGTAAGTCACTTAAAAATCAAATGTCAGGATTGACATTTAAGTATAAACGCAGTTGCATTCATTAATTATGCAATATTCTATAGCCATACTAGGTAAAAATATTTTGGATCATGCTTTAGTACGATTAATAATTACTCTTTCACTCTATGAAATATGTTACTTATTGCATATTCCTTTAGGGCTTTGATATTTTAGTTTTTTTATAATAGATTGTTTTTTCCTTCTGCATTTACATCTATCGGTGTTTATTATACTTATTTCCATTTTACGCCATAATAGCTGTACATTGTAATTTAAATTATGTTCTATTTTTTTGTTAATTCATTTTGATCAAATAATCGAGTAAAAATACCCTACACCAAGAAACCAACGATAACGGGCGACGACTAATACAACTGGCAGAACTCAACGATTTAAAGGTAATACGCAGCTGCTTCCCACACAAAGTCATCCACCTGGGGACATGGAGGTCCCCAACAAGGAACGCTACACAGATAGACCACGTACTCATATACAAGAGATGGGCGTCTTCAGTGAAAGATGTGAGGGTGCCTAGAGGGCCTAACTGTGATAGTGACCACTACCTAATAATAGCTAAAATAAAGCAAAGGATTGCAAATGTGAAGAAGGACGAACAACAAATTAAAAAGAAATAAAACAGCTAAAAATTTGCCAACGCAAATATAGCAAAAGAATACATGCGCCACATCGAGCTACTTCTAGAAGAGCGTAGAAATAACGACAGCGAATCAGGTATAGAACAAGAATGGCAGGGGATAAAAAACGCAATAGCAACAGTTGCAGAAACTGTGATAGGGAAAAACAGAAAAAGCGTTCATGGTTCGACGAAGAATGCCGCGAACTAGTAAAAAAAACGGCGCAAGGCTAAAATAGCTGTAGTCTAACAGCAAATAAGACCGGTTAGATTACGAAGAAAAAAGAAAGATGAGCGACAAAAAGTGCAGAGTGAAAAAAATAGAAACCCTAAACAATAAAATTCAAGAAATCGGAAAACACAAGATTAATAAAAATACAAGAAGTTCTACAAAGACATGGGCGAACTTAAAGCTTAATTTAAACCGAAAACAAACATTTAAGGGCCGGTTGCAGAAAGCAATGTTAAGTCTGGTGTTAGCTAACATCGCGTCAAAGTGAACAAACTCGCATCAAATTTTGTTTACTAATGTATTAGTTACCATAAAGATTTGAGATTTGATTCGTTTTTGTTCACTTTGACGTCGCGTTAGCTAACACCAGACTTAACATTGCTTTCTGCAACCGGCCCTTAGAGAGACCAAACTGGAACAACTCTAACCAGCTTCCAAGAAGTTCTAGAAAGGTGGAAAAATTATTTCCAAGTACTTTTAACAGAACAAACACAAAGTGAACACACACAACTCACTCATGCACACAGCGGACTTGGAAATCCCGCCACCAAACCTAGAAGAAATAGGGGCACCCTGTGTAAAATGAAGAATAATAAAGCTCCTGGACAAGACACAATAACAGCTGAACTGATGAAGCAGGGAGGGCAATTTAATTCGAAACATCTGGATCAAAGAAATAATGCCTGAGGACTGGAAGGTGGCAGTCATTATGCCTATACATAAAAAAAGGGATAGGTCCGAATGCAAGAACTACAGAAACATGTCGCTACTAAATGCGTCATATAAAATCTTCACCTGCCTGCTAAATCAAAAGCTCAGCCAGTACGCAGAGCAAATAATTAGCGAGTTCCAAAACGGTTTCCGACCAAGCTGCTAGACAGACCTTTGGAAAATGTACGGAGTATAATATACTAATACATAATCTATTTATTGACTTTAGCAAAGCGTTCGACTCCATAAACACGGCAAAACTAGCAGCTGACCTGCTAGCTCTTGGCAATCCTCGTAAACTGATCTTCCTTGTCAACATGTCCCTACAAGACTTAAAGGCTATGGTCGAACTAGAAGGAGAAATGAGAAAACCCTTCAGTATTAATAAAAGAGTGAGACAATGGGATGCGCTATCCTCAACGCTCTTTAATCTAACCTTAGAGGCAGCGCTAAGAAAATTAGACGGTAACTCGTGCCTGAATATAAAGACGACGCAGATCTGTGCATCTGCAGTTGACTTTATGATAACCTCCAGAATAATGGAAGCGCTGAATGACAAACTACAAATCCTCCAAGATGAATGCACTACAATAGGTCTTCAAATAAACACCGAAAAAAACAACGATATGAAATGCGCCAAAAGTAAAAACATCGATGAGCAAGATACCATAGGAATTTCAAGAGTAGCGTACGAGAAAGTTCAAAATTTTAAATATCTAGGCTCACAACTGAACAGCGAATGACCAATAATAGACACACCAAGATCCTGACGAAATGGAAGACAGCAACCAAAAGAAGCACAGGAAGACCCCCCTCCCCCAAAGAGATGGATGGTAGATGTCCAGCAGAACCTGCAAGTGCTAAGAATCCGAAACTGGAAAATATGTACCGAAAGCAGACAACAATGGAGAAGAATTATGGATAATGCCAAAGCCCACAAAGGGCTGTAGAGCCGGAAGAAGTAAGTAAGAAGTATAATAATCGAGTACGACGGTTTGATCAACTTCGAATATTAAATCCTTTTGTGGTTTTTGTTTTGTGGGCTTTATAGTTCCTATGAGTTTACATAGTTCTAATCCATGATTGTATCCAGTGTTTGGGGATGCTAACAATGGCGATAAAAAAGACAAAATCCTGAAACTACTAAACACAATTTTAATTAGATGATTACAAAGGGAATGTAGATAAAAATATACCTAACACGGTAATATAGGTTATAAGCGAAGTGCAAATATAAAAAGTACTAACAGCGGAAATAACTACAGCTTTTAGATAATATTGCACATCATTAAAATTTACTATACTACGCCGAATATCAAACCACAATAAATTTAAAAGGTGTATCTATTTCTATAGAATTATTCCAAACATGTTGCACAGAGAATTATTAAATGCCTGATATTGAGGAAAACGTATGTAACACGTATAATAACAACTGCGAAAACTGATAAAGAATAAAGCAATTCAAGCACTAACTGTAGGTAAGAAAACGTGGATTAGGAGTTTTACTAACCATCAAACAGATTCGATGTACTAACAAACAAACACATCTAACAACTTTGGCAGAAGAGGAAATAAATATTAAGTACCCATTCAATGTGATCAGAAGGTTAAATAATAATATATTAATCCTCGGCATTCGCCTCGCCCAACAATATTCACAGTCGTTTGGGAATGTTACGCTTTTCGTCCTAGATACACAATGTACTATTTAGAAGTACACTCATCTTGGCAATCAAAGGTCACTTTGTGCTTTTATGTTTACTGAACAGACTATAACAGCCAACTGAAAGGAGGAAACATCGTGAATGGATTATATATGTTCATCGTTTTAGGTTTTCATTAACTGATGAATTCGGTCATTTGCCATTTGAAATATCTTTGCGTCGGCGTCGCTAATATTGTCTATTCACCTCGTTGTTTATAAAATGTATAAGTACTAAATAATTCAATTTAAAGACACGAATGACCTTCAGGCAACCAGTCTAGCCATTATAAATTAGAATGAAATTTTAACATCTCTGCAGTAAATTTCCTTCCAAATCGCAGTATACAAACATTAATTTTGCATGTTTCTTTAAGACACTTGAACATCGGTTTACAGATGGTGGACCAAGGCTAACAACCCCAACAAGACGCCAACGTCACCAGCTGAGCATCTCCAACATATTTCCACCAGAAAATCCTTCTTATTGGTCTTCAGATACAAAAAAAAAACTTCATACGTTCTGGAATTCTTCATGACTAAGTAAATTTCCTCACATTAAAATCCTGTCAGAAATTTTCCTCAGAATGCTCGCCAACAATGGTTAACTGGGACGCTCATCTAGAAACACAACAAAACCACCTTCACGATATAACAACAAACAGATTATGATAACGAGAGCATGTGGCCGGCTGGTAAAGCGCTTACGCTTGCAGTAGGCAGGTAGTGGGTTCGAGCCCCAAATCCGGGCGATGATAACATCGAACGCTCTCCGGCCATCATAATAATATTTTTGGTGGTCGTCATCCCTGGAAAGAGAATCCTTCCTACTAATTCAAGGGGACAGGCTACGGCACCTTCCCGGGCCACGGCCAAAGAAGGCTTATAAAGCCGCAGTTCGTGTGGTAATAGAGTATATTATATGGAAAAAGAAGAAGATGAAGCTTGGGATAACTTAAAAGAGAAACAGAAACAGAAAAGCAACAAATGCACATTCTTTTCAGAAATGAGGAGGACATGGACATTGCTACTGATCATCTAACACAAATGAACAGATCATTCCACAGCAGAAGAAAATAGCGAAAACACTGATGACAAACGCAAACTACGAAAAAACCACAACAGCAGAACTGTCAAAATACTTAGAAAACTTCTAGATAAACACAGAAACCATTGAGTATTCTTTGTTGAAAGCTAAAAGAAAACCTAAATGACCCTGTCCGATCTATATAAATTACATCACAACAGTGGGCTAAAAAATATAGATAAAAGGCAAATACATTTGCATAACACCTTGCACAGCTCATCACTATTTCCAAGACGATACCAGTAAGAACAGGAAGAATCAGTTCTGAAATATGTTGATGTACTGCATCAGATAAACTTTTTAATAACATAAAGAAAAAGGAGATACGCTGTATCTTCCAGACAGATCTGAACCAAAGTTAATTTTGTGTATTCAATCCGATCACACGCAGTTGTCTCCTGCGACTGGGTTATTTGCCACTCAGTGGAAGACTACTTAAATCATCGCTATAATAAAACCAGGCGAGTATGAGCCAATAGCCTCGTTATATCGCTTCATTAGTTTTCTACCAGAACTGTCGAAAACATTCAAAAAAATCTTCTGAAAGAAAATCAAGGCATAGAGACGTAAAACCTAAACATCAGTTTGGTTTTAGGCAACAACGCTCAACTGTAGAGCAGATCAATCGACTTCCTACGGACGCTAGCATTGGCCTAGAAAAAAGATATACTATCTGCTGCATTCTTTGATACCGTAATCTCTAGGTATTGAGATGTTACCGTATCAATACGCATTTTCTCTTCTTAAAAATAAGAAACCCCAAATAGCACTTCACCTAATCCAATTAGAAATACCACAACAGACTCGCCAATCTCAAGAAACACTGTCGTGGTGATGTTCGCTGATGATACTGCTGATACTTCAAACCGAACAGCAGATATAGCCTGAAAGAATCTTCAACTCGACCTAAATATAATATCAGACTGATTAAAAATACGGCGTACAAAAGCAAATGAGTCAAGAGAAATTCACATGACGTTCACATTACGTAGATCTATCCCCCAGTATTTTTCAATAACTTAACCAATGAGTAAAATCCAAATATCTTGGTATTCATTTGGACAGGAGGTTAACCTAAGCACCACATACAAGAGTTACAATCTAACTTTCTCCAAGGTCTTTTGGTTAATGGTCTATAAATCCCAACTATCAGCATATAATAAGTTCTTGATAGGTATACAAATGGATTATCAAACCTAGCTGAACCTACGGAATCTGGCTATGGGAAACCGTAAATATTTCAAAAATGTAGACAATCAAATGTGTTAAAAGCTATAGCTGGAACTCCAAGGTATTATCCTATTAGAGCGATACATCGCATTCCAGCTGTGCAAGAAGCGATTTGTGAATTTAATGCAAAGTAATAGAGTCGACTATATTATTTCATTCAGCTTCTGTGGTCCACTTCTGGATATATTTTTGGTTGTGTGCGGCTTGCGTCCAGTTTTTCACTGCTCGCTTAATATTGTGGCTCCAACGTGTTGGCGGTATTTCTTTGCTTCGTTTTGTCCACGTAAGGCGCCCACTCGAATATTCTCTTCGTCCATCTGTCACTGAATCTCGCCACGTGTCCAGCTGTCCAGACCAATTCCATTTCAGCCTGGTAACCTTTGTGATTATATCGTATACTTCTATTCCCCGTCGAATGTCACCAATTCACAGAAATGGAGTTGATACACAATTGCCCTAATACTTACGCAGTGCAACTGCTGTTCAAAGTTTTTTCAAAATAATTATAACATTTTAACAATACAATACCTGGATCGATTTCCATGATATTAGGTGTGCAGATCCATTAGGATAGAAGTAATTTTTTGAAATGATATTGGTTATTTTCGGTGGCCTACCAGTGGTTGATATGTGGGCTTCACAACGCAGATCTGACAGTAACTATTTAATGGTGAGCTTCATTAATATATTATGGCTTAACAGAACGCATTTAAATGTACGTAAATTGGGTTAAATAATCTTATTTTGCACCCAGAAATCTGTGATTTAGTAATAACTACATATTTTATGGTCACCTTCTCTATAATAATAATAGTAATAATAATAAATGTGATTATTATGCACAAACTTAGTATTCACTTTACTGTATTTCCAAAATGTGAGTCGCATTAATAGTCACCACTCGAAGTTTCCATCCTATATAGCATAATAACTCAAATACAACCACTCAAATTATTAGCAGCGTTATAAAATGGGCGCAGAGTTACAAGCGCCATCATCGAGGACCCATTTACACCTGATGTTCCGCACCTAACAAGTTGGGGCCTGACGTCACTTAGTGTCTCCTGATAATTCCAGGTCGCGACCCTATCAAACCTTATATCAATCCAAAGCGATCATGAGGGACTCTAAATCGCAAATCCGAAGTCGGCCTTCAACTCGTCATTTTATCGACGGAGGCATCTAAGCCATCCCGACAAACAATTTTCGAGTAACCCTCGTCATTTTAAGCTCAGATGGATGGTCAGCGCACACAAGACTGATGTGTTACGAGGCCGAATTTATGAATCCGCGGAGATAAAAATTAATAAGGGCGGCCGTAAATAAGGAACTAATCTCGTGTCCGCATCTTTGCGAAAAATATGAATTTAAATTTCAGCTTTTCCCAACTCTCTTAATTGTGCCCTACTTGATTGAAATAAGGTTTGCCGGGAATAATTAATTTTTGCTTTTGGAAAAAGTATATTTCCACCCCAAGTTCATAATGTTTCATTAGTAGAGAATACTTAATTTCATATTCGTATTAATTACTTTAGAAGTAAAATCGCAGTAAACAACATGATTATCATAATCTACGATATTTAGTTAGAAAATATAAGAAGTCAAGCCTATAGCATCTGCTACAACATAAAATATAAAGGACTTACGTCAACATGGAGTCCAGCCTGAGGAAAGACTCTGGTGGGTGGTTCTTCTTTGGGTACATATCTATAAAACTCATCCGTGCCACGATACCACTTAACGGAATACAGAGGGGCGTCCTCCAAGTCATAATCACACCCCAGGGTGACCGAGTGACCTGCTCGCACAGCCCTCGGGACTGTTAGACGTACCCCCTTCAAACTTCTGCTGCCGTATATTTCTGAAACAAAAATTTGCATTCCGTGAGCACCCTGTGTTGAGAAACTGGGACAACTTGATAAATAATAATTTTATTGTGCCTTCAGTGGGATAATCTACCGAACAAGCGCCTTCATATTATTTTGGAGTTTGTTTTCCACTTTTGCCCTTCGGGTACAAATGGAAATAGGAAGGAAATTGAATACCAAATATTCCAGTTAGTGGCTTTTGCATTTACAATAATTAATCTAGGTTCATTAAGTCAGGCACGATTACCATTTCGATTGGGTTTATTAATTCTATATTTTAGACAAAGAAATCGAAGTGTAAAGAATTATCTTACAACGTAATATAAACCGGTACATGTATACTAATTACGAATATCAATTTCATGCAAGTTTTCATTCCAATATGTACGATGTACGTCTAACATCAATGACTAGTTTCATATACATAGCGCTAGTTACAGAAAATTGGTTTTTGTTCCCCTTATAATTTATTTATGGCAAAAAATGCAGTGTTCCATCTTTCGGTACTACACCAGCTGTCAATATGTTTTATAAACAACCCCAGTAATTAGATTAACAATATTAATATTTAACTTTAAATTACTAACTTTTAATTGTAACTACGCCGATTTTTTTTCATAAAAGGTGTCGATCATATTTCAGGTCATGTTCATCATTATAACTAAATTCTTCGTTCGCCTTTCGTTCGATATCAGCCACGCTATACCAATAATCGTAGATCTTTCGGCCGAAATCCCGAAGCTTGTGCTACCATTCCACATTCAACTACTTTAACCCAGTTACCATCAAGGGCCTCTCGGCTAACTCTGTGCACCAGGAATACAAAGAACACGTCTTCTGCAGTATTCGAGTCCTCGCCATAGTCTCATGTGTTGTCGTCGGCCGTCCAGATACGCATCAAATAGGAGCGAAACCTCCCATATTCAATCATGATTTGTAAGATGTAGACAAATTTACGTTCCTTACCTCGACACTTGGGATCAATATCTCGATCAGTCGCCCGATCCTCACTGCTTTCCACAATTCTTATCGTGTTAAAGTCACGTTGCATGGGCTTTGCTTTACCAGGTTGTTGGATAAGGAATCGAACCTAATGTCGCCATCGCCATCAGCAGCCTCCTTCGTCAAGTCGTCCCCGTGTTTGCCACAATCGATGCTGGAATATGCCTTCAACCTTACCGTTTCGCACACTTTCACCGTGCATATCACGCAATATTATAAACACAGATCTCCTGTTCGAGAGCACCGAAACCTCTGCGGCTCGGGCTTACTCGTCAAATATATTGAGTGATATCTGAATAACTAGCAGCTCACATTGGAACATAAAGCTCCAGTCGGCTACCTTAGCGACTCTGCTTTATAGTTTTCGCTCCTGAAAGACGAGGCTCCGGTAATGTCGTTTTCCTTACGGGAACCGTCTGTGTAACTGTGCGTCTTGTATGCGTCTCTTTCGCCAACAAGGAAGTTAAACCCCCTAAATTAGCATACCATTAAACTGGTGTTACTTCAAGTGCAATGTTGTCAGAAGTTATATATCAAATTTACTTAACAAAGGATGAGGTCGTTTGACCTTCACTAGGAAATATATCAATATATTTACAGTAGACCCAACTGCAATGGTTTAAACTGTTTTAAGGTAGAATCGAAGACAGTTCGAAACTAAGAAAAACATAGATTGATAACTTTTCTCAATCTGATAATAAAAGTAAAACCAACTACAATGTTAGAAAACGTTTTAAGTTAGAACTCAACACAAACAGAAACTAGAAAAGACATGCATTGTCAGCGTTTGTAATATAGGAATACGTATTAACTCATGAAATTAACAAATTCAATGTCTCGAACAAGAGTAATTTCTATGAGATCCATTTCTCTTGCACATTATTGAAACCGATATTATCCGCCCGATATTGGAATAGAAAGCTGTTACTACTGTTTTAATGGATCCTGGATTGCACTGTGGACTCCAAGTTTTCACAACGCAACCTACAATCAAAAATCTGGATTGAGCTTAGCCAAAGTATAAATGCTAGATTTCTAAAATTAATTAATATTAACGTTAGATGTAATTGCAATTCATACGGCTTTACTTTTTTAACTGATGTAAAACGTAAAACTCCTCACTTCATATCGTTACCATCAAAATAACGCTATCAATATTCTAGCATTGGAACGATCACGACCAAAAGATTTATTTTATTATACTATAAATATCAAACCTTCGTAGTGTATTAAAGAACAATTCTTTAGGAACTGGCCACGATGTTTGATCTTTTGGGAATTTCAGTCTCCATTATTTCTTTGAGTGGGGCTCCTCTTTCAGATATAGTAGATACTTGGAAACATTGTAAATCTGAACTACAGAAAAGTGTAGGAATCAAAATGCCTTGTTGCGTCAACCTTAATTACATGGATTTTGTAATGCATGCCAAATAGGATATGTAGCATATCTGTAGCATATCATGTAGTATATCTACGCTTGGTTTACGATGATTCCATTCCTACTTGTATGTACGAAATCTACGCACGCCTTAAACTGCAGATATTAATTCCGCGTTTACAACTTTAGTATCAAATTTAATGTCGTTTATATTAAAACACCATAACAAACAGTTGAAAATCAGCAAAATCTTCGTGTGGTAAGATTCCACTATTGCTTAATTTGTCACCCCCTAGATGCCAAACTTTTGTGGGTGGTAGGGTTGGTCATATTCAACATATGTCGGCAGATAATCCTGCAGAACATGCGTGTCGAGGTCTGTTGCCAAATGATCTAGTAAACCATTCTTGTGGTGCACTTGTTCCATATGGCTGACTTTATCTGAAAATATGTGGCCTCCGTCTAAATTCAGTCTTCTATTGACCGAATAGAGAAAATTGATCATGAGAGCTAAAGTGTTTGTTGATCTTTTCGAGACCTTACTGAATCGGCATTCATCATTAGAAAAATTACGGAAAACCGTAGCGTATTGTCTATGGCACATCCATAAAGCTCGAAGTCCATCGCAAAAACTTTGGTGTACCTTTGGCACAAGAATTGTATAAAAATCTGGTTAAGCAAGTTTAGATTAGTTCCCTTTCACACAAAATTGGTAACCTTCAAAATCATCGTCCATGCTGTCAGAAACCATTTTGCAAATTAAATCCTTATGACATATCGACGACGACGGATTGTCCAGGATAAGCCGTCGGTTATTGTATTCATCCTTGTATGATCAAGTTTTTCTCACGAAGAGGCCGTTGTTCGTACATATACAGTGATTGCGACACTAAATTTATTGGCGCCTAACTGAATCGTAAGCCTTTTTTGTAACATACACAGGAGCACGAAAAACTACAATAGCACTTTAATCCTGCCTTGGCTCCACATTATGGTGGTATATGGGAGGCTCGTATTAAATTTGTTATAACACACCTTGGTAAGAATCGCCGGTAACCAGATCCTTACTTACGAAGAACTAAATACAGCTCTCATTATTAAATGCTTTGTTGAATTCGTGGCTACTGACTGAAAATATTTCAGATCCCAAGGTTTATTCCATTGCCCAAGATATTTTTAACATTGGAGCCTTTAACAGCCTTTTCTAACCAAAATATAACCGACGCTCTATGAAGCATTTGAATAGGCAAGTTATTCAATGTCTTCAACAGAACAATACAACAATTAGAATATGTTTCCTTCACTTATCCTAGGGGCATGAGTTCCTATCGTTAAAGATTTGACTCTGCCACTAAACTAACGCTAGGTCAAAAAATTGCATCCTGGTTCTGTTGGTATCTATCGTGCAATAAGTGGTAAGACCAAACAGGGACCAATTCAACGCCATATACTGAAAATATGCCTTCTTGCTCGTTCCCCTTAGATTACGTTAAAATGAGTCGTATTTTGGTAAGCGATTGTGTTAGATGCATAAATTTAATTAATATTAATGTACATGTAATTGTAGTCCATAGGACTGTAAACCGGTACACTTGCCCTTCCTACTTGCTTTAAAATTTCTCTTATTCCTTCGTATTGTTACCCTGCCTAATTTGGGAATGAGACGTTTCTACGCCGTCGGTTCTTCGCCGCCAGTTCATCGCCGCCGTTTCTACGCCGGCCGGTTCTACGCCGGCCGTTTCTACGCCAGACATATTATTATTATGTACCATAAACTTGTCAGAAAATATTTTTGGTGATTAGGTACCCCGTTACTAGGAAATTTTAATCCCTCATTATTATTTACTTAATAATCCTACTACATAAATTAGTTGTCTTCTAGAACGTTTTACAATACGATGAGAGTATTAGCAGAATTGTGTTTAGGTTATGGCAACAGGGAACCTTTGAACTATTTACGTGACCTAGCACACAATTATGAAATTATTTAATTATTTTTTCTGTGTAATTGTAGGAAATGATATTTTTACAAATTGTACTAGTATTTTTAAGTTATTGTGCGGTTTTAATGTAAATATAAATTAAATAAAAAATGAGGCACCTAATTAACGAGACCTTCTTTATATTTAAGACGTTGTTAATTATATAGTCTGCCCATTCCATTTAGGTGCCTGTCGGCTCAACTACGTGATACAATTTAGCACCGTGGTCGGCGAAAACAATATCATGGACTTTTTTAACGATTTCTGGAGTAATCGCCATTGACAGGTATCCACTGAGGGAGTCATCTACACAGCTTTGACATCCACGCTTAAACATCTGAGCCCACTTGCTCACTCTTCAATCGTCAACACATATCGTACTAAACAGAAACGTCAAAAAAGTTGAGCAGATTTTACATTGTATGGTTAGATCGCCACTTATTTTAGTATTGTATTGGCGTGAAGATCATCACGTATATTTAATGTCAAAGCGTACAATAGCAAATCAATTGAAATGGGGTAATTAACACATTAGAAACCCAAACAGCAACCCATTTAGTCGTATTGGATTGACTTTAAATTACTGAACAAATTCAATGAAACTAACTTTGAAGTGGTAATAAACGTTTCTGCAGCTCCATCAGAATTGCCGCTGCATTCGGCTGGAACTCGCAAGCTCTAGTTTATGGGGAAAGCAATACAATTTAGCAGTTTTAACACACACCGCGTATTAACAAGTTCAGCAGAGTACTACTTAATAATTTGCAACTGCAAACTTGGATCGATTCCACGAAGCCCTGCAACTTTCCAATTACAGAAACAACCGACTGCAGTTTCCGACTTCAATAACCAACTTATATGTTCTGAATTATCATCCCTAATATCTGAATGCCTCGCAACGCTGCCGCTGCTTCCTACGGCTCTTCGAAATTTGTGGGAGGAAAACTAAGCCGAAATTCCGTGTTTGTGCCACTACAAAATGAAAATGGCGATCACTAGGGCTTGTTATTATTATTTATTGGCTCATTGTATCTAAATGGGCGCGAACGACACTGTCAAGCAAAGGAAATGCTTTCCGCAGACTTCAAAAAAACAAGGGATTGTTATTAAAACACGTGCACTGTTTGTTTTTACTTCGCACCTCGGAAATTACTCGTTAATATTTTCCAGAAAATTACAAACGTTCATTTATATTTAAAGATAAACAGTGAAATGCGCTAAATAAAGTCCTGCTAAAATAGCTGTGTAATTTCGGAATTGTTCAACCGTGTTTAACATTCATATTCTCGACAAGATTAAATATTAGTTGGATCTCGCTTTTTAAATTATGAAGCAATTCATCTGGTATTTTAGCTTAAAAATTCGATTGGTCGACTAAATTTCTCAAAATTATAATATCAATGACAACGCGGATACAATTCCGACCGCAGCTAAATCAGGGATACCGGGTGTAGTTCTTCAAGTCTTAATTAAAAGCCAAAAAGGGCGCCAACGAATCTTTTATATAACGACAAATGTATCCAGGCATCACAGAGAATTCATAAAATCAAGGTAGCGCAATTATCTGAAAGTAAGAATACAAATCCAGATAGCAGTAGGAAAGAACAAGACAAAATGCTTATCTCACAGTATAATTGTCCCTAATTCAATAACAATCAGTACTGTAGCCTGATGGGCTAGTTTAATTTAATTTAATTGTTTAATCTGTTTGCTGCAATGACCAGACTGAAACTGGCCTCCCAGGCAGCTCAGAATGCCACAGTCATAGTAATAAACTCAACCAGTAACTTAGGAAAGAAACACAGAAAAATCTTCATTATCGTATAATAATTTAGCTAAATGCATCTCAAATTAAAATGTGTTCAATACAAGAAATAAATATAAAATGTAACGATGTTTGTAAAATTAATACAACTCTTTTAACGGGGCGTCTCGCTCGCTGAGAATCGGGCCCTTTCAGTTTCTTTTGGAACAGCCTATACACGTAGCTCCAATGTCCTGTAGGCGTTTCGTCGGGCCTGCACAGATAAGGTGATAGTGAAAGCCGCTTAATGTCGGCACGTAAACATTGAATTTTATCTTTAAGTTGTCGAATGTACCAAAGTGCGGGTCATATCAAGCTAAATTAAATTCATACCTGGTGCATCTAGTGTTTATCGTGGCCTGCAGTTACTCTGTGCCGGAAATACGGGCGTGCGACGAGCTCATCTGGTTTTTACCTGTGACAGCTGCTTTTCGAAACCAGGTAAGCGAATTTCGAATGAATAACCCTAGTTTTTTGTTGGCGATGATCCCCGTCGGATTGTCCTCGATTCAAACGTGCGTACCTATGGACGCCGGTCTGTGGCTTTCTAGGCTGGGCCTCCTAGTGCACGTTTGCGGCTTCGATGGTGCCAAGTCGCTCCGGAAGCAATTAACGGGCTTAATTACGTCGGCGTCGTCCGGGCGCAGGGAAATTTAATGCGCGGACGGAACCATCTCCGGTGAGCTCAGCTTAATCCTCCATTATCCTCTACTGTGCGCCAGTTTGGTCCATGTACATGCGGAGGGCTAGACATAGAAATAGACTGGAGCGGGCACAGAGAAGAGCAGGCATTCGCATAGCCAGTGCTTACAGAATGGTTTCAACACGATCCATCCAAGTGGTAGCAGGAGTCATACCAATTCATTTGCTGGTACAAGAACGCACGTATCTAAGTGGCGAAAACAGGCAGGCACAGAAGAGGGAGCAAACAGCTAATCTCCAATGTTACTCCCTGGGTGACACGTAAACACGGAGAAGTAGGGTACTTCATCACCCAATTCTTAACCGGGCATGGCTGCTTTAACAGCTACTTACTAAGAATGGGACTGTCGGACAACGACGAATGCGTTTACTATGGGGAGACGGATACACCACAACACACCGTATTAGAGTGTAGGATCTGGAACCAGGCAAGAGAAAGAGCAGCACGGGCCATAAGCGAAAATTTAACGGTAGAAAACATCATACCGCACATGTTAGAGAGTCAGGAGGAATGGAGAAGTAGAGACAGCGGTGGTAGAAATTATTCGCAATAAAGAGATGGAAGAAAGGAGGCAGTAAGGGTTGGATTAATGGAATGGCGCTCGCTACGCCGAAGCAATACCAAAAGGTGGTCCCGACGTGGCTCTCGAAATGAAGGGGGGTTTTTTAGTCGGCAGGCGGCTGGGCCTCCTTCTCAGTCGAATCCAATACGCTCGGACGGATTATACGAGTGCCTTTAGAAGATTTTCCCCTCCTTCCCCAACAGGGAAAAAAATCCTCCGGGTCACCAGGTGCTGGGAGTCGATGTCGGCGAGTTCGGCTAAGCTCTCCTAATAACCAGGTGTTGGACACCGTCGTCGTCGGGCTTATGAGGACCTTCTAGGTAACTAGGTGCGGGGAAACGGCACCAAAGAGTCTATCTGACCCTCCTGGTGGCTAGGTGCTAGGGCAGCGGCACCGAAGAGTTTACTTGACCCTCCTGGCATCCAGGTGCTAGGGGAGCGGTACCGAAGAGTCTATTTGACCCTCCTGGCGTCCAGGTGCTAGAATGACTGGTAGGAGTCCCCTGGAAAAGTCCGGAGACCCTCCTGAGTGAAACTAGGCTAGGAGATAGGTTTAGGGAAAGCTAGGAAAATTCTGCTCGTCCATATCTTCGATTTCTACTTTTATACCCTGGGATGACGTAATCAGCGGTTTACGCCGGTTTGTTGGAGCGGGGATTCTTTCTTTAGGTGCGCGAAGGTGTCCCTGCGTCTCCTCGCAATGACGTCGCTTATCGCTATCGGCGCGGCCTTCCGGTTCATAACGTGGTGCAAGCCAAGGGAGAACGCGCAAATTTATTTTAAATTCTAAAATCGCGTTCGCGCTGGGTGAAACGTTACAGTACACATTTCAGGTAAGTAGGTATTGGCCAAATTAAGATGCACCTCAACAAGCTCGGGAACAATATCTTACAAAACAGGCTAAACAGAGTTACAAATACAAACTACAACAGTTTAAAAACAAATGCGGTGGCAAACAACATCGACTCCGTGGGTGGAAAATCACCTTTCAGGTACGTAGCTTGCGAAGCCGGAGCCCGAAATTCTGACTAAATCCGGTAGCAATACGGGTGAAGCCTTTGCACCGATTCACTGTTCGCAACATTCAATATCTTAACTTAAAAAGGAACACAAAACCTGATTCTATACTCTGTTCGCATCCTTTTTGCATGAAGGTTGGGCAGTTTCCCCAATTTAGCTATATAAAATTACTTTGTTGTGTTTAAACGAGGTTTACATTTGAGATTATGGTTACCAAATGCTTTTAGGCTGGAATAAAACAGCTATAAATGCAAAGTTGCCATATTTAAGCAGAATAGAAAATGTAACTTAGTAATTTTTTGTGTGTATCCAGTTTCAAGAATTGGTAATTAAATATATTTTTAATTAAATACGTGGAAGATCTTACAATACCTCAGATTTTAAATATTCCACCACATGTACTATCAAAGTAAGCAGTCCATCTGGCAACAATTTTTAATATGTAGTTGGCTAATACAGTACATGGATAGAACAGTAAGTTGTATTGAATGACTGGTGGCAGTTATTAGGAAACCAAATGCGTTTCTATTGTAAATAACAATTATTAAAATAACATTGAAAATAATCACGTAAAATCGCGTTGAGAGTCAAATTCCCTTAATTGTGAGATTATAATTGAAAGTTTGAATTAGCAGTAGTAAAATAGCTTTCCCTGCAATCAAACTTGATAAAGTATCCCAATTAGTATTATTTTGAATATAAAAGTCACTGTTATTAAACTCGCTTGACATTGTATTATCTATTCAAAATAATAGGAGTCTATTAAAAATAATAGAATTTTGGAGAGCTCCAACGAGCTTTGAGGTAAACTAGAGCAACCAGGGGTTTGCTGAGGGAATGTGCAACAGTATAAAGATACTTTAAAACAGTATGGTATTACAATCAATGAAGAAAAGGTTAGTGAACATTGTTGATTAATTTTGGTAAAAGTTTCTTCTTCTTCTTCTAACGCTTATCCATTTTTTATTGGATGTTGGCGACCACATTTCTAAATAGCTCCTTGTCCCTTGCCGTGTTGCCAAGCTCTCCAATTGTCCTCATTCCGGTCCATTGTTTGATGTTTCTTGCCCAAGACATCTGTTTTCTGCCTATGTCGCTTTTTCCTTCTATTCTTCCCTCTAGGAGCAACTGCAGAAGGCTGTAGTTTTCATTTCGCATAATGTGTCCAAGATAGGCAGTTTTCCTATTCTTTATCGTAGCAAACAATTCTCGGTCTTTGCGCATTCTTGCTAATATTTCCTCGTTGGTAACTCGATCGGTCCAAGGTACTCTCAGGATTCGTCTGTATGTCCACATCTCGAAGGCTTCAATTTGATTAATCATGCTTGTTTTCATAGTCCACGCTTCCATTCCGTATAGTAATACCGACCACACGTAACATCTGGTATAACGCATTCGCAGCTTCAAGGGCAGGTCTCTGTTGCATAGGATATTCCTATATTTAATAAATGTCGTTCGTGCCATTTCTATTCTTGCTTTTATTTCCCTATCCGGATTCCAGTCTGCATGCAGCCAATATCCAAGATATTTAAGTTTTTCTACCCTTTCAATAGTTCGGCCTTCGATTGTAATTGTGGCATTTGCATATGCTTGTTTCCTTCTTCTAATAATCATAAATTTGGTTTTATTTGCATTTATACTCAATCCATACTTTTTACTGCATTCATTCAGTCGCGTGGTCATGTTTTGACGTTCTTCGATATTATTTGCAAGTAATACGGAATCGTCGGCGTATCTTACGTTAGAAATTGGTACCCCATTTACTTTTATACCCATGTCCTGGTCCTCGAAGAATTCGTTGAAAATTTTCTCTGAGTACAGGTTAAACAGCAGCGGAGAAAGCACACATCCCTGCCTTACTCCTCTGCGAATGTGAATATCTTCAGTGTTAAGGTGTTGCGTTTTATATACACCGAATGTCCTTCTCGTCCACGTCTGTTTTTTCAGAATATCAATAAGCTTTCTGTGTTGCACTCGGTCAAAGGCTTTTTCATAGTCTATGAAACATAGAAACGCATCCTTGTTTAGGTCTCTACGGTTTTGTATCAGGACTTGCAGACCAAATAGCGCCTCGCTGGTTCCCATGCCTGATTTGAAGCCCATCTGATTCAAACCTATGTTACGCTCGCATTTCTGGTATCTTCTGTTGTGAAGGATTTTTAGAAAGATCTTAAGTGTATGACTCATGACGCTTATGAGTCTGTGATCATTAGAGCTACGAGCGGAGCTCTTTTTGGGGAGTGGAATGAATGATGAACTCAGCCAGTTTTTAGGGAATCGTCCAGTGTCATAGATTTCATGGAACAGTTGCTGTAAAATGTGAATATTGTCATGATCTATTAGTTTTAAGATTTATGCAGGTAAGCCATCTGGACCAGGGCATTTGTTGTTTTTGGCTCTCAATATTGCTTTTCTTACTTCATCTGTTGTTATCGATGGGCCTGACAGTGCCCTGTTTCGAGGGCAGTTTTCTAGTTCTTCTCTTGAGTCGTCTGCAAACAGTTTTTCAATGTAGTTTTCCCATAGTTGCCTTTTATCGTCATCGCCTACTACTATTTCGTTGGTGTCGGTACCTAGGGTGGAGGTTTTATTTATTCTTTACACGCCAGCCGCCTCTTTCTGCTTTTTGTGTTCTCCCAGAGAGTCGTGCATTTTTTGTAAGGTTTCAATTTCTTCTAGTGATGGGCTTATTCGAATGAAAAATAACCGGTTATCCGGTTATTGAAATACCCTAAGTAACTCGGTTTTCGTTCCAAGTATTCGAATGAAAAATAACCTCATCCTGATACGTACTACGTGCCATATCTCAGCGTTCTGCGAGTGATCGAAATTCTGTAAATAATACGTCATTCATAACTCATAAGCATAAGCAAGGCTGATTGTATTGAAAACACCATTTGGGCGTCTCGCTCTACAGTTTTCTCCCTTGCTTCCTTGCCAGCTGAGGCTCGCGCTCGATCCGTCTCATATGATATGAACATAAATAAATTTTTTGCCGCCTTTAACCCGGCCAATCGATAAACATAAACGTTTTACCACTGTTTTTTATTGAGCTTAGCAAGCAGTCCCGCATATTTCTTTCTTTCTACACTTAATAAATACCTCTTAATTTCCAATACATAACACATAATGTACATATTATGTTTTGCTAATGCTAATGCAGAACAGCGAGTCGTAAAACTCATACAAATACAACAATATATTATTAATTATTATTATATTATTATAAATCGCCAGCAATCGAAAACAATAAAGGTGTATCCAGATATATTTCATTCATATCTACAATTACTTATTGCAAAAACTCCTTAGAAATCAAATAAAAATCATTTATACAATTATTATAATTAACGATTAACTGAGTTCCTCTGCTATCTGCAAGTTACGATGCCGATGCAGATGACGCTGAACCGCGTACCAGGCAAACGGGCGAAATCGAAACGAATCGAGAGCCAAAATGTATTCGAATGATTATTCAAATAATCATTCCGTTATTAATATCATTCGAATGCAAATAATTCGGTTATAAAAATTGTCCGGTTATGCCCATCACTAATTTCTTCACATTCTTTTTTTAGCCATTCTTGCTTAACTTTTCTGATTTCTCTCCGTACTTGTAGATGTATTCTCTTGTATTCATCTTCGTTTTTGTTCTTGTGTTTGCGTCGTTGATCCATTAGGTCTATAATTTTTTGGGTCATCCATCTTTTTTACCTGTTTCTTTTCTATAGCCCAGTTTAATAAAGGCTGCAGTTGGCATTTCGCCTTCTGCCATGTCTCTATATGTGTTAGTTCTTGTGTGGAACCGATTATTTCTTTAAGATGTTTATTTAGTTCGTCCTTCTTGTTTGAGCTTATTCACATCGAGCCTACCAGATTTAGGGTTGTTTTTTTTTTATTGTATGAAGTTTCAGTTTCAGACTCATAACTAAGAGAACATGATCTGATGGTACATCGGCACCCGGGTAAGTTTGGGTCTTGGTTACAAATGTTCCAAATCTTTTGTTTAGGAGAAAGTCGATTTGGTTACGGACGATACTCTCCGCTGTATCCTGTGGAGCCCTCCATGTATATAAGCGTCTTGGTGGTAAGTCAAACCATGTGTTAGTAATTTTAAATTGCTGTTTTTGGCAAAACTGTATTAACCTATCACCTCTCTTATTTCTCTCACCAAGACCGAAGGGGCCAGCAACGTTTTGAACCGTTTCTCCGTTGCCAATTTTTGCATTAAAATCTCTTTGAATGATGATTAATTCATGAAGTTTGGTGTGCTGCAACAGGTTTTTTATGTCATCGTAAAGTGATTCTACTTCATTATCTGGTTTATCAAGGGTAGGAGCGTAGACTTGGATTATATTGATGTTGAGCGGCTTTGTTTGCATTTTCAGCATCATAAGCCTGTCAGAATAGGGTATGAAATCGGTCACATTTTTGTTTACACTTTCATCAACGATTATGCCTACTCCATTTCTGTGGTGTACATCCTCGTTGCCAGAATAGTAAAAGGTGACATCATCGGTGCTACACTGTCCTGATCCAAGCCATTGAACTTCACTCACTCCTAGAATTGATATTTTTAGGCGGCGCATCTCTTTAATTGTGTTGGCTAGTTTTCCAGTTTCGAATAGGCTGCGAATATTCCATGTTCCAATGTTTAATTTATTTTTGCGAGTATTCAACCTTATTTGCTTGGCTTCATTCAAGACCGTTCCCCCCGCAGATCCGATCGAGGAACTATTATCTCCGGAACATTTTGCATTGAATGTAGTCATGTGGTTCTCTTGGGAAAATAATGGAGGTGGTTTCCCGTTGCCTTCCTCCATGGTACAGGATATGGAAAGGATAATTATGGGTGGGAAGGAAGTAGGGTGGGACTTGATTTCCCAAATTGTAGGAGGTGGGGGAAACAAGAGCTCGCGTGGGCAGGATCGCTAGTCCTGAAGTAGGTCAGTCCACCGGGATCGTAGATAGTACCTACCCGCTACCAATGGTAAAAGTTTGATGTAATAGAAATTTGGTAAGAACTGCATTTAGAATTAACAAAGTTATTTAGAAAATTAAGTTTTCTAAAGTGTACGTTAATTTAAGCTTGAATAGTTTTCGGGATTTATATTTAGAACTTGAACATTTTGGAGCTAAATATGAAGATTTTGATTTATGTTGTGTATGTTATTATTTGGATCAAGTGATTAAAATTGCTTTGAATTTTAAATTAATTTTTATGGTAATGTTAGATACAACACCAAATAATTATAAAGTCAATGTTTAACATCTGATATTAAGTAAAGTGTTTAAAATTATTCCAATTAAAAATTCAAATATGGTAACAGTATTTTACACTGTTGATTAAATATAAATTAAGGTGAAAAAAATATATTAACTTATATATTTAAAAGTAACATAACCCCATTCAGCTGAGAGATAGGAGCTTCATTGTTCCGAGTTAGTTAGTCGAGGTTACAGCAGGGGTATTTATCATGACATCATGTGAAATAACATAATTCCTTAATTAAAAAATGTAAAGTTGTTATAAGTTTTACTAGAATACAAGGTAAATAAATAAAACAACTTCCAAAAGAGGTAATGTTTCTTTAGATAGTATAAGTATCAAGTGTATATTAATACAATTAGGATATATTCACACAAAATGTAATTAAATACCAATTTGGGTTTGAAAATAGTGGGAACACGTTACACTGTGCAGAAGTGATCAATTTTATACACAGTATCTCTTAAACTGTTTACCCTAACGTATTTAAACAACTTGGGAAATGATTCGAATAAATATCTCAGGAGAAAATTCCAACCGTATGTGTTGTTTGGACGATGTACTAACAGCAGGCAATTCATATGCTAAAAATGCTTACTAGTGCCTCAAAGAGTAGCATTGGAACTAAACACAAACAAAACAACAATTATTACAAACGAAGCTTAGTGCACTCCTGCAAAAAAAGTCAACGCCTTGCAAATAGAACAAGTAGAAAAATCAATTTATTTAGGACAAGAAATACGGATGACAAAATAAAATTAAAGAGCAGAGTTAAATAACAGCATTAGGTTGGTACAGTCTACTATTGAATTATGGTAGATTAGACTTAAACCCTCAAAGCGAAGATATTCAAGAAATGTATTCTCCCCATATTATTGTATGGAACTGAAATGTGACCTTTAAGTTACTCCAAAAGGATGTGTAGCACAACACTATGGACCGCAAAAGAGTAGTGATCGCTCTAAAAGACAACATAAGAAATACATGGCCGCATAAGGCATCAAAAATGGACGACATTGTAAAACAAATGGCAAAACAGATATGGGAATGGGCCCGTGTCTTTTAGAAAACGAGGGCAAATGGAGAAACACCGTATTGAATTGGAGACCATAGGCTCACAGAAGACAGGCAAACAGGGCAAACATAATGGGCTAATGACCTGGAGAGAACAGCAGTACTGAACTGGCACACATTAGCAGGACACAGACTGACCTGGAAAAAATCTAAAGATAAATATGTCAACAAATGGATATTTACGTAGTCCAATATAAAATCAGAGATCTGCTGACATTTTATTTTGAATTATTTTTTCTTCAAACGGCAGTAAAATGTGCTGCTGGATTGATGATGCTAAACTGTCACTTTATTGCCATGCGGCAGATAATATTATCTGCCGCTGACGAGCGGCAAATAAGATTATTATCTGCCGCTGACGACTTTATCTGCCGCTGACAAGATAGAGTAATTTTCTTCGGATTTTCTTATAAACGTTTGAAGGAAAAATGCTATATGTTATTCGGAGCAAAAGAATCTTTATGTGGCTCGGCTGTACTTATCCAGCCACGCCACATAAAATATAACTTTTGCTCCTAATAACATGATATACTATTTTATTCTGTGCAGAAACTACCTTTAGAATCCAATTACGGTACATATAACGAGAATGTCATTCGCCCAGGTTCAACATGTCCAAGTTGTACTTAGAGCAGATCATTTCTGAAGCTTTATGTTCGCTTTGTGTTTGGTCATTCGACATAGTTCATCTCATCTCATCATTGCTCATTGGTCCAATATTGTACGTAAGCCTCCTCTAAATTTCTCTCCCTTTAAAAAACAATATAACTGATTGGAAATAGTTATTTGCGCTCCAAGTAGAGGTAAGTAAATTTTTCTGTCTGAGGTCGTTTTTTGTGGACCGAAGCGGAGCTGAGGTCCATAATACGACCGAAGACAGAAAATAAACTTACCTACGCGTTGTGCATTACGTTTTTCTCACTACCAAGAAGCTAAAGTTTTAATTTAATTAAATCCTCTAAGCAGCGGAGCCGAGCATCTGTCGCCGTGGGCTACGGTGTGACAGCTGCTGTCGCCGTGTGGTATTAGCTCGGGTGATTCTGTATGTTCTTTTTTGTACTTTTTTTGTAAATAAAAACCGGCCTGCGATCTAAGTCTAAAAATTAGCAAACTTTTAAGCCATCGTACAACTCAATCGGTCCAGTATCTTCGGAGGAGATAGAGAACAAACATAGAAAGATAATGGTAATGGTAATTTTTTATGGAGTCACTCTAATTCAATTATTAAATACAGTAGGCGTGTGTCAGTGATAGCGTTGTCAGTTTATTTCTCTGTCAGCTGCGATTATTGTAAAATGAGTTATTCAGAAGAATGTGAAAATTACGCTGAAATTGAAAATAGTGCCAATGCTGCACGAGCATCCTTGCTGCCGGCGAAATCGAGAGAACGGTATGAGCGATCATATAATACTTTCAAAGAGTGGTGTATTTCCAAGACAGTAAAAGAGGTAAACGAAACTGTATTTCTGGCTTATTTTAATAAGAGAGCGTCTATATTAAAGTCTCCAAACAGTTTATGGAGTGAATATTCCATGTTGAAGTTAACAATGTGCGTTCATGATAACATCGACGTGACGAAATTCAAGCAGGTAGTATTTGAATCACTACTTTTTCTAAATGACAGTATAATTGTACATATATTTGCAGGTCATATAATTTCTTAAGAGAAAAAATGATGGTTATATTTCGAAAAAAGCCAAATTTTTACTAAGGAAGAGTTGGAAAGGTCTCTCAGTTATGTTCCTGACGATACATTTTTGATGATGAAAGTCACAATGATATTGGGAATAGCCGGAGCATGCCGAACAGACGAGCTGTACAACTTGAATTTTCAAGATGTTGAAATAAAACCTGACGTGGCAATTATCAATATTCTACAATCGAAAAATAAAATCCCCCGAAGATTTGTAGTCACTGGTGGTAACGATAGCAATAATTGGTTGAAGATTCTTGAAAAATATATAAAATTACGGCCCAAAAATACTCAAGAACGTAGATTTTTTATGCGTTACAATAATGGTAAATGCGTACGACAAGTAGTAGGGAAGCATACTTTAGCTGATATACCATTTAAAATTGCAAAATTCTTGAATTTAGAAGATGTTAAAAATTACACGGGTCATAGTTTTAGAAGAACCTCTGCTACTTTGTTAGCTAATACCGGATCAGACGTTCTTGCTTTGAAAAGACATGGAGGATGGAAATCCTCCGCTGTAGCAGAGGGATATGTGGGAGATTCTTTAAATCACAAATTAGAAACGGCCAAAAGGATATCATATGGAAATGTTGAAAATTCTGCTGAAAACATTGTAGATAATGCAGCAAGCATCAACAAAATTGATATTGTAAATAATGCATTTTCTATTTCTAACAATGTTGAAAATAATGATATTAAACATGTAAATACCCTCTCCCCAATTAACGTTACAAATTGTTCAAATTGTACTATTAACATTAATATTAATAAATAGATACATTTTCTTCAAATATTCATTTCTTAATACTCGAAAATATGTATAGAAACGTCCATCTGCGGAAAGTGACCTTCTACGGAAAATCGTTTTTTCTGTCCTTAGATACGGTTTGTTTGTATTGATTTTATCTGTTGCTAAGGTCGCTGTATATTAGACTTTCCATTATTTACCGTTTTTTAACAATGTAATGTCACTTTACCCATTTGGTAGTGAGAAAATACTTGTTCCGAATGCTGACAGGCGTAATATAATTAAGCGTTACCATGACGAACCAACCGCGGCTCATTTAGGGTATTATTAAACCTTAGGTAGAATTATAGAACAGTATTATTGGCCGAAAATGCGTAGGGACATATTACTTTATATAAGAGCTTGTAAAACCTACAATGAACAAAATCTCCGAATGCTAAAGGTTTTGGCCTTATGGGACGCGAGAAAAAAGCACGGTATCCATGGCAAATGATATCCGTTAATATTATTGGTCCTTTACCCAGATCTTCCAAAGGGTATTGTTATATTTTAGTTGTATCCGACTGGTTGACTAAATATGTTTTACTCCATCCTCTTCAAAACGCGACCGCCCAAGCTATTGTTAATTTCATGGAAGATCAAGTATTTTTAGTTTACGGAGTTCCTCAAATCATTTTATGCGATAATGGTACTCAATTTGCAGGATCATTGTTTAAAAATTGGCTAAACAGTACAAAGTACAGAAAATTTGGTACAATGCGTATTACCAACCACAGCTTAATCCTGTAGAACGTATAAATCGTACGATAGGAACGGCTATTAGAAGCTGTAGAAGCAATCCAGTGAGACAAATGTCTCATTTAAAAAAACAAAAAAGACCGTTTTTCAAACAGAACGCGTATTAAATAAAAACTGTACCCAGACCTGGAAGGTGTCAAAGTGGTTGCCTAACCGATCGACGTTTTAAGGCGCAGAGGGTCGCAGCTCCGTTTGGCTGCTGAAACATTTTTATTTAATACGCGTTCTATTTGAAAAACGGTCTCTTTTGTGATTTCTCGAAAACCGGAAGTGTCACGTGACTGAAATTTGGTTCCTGAGCTGACATGACCATTCCAAACATATAACTTTCATAACTTTTTTCTCTATCTCTTACGGTTTGGCTGCTGAAACAGCGTCCCGGACGGACGGACAGACAAGTCTACAGCGTCCCGGACGGACGGACAGACAAGTCTATTAGATAGATTGGGGAAAAACAGCAACATTGGGATAAGGAATTATCAAAGATAGCATATGCTATTAGAACCGCAAAACATGAAGTTACGGGATATAGTCCCGCATTTTTAAATTTTGGTAGGAATATTCCCGCCTCGGGCGAGTTTTATGAAAAAATCGAGTCAACTGCCGAAGTAGACTTGCAACCTACCGATAGGAATATTTCAGCAGATGAACTAGATCATCTTCGGGCCATTTACGAAAACATTCCGGGGAAGCTTTCTGAATCTTATCGGCGGAATGCAGAGCGAAACAATTTACGGAAACGGGATATAGAATACCAAATTGGTGATAAAGTTTGGAAAAGAAATAAGGTGCTCTCAGATGCAGCTAATAGGTTTTCTGCTAAATTGGCACCCAAGTACGTAAAATTGGAAAATTAGTTTATGTTTTACAAAATGCTGACGGCAGCGATGCTGGCCGTTGGCATGTCAAAGATTTGAAACCGGATCTAACTCGGACGTATCTGTCAATTAGTTATGTGAAGTTTGGTTTTGGCCTCGGTAAATGATGTATTTTCTATTTGGTGATTTTTTTGCCCTTGTTTTGGTTTTGGTAATGGTAGGGACCTTTCTGATTTAAGACTTTTTCTCGATTTTGACTGTAACCATTTTATTCCCACAATTTGGACGTGTTGTACGCGAAGTTACATATAAAACTACCGTTACTAAATACCGCTTTGATCAATGATACGAGATTACGATGTGTAGCATGTAAACGATCCCTTGCTAGGGTTAGAACTCCTTAGTCTCGGCAAAATTCTAAGTAGGACTAAGGTGCCTGGTACTCTGTATGGCTAGATATTGTCCACGGGGTTGGCAAAAAGGGACTATTAAGGCCTACTTGCCTGACATCAGTCTTCCCAAAACTGATACTATTATTACTACTACATACAGAGTGATTTTTTTAAATGTATTGCAGCAGGCCCTGAATATCCTGAATCAGTTGGCAATACTGAAGTGTATTGTCAGTCAATGTCAAATTCGAGATTTGCAGGTAACGTTTTGCGTCAGTCGGTGTCAAATAACATACAAAACCTAACTCGAATTTGACATAGACTGACAATGTACTTCAGTACTGCCAACTAATTCAGGCTATCCAGGGCCTGCTGCAATTCAGGTTTTAAAAAAATCACTCTGTATATAAGAGCATGACTATCATATTTACAAATATTTACTGCTAATGCTAGACGTACCCTCTGTCTAACTTAACGCATCCATGCCATCTGTTTCCTATATCGTAGTACCTCCAAAACAGTCTTTTGTCTGGGTGATCAGCTAGTTTTGGACAAAATCTTTCATTTGGTCATCATCTCCACTCTTGCCACTGCTTCTTTAAATAGCCCAAAAAGGTTGTAGTTGCGTGGGAATCAATCCATACTGTGGGAAGGGTATAAACGTTTTTTTCCATTTAAATTCTCTACGCGGGCTTCATCTACTCCCTTAGTAACGCACAGTATTAAGGAGCATTAATTGATAATTATTGCGTAAGAAAATCGATGCACAAAACATCTTGTATGTCTCAAAAACATTCAGCACCACCTTTCCACCATCTTTGCTCCTTTGAATTTGGCGCTTCAATTGCTTTGGGTATAAAATAGTACACTCAATATTCGTCACAAGTTAGTATTGACTCAAGAAAACTTAGTCCTCCTCCTTCAAACCCGTTCAGAATTGCCGTGAAACTTCAATGCGACGTCGTTTCCGTTTTGGAGTGGAACGTAGAACCAGCGAGCACATTTCTACAGACAAGTCCTTCGAGCATAATTTTTTGTACACTAGCGATACTAATTCCAACCCATTCAACTATCATTTCAACAGTGATTTGACGATTATATTGGATAACCCCATCGACTTTTTGCATATTAGCATCATTGGTGCAGTTGCCTTAGATACGACAATTTTTCGACCTGTATACATTATTACCTATACGCTTTTCGTTGGCAGGACGTGATTATTACAATGTGAACAGACCATTTTCAAATATAAAAGATGTCTACGATGGCCTACCCCTTACACAATTCCAATTACTTTTAGTTGTTCATTTTTTAACTAACCAAAGTTCTCCTTCAGAGAGTAATTTTAGACAAATCAACTTCGGAAGATCTCGCAGAGTTCTAATTCCAGTGTGCAAATCAACATGCATTCCATTTCTAAATGCCCTTACAAACTTCATCTTACTTCAGTTTGGTGCAAATAATAGGAACGATATCTTATCCGATGCTCATAGACGCAACCTAGCAATTATCAACTTTAGTGCAGCAGGATATGAGATTGCTGAAGATTACGTGAGATTAGAAACTTGAACGAATTAGGTAACATTTCAGGGAACTTTCAAACAAGTTGATAAGGCAAACAGACTGCAGTCTACCGTCTAGGTGCGAACAAATTGACAACGAACAATGCGAGCACAGCATAATTCTGGAATTATGCTGAATTATGGGCATTTCTCACAAACTCGTTAAATTATAGTGATACACAAATTACAATCTTCTTAAATTTTCTTAAATTTATTACGGCGTGCTAATGTCTTCAACACAATAATTTGCTAAATAATTAGAGGTCAGAATTTTTGTATGCCATTTGCAATCCTGAAGTTGTCATTTTTGGAAATAATTTTGAGTTTAACAAGTACATGTAAATTTATAAAAAACTCAAATATAAATGTATCCAATGCCATTTTACAATTGTCTTTGATTTACGAGTCATCATTTATACTTTCTTTAATAAATGTTCGTATTTTTGGCAGATTTGGGTAAGATGCAATTTATATAACTCTTGCTAAAATTAGAAAAACATCTAAACATTATCAAAGTGTTTCAAGGAATCTTTTACCGACTGCTTAAGTCAAATTACTGAACATATTCTCGTAATCACCATCATTATCAGGCATGTTGATAAATCCACATAATTCCCCATTCTTCTAATTTTTTGAAATAAAACTAACAACTTCCTGATTTGGATCCAGACATATCCAGGATATACAAAAATTACCAAAAGTTTGCTTCGAGCGCAACCGTTCAGTTGACAAAATCTTCTAGAAGATCTTAGAGTAATAAATAAGGACCGGTATACAAGAATTTGTTGAAAAGATGTGTGAGAATCGAAGGAAATCTGAACTGCGAAACCTAACAGGATAACGTACTACTGCAGAAACATTCATTTTATTTGCACAAATTTTATAATTTAGCTAGTCACTCATTCACCCTACCGTTTTGATATATTCTCAAGTAATTTCTTACTAATACCAGAAAATGAAAATCATGCGAAAAGAAGCACCCGAGCTTAATCTCAGCTGTAGTAAAATTCGCTGTCGTAATTTTTACAGCTGCCTATTTTTCTAGTCCGAGTTCCCCGAAAACCTTTTTGCGCTTAGCCGCGGTGATTGGCAGCGTAGATTGGAGCATTATTGCATGTTCATTCACCGGTAGACAGATGTGAGGTGGTACCCATACACATAATGAAAATTTGTCATCGTATCTTTCCATGTACAATTGTTTTTACTATTGTGTGCCAGCTCCTTTTATGTAGGCCTACAACCCCTCCCTTCACACCTAGCTAGTTAGAGTAAATTTAGGCTTGTTATCTGTTACAAACGGAATTTCCCATATAACACGTTATCATGACAGCATATAGATATTCTTTGGGAGATTAACTGCAACTGAACCATAATCATAATACGTGTTTGGGAATAGAATTTTAGAGAGCAGTTTGGGGCTAGCTTCGGGGGCACTAAATTGACGCGGTGTAGCTAATATAATTAACAAAGGCGATTTATCTGCAACAAACACGTTCTAAAAGTAGATTAATAGAGAACTGTAAACAGTTAAAGAGGAAAATCCCTAAGGGCAAAACCAAGGGAATGACAAATTGCCAAAATAAGTGACTATTATATTCTGATGCTAGGCAAGTCATAAAAGAAGAATTTCCCGTAATGAATCATATGTGCATTACACGTCAGCACCAGAAAAAAACAAGTCTTCCCATACAGTTGAGGAAATGTCTCTCATATTCCTAAGTGTTTCTCAATGTGTTCATATTCAGATTTAGAGATTTTCTATATCTAGAACGAGTTTTTACTACAACCGAAGCCGTCTCTCGCTTTCTATTTTCCACCTTTCTCTATGTTAGCATTATCTTAATTCTATTGCCTGCCCCACCCCTATTTTCCATCTTTGTGAAGATTTCCAACATTTTTTTGTCCATTCAACAATCTTGCGTGGCTAGCTTCTTGTTAGCACTCGTGGTATATATTTATATTTCTGACATAATCGAATTTTGAAATTTCCGCACTGCGTCTCCAAAACTCCATTTCAAGGACCCATTATCATTTCATCTGTTTTATTAAGTACCGATATTTTAGTACCATATGATATTATTCTTCCAGCTATGTTAATAGGCGATACATTCCGAGTTATCTTATTATATTTTTCCCGCTGCTTATTATTTTCCTAGATTTTTGAAAAAATTGTTTGGTTTGTCACCTGTCACCAAGATTAGTTTTCGTGAGTCGTGTTACATGTGAGTGTTACATGTCACATAAACACTTGCAATTTATAAACAAAACGTCTAAATCTGCATCTTGCTTTGCTAATTTTATTATCCTAGGGACTTAATAATAATATTAAGTTCCGTTGTCAAGAAAAACTACACATGTACATGCACCGACTTACACGTTTTGTTACTAAGGCTGTATCACTGACTTACATGATCAGCAGCGGGAAAAATACTTTTCCCTTACATAATGTGTAGGATCGACACCAGCTTCGTCGTCAACAACCCGGAGAAGTTTCCCAACTTTTCTCCATTTTCGAGCTAGCCTTCATCGCTGATAGGACTGCACCCAGCTAAGTCGTATTTATATTAACTATTTTAGGTTGCATGTATGGCTTACCGTCAATTTTAAACGTGTCTAACGTACCTAAAATTGGAATATTTTATGTATAAATTACAACTCATTCTATTATGCGTTTAAGCAAATATCCACATTTCCCCTTTAGCAGAGCAGTAAAGTCTTCAACTTTCTGCACCCACTATGACAATATTTTCCTTTGTAGAATTCTTTGGCAGCCCGTCGACTACCTTTACTGATAAAGCTTATCCGAAATTCTTACGAATTGTTTGAAGACAGTCACAACTGCTAGGCCGGCAACATCGAATGTAGTATTATAAACGTTATCCTAATAGAGTTTTAAAAATGTTCTTATTATTTTTATTCGTAAATGGCACTGTAGTTCTACGTGTTTTTCAGCTACGTAAGCATTTCCAAAGGTATAGAAATGAGGTGGGCCTGAAACGTTTATTTCGCCCCATCGTCAGAACGTGGAAACTAAATGAGACGTCTCCGTACGCCTTAGTATTTTAATAATTATTTTTCCTGTTTGTTTACCTTGCTAGCTCAGTATGCATGAAACCCTTTGAAATGTCCAGTCGTAGTTAAGACCCTATTTGCAAAAAACAGGAAGCTGGTCTCCACCTGTAGTGTTATTGGGCTACAGCAACATACACACAAAAATGCTCAAATTAATGGCAATTCCTATAAAAACATATAAAATAAGAATGGATATTCTACATGTAATAAATCGGGGCTACTCGTATTTACCTTAGCACATTTTATAAACAATATTCGAATAGCACTGAAATAACTGCCCTTACAATCACAAATGTTAAACAACCTAAAATTGGTCCGGTCTGAAGCTGGCTTTGTACGCGAATGTATGTATGAAAACCCTGTGCCACTCATATATGTGAGCGCGATTCTTACACAGCTGGAGCGACCACTTATGGCTTCAGCTCCACACATTTCCGTTATTAAATTACCTGGAAATTGCGGAGGCCCGTGAATTGCTGTATTTACCACACACGAGGCGGGGGAATTAGAACTACTGTTAGCTGGTGCCTCAGTAACGGCTTACGTCACATACCCACAATCGATGTCACGAATATACGTTGGGGCTACGCAATTGCCTACCTCCTTGGTACCAAATAAAAATAACATTTGCTGGACACGCAAACACAATTTGCTCTATCCCGACTTACGCAGTAACTTCAACACTGCAAGGCTTTTTAAGTCTATTTAATTCGCACAACGCAGTAGGAGCCGTTTACCCCCACATAACTAGGTACAAGTCCCACTGGCTAATGAATTGTTCCCCGCGAAAGACGATTAAGTTGAAAAGCGCCGCGAACACTGCTAAAGAACTTCAACCCCGCTTAAATTTGTATATTCAGCACACACAAATTGAAGCGATGTACGCACAGTGCCGCACTTGCCCTTTGGCTATGCCAAATTAAACTGATTAAGTGTAATTAACAATATAAAAGCATGCATGGCTATAGATGACTATAAGAATAAGCATTATAAAGGAATTGAACCTTATTTTGCATAAAAATGAATCGGTCTATGGGGTAGAATTATATCAAGTAGTCTTGCTAATTCAATTAAAGCCAATTGCCACGATAGAAAATGTAAGTATAACAGTTTGATGGTCTAAAGGGGTTAACACTCTGAACTTTGAATCCAGCGACCCGAGCTCAAATCACGATGGAACCTAATTTTTTATAAAAATAATAGATCTACGAGATGGAATTTTACTGCAGTAAAAGCTAGTTGGGACCACAACGAATGGAACTATAAAGGCTCCATAATGTAACGGCTAGCACTCTTTAATTTGAATCTAGCGATTCGAGTCAAATCCACTGATCAGCTACCTTAATACTTTCATATATTTGATTCTGAGAACATTCCTCCACATATTTCAGTTTATTGGTTAATCTTAATTTACGTAGAAAATGCTAGTACACTTTCCAAACTGTACTTGAAATTCGTTCATAACGTAATTTTTCTAAAGAAAATTTGTTCTAGCTCTAAGTAAGAAGGGTTCAGCCCCACCTTCTGCGCGGAACCTGTACATTTTGAACAATCAGTCTACTGCGTTGGCACATTATCAAATAGTCAATTGGCGATTTAAAGTTGCAATATGGCTGTGTTCATATGCACCGATAAATATCTTTGTTACCGTAAAATCCGTTCATAATTCACAGCTAATATTGATGGCAGCATTACATATTAGCTATTTCTCGTTGTTCTTACCTACTCCGTCAATATATGTCTATCACTGGACCATGGAAATGTTTTCCTCTTCTTTCATTCATATCTCCAAGGTTTTTTCTATATCTTAAAATAGAGATTAACTAATATTTGAGTTACTCCTTCAACTAAAAGGTAAACGCATTCGTTAAAAAGAGCTGCAGATTCTTCTTCCTCTTCCTCTTATTATAACCCAGTGCCCTGTTTTAACCAAGTCGCAGTTCTATGAGCCCTCCTTTTCTCGTAAGCCAAGTAGGTGCCCGTCGAAAGTGAGCAAAAGTTTTCTTTTTAAGGGTTAAGGACTACTACAGGTGTTAGCGTGGTAGACGAAGATGTGCGATATTTAAAAATCTCGGTGTAGTCACCGGGGATCGAACCCAGCCCAGCCGCCTGAGAATCTACTGCACCTTGGTGTAATAAACTGTAATAACTACGACTGACCCGTGAAAATTAAATTGAACCAACAGATAGTCCGAGTTATTACTTATAAATAAGCGTTTAAATCCCTATTATTCTTAATCAGTCACCAAATAACAGAAATTCGCAAATGGATTAGGCGTGAACAGGAATTATATCAACCTTCTACAATTCTCACGCAGTCGACCGTTCAGAATCATGCACGGGCGTTTGGAATATTAATATACGGGGACGGAAACGCTCACGGATTACACTGCAAACGTTTACTCATATTGTAATAGGATTATTAATTAATGTATTCGTACTCTGCGCAATGTATTGCTAAATTATTCCTTTGCAGGTTCACAGATTAGCAGCGTCCTTACTTCAAGTTTCGTCGAGGCTGAACGGATAATTGGCGTGTGCAATCAATAAAGCCATCTTTGATCATTTTAATAACTGCTTCGCACAATTCCTCACCTTAGAAGCTCCCGACAGGTACCTCCGCATTCCAACAAAAGATTAGTTCGCGTTCTGGCGAAAGCTGCACAAGGAGGTGCTTATATTACTGCATATAAGCACCGAAATTAATTAAAGTAACATTAATGTCTCATAGATTACGTATGATTTAATAGCAACTCAAAGGTTAGAGGAACAGGAATTACAGCAGATACTGAAGTCTTATTAGTATTTTCGCTGGAAGCGCACTCTACATCAAAACGAATTAGCAAGATGGGAATTCACTATTATGTCTTCCAGATATATTCGCATTTCGAGAAACCGTATGAAACACGAGTTTCTAATTAGACTTTTTCGAAATAGAAGACGCTTCCTGCTTCAAAAAGAGCAGGAAATGAAGGTTGAGCCGACATTAAAACCGCATTAAGCCAATTATTGCGACTCAGATGTCGACGCATTAATTAAATTTTATCTTTCAATTAAATATCAATTTTGCAAATTATTAATGGTTCAACACAGATTACATTGGGTATGATAAATTAAGTGAGGTAAGTCTCGGCCCAGAAAATTTATGAGCAATTGATGTTATCATATCAACAAACCCTGAAAGGTAATTTAAGAAACTTCAATATTTTCAAAATTGTCCGAAATCAGGAACTAACTCTAGTCCTAGAACTTAATTCGATACAATACTTACATATGCGCAAATAATAAATTAATATACTGTTATGATATCGGACCTCAAGGTTCATAATTATTTTATAATATCGTACCTCAAGATTAATAATTATGTAATGGTACCGTACCTAAACATTAAAATATTATATATAATTTTGTAATTCGCAAAAAATTAATAAAACCCATATAAATCTTATTCTACTTCTTACTTAAAACGTTAAAAAGGTACAATAGTTATAATATAAAATTATAGAATCCAAAGCAATAAAGTTTGAATAAAACATAATATTGAGATTCTTGGGGTGAATACTTGCTGATTTATTGAAGATTATGGTATTGGAAGAAGTTGATGGACGAATGCTAGTAGCAGAATAGTCTGTGGTTACATCTACAGCTGAAATTTATTTGGAGTTGAACTGCGGTGGAGTCATTAATCGTTGTTAAAGGGAGAGCTGGTATCCTGTGTTCCGGCGTAGGTCATCTTGGTGATTTGGTTGTGGATTGGAGCTATCGTATATATAGCTGGGGTTGATTTGGATCCGGATTGTAGTGGAGTCATCCATTGGTATCCTGGGGTCTAGTATAGGTGACCTTGGCGGTTTGGTTGCTAGTTGGAGCCTTCGCCGCAGCTGCAAGTGAGCCAGTACCTGTAATACAGTCAGTGGTAGAGCCAGAGACATCGTTGGAACTACAAATTGAGGCAATTAGATACAGCTGCAGTTATGGATGGTTGAGATGAGCTTATTACTTACCTGGCCATTCCAGAGGTACAGTATGGGCAGTTTGCTGGTACTTGAACAGAATCCAAACATCGAGGTGACGTGTTTAAGTGAAGTTTAAGACAGGTATATGTAACTAAGAGGTTAAAAAAATGAGCATATAAAATATTAATAAAAAAGACTTACCAATTAATGATTCTTGAAAGTGATATAACCTGTACAAATATTAAATTAGCTTTCCTTTCAATTTTAAGATAAATCTTGACAATTAACAGAAAGGTATCATTTGATATAATTCTTATTTGACCAAATGAGTACCAGATCCAATCAGTTTAAAACTAAATATCATTTAGTAGCGTAATATAAAGTAAAATTCACATGATTGACTATAAAGAAATACTGGGTGAATCCAATCTGATTTTTAAGAGTCAATAGTTCTACCGGGGCCAGTGTAATAAAAAGAGCAAATAATAATTAACTAAAAATGGCATGTCGTTGCATATAATTAATTGATAACATATACGATTAACAATAAAAGCAAATCAAATAAGAAACGAGGTGCTATTACATAAATGTATGTCAACACAACCAGTAGAACTTAGCAACTCAAAGGACAGCGCGAATATAGCAAATTTATGTCAAAACCAACTAAAGCGTAGAAAACTAAATCAATGAATAATAGTAATTCTACGTAACTGTTCGATTACGCCGAAAACTAGTACGAAAGTTTAAAAACACAATTCAGCACATAATAAGCATTGAACACAAAAATCGATGAGACCCCAATGCTATCAGCAAAGCTCAATAGTAGGTCGTGCGGATTTCAAATAATAACTTCTTATATTAAGAAGTTCTTAATCGGATTATTCGCTACCTCAGCGGCTTCCTTAAAGTAGTAATATTAACCTGAAACTTTGAACACTTAAAGTTTCATGAGAACTAAGGAAATACTTCAGGTAATATTTTTAGTTAGCAATCATGCAACTCCAAGCTATCTCGTGTATTTTCTTTTGAATTGTTATATTTAACGCTTCAAAATGAAACAACCAGAAAGTAGAGCCAAATTATACCAGAAGCTATTACAATGCATGATAACTATTACTCACGCTTAAAAGTGCATCTGCAAATGTTCTTGCCGCTGTACTATCTGCTGTTTTAGATCCACTCGTGAAAATCGATTTATCAGTTGTTGCTGATACAGTATTACCATTTGCGTGGGTGAAATGCTTCTTAAAAACTCCTATAATCAAAAAGGAGTATATCGTTCCTCCCATAAATGGTATCATACGGACTCCCTCTTTCAGGATATTCTGATGTCTCTCTCTAATGCCTCTATCGTTCCACAACCCCTTCACTTCCAGCCTTAGAGCTACCATTAGTGTCACTTCTTCCAGCGTAGTCTCCAAAACTGCAGATGGGGTGGAACCTACAGCGCCTAACACATCTTTGACCTACAATAAAGCGAAAACAAGGACAAACTGATATAAACACGCAAGAAATATACAGTTTAACGTAGGAAATAAAACTAATTCCCATATACTAGCAAAGTGCACTAATCATTTCGTTCTACAAGAGTATGTCGTTGTTTTGTGTGGCATAAATATAAAACGAGAAACTTTCTGTTTCATATAAAAGCTGGCAGTACATCGCAGGAATTAATATGGAAAATATTAACAACCAGTAGTAAGAAGTAAGAATATCATAAAAAATGACGAACTTAACATGCAGGCCGCAAAGACGATAGAAAGACCGCAATGACGATGGATTAACGGCATCAAACAAATAGATGGAATAAAATGGTTTCAAGTAGCTCAGGATAGGCAAAAGTGAAAAAAATTGGAAAAGACCTATATCTAACACTGGATAAACCAAGGTTGAAGAGATGGGTGCTGCTAAACTGCTAATATAAAAGAAAAATTAAGAAAAAGTGTAGTCGCCCAGAACGAAGCTCTGAATTTACTTAAAACGATTATTACACTCAACTGTAACATAACTGATATCCAATGAAAATCATACATTTTTTAAAAAATAAACTAATCCCGAATTAGTTACCTGATAAGCACCATAGGGAAACTTATGACGCGATAAACGCCCTAGGGATGATTATCGACACCGTGAATGGTTATAATTAGAATTAGAATTGCAGGAAACAAGTAGCTTGAGTTTTGTAGCATTATTATTTCAAGTTTAAACTATAATTCGTATACGGGTTTTGTGTACTAATCTTCTTAGAACACTGCCCTCGGGGAAAACCTCGGGGTAGTTTTCATTGCAACCAACACTCGACCCTTGGCGTATGCAAAATTATCGGTAAATATGTCTCGTCTTTGTTATATTACTAGTGAAAATCAACATGAAGAAAACGGAAGTGATGACAATGGCGAAAAAACAAGAAGACTTAAAAATATAGCTGGGAAATTATACTAGTTAAATATAGTAGGTCCGTTTGGGAATTGACGCTGCCACTGTTTTTATGCACGGGGCGAAGAAGAAAGAAGACCGTGAATCTCGTCTCGACTCAAGTTTAGCACGGAAAAAGCGAATCTCGAGAAACTGATTTCAACCAAAGAGGTTGCGTGTGATGTGATTGTCATTGTTCCGTGAATATAGCTGTTGGAAAAGCTGTATCGCGTCAGTGTTGACAAATCGAGACTTTTTCGGATGTCCTCAGCTCTCACAAATGCACCCTACTCGTTTCGTAGAGTACCGGAGAAATTAATATAATAACTTCCCGTATTGTCTGCTATCAACCATCCTGCCAACACTCTTCTCTGACGCAGCCCGGATGTAAACTTTTAATTATTTCGTTTATTGCTGGATGTAGTTTCGTCCAAGGTCCGCCTAGATATCACTACTGTTTTCTCCTGTGGAACTGTATCCCAGGCGAACACGTTAGGTTTTGTTATCGTGCGACGTGACGCAAGAGCAGGAAGAATTCTGAAGGGTTGTTTTATTACCACTGTTTGTCCCGCTTAAATGCATTCGTATTGATGTTACCTTAATAGAGTGCCCGAATATAGTGTATATTTCTATTTTGTAAGGCGAAGTACAGTTCTACGTATTTTTGAGGTAAGATAACCCTTCCAGCTATATTGAGGAGCTGAGCACGCCCATACTTCTCGTAGCCGAAAGGCATTCTCTTAACGAAATTTCCCCAACCCTTCACCGGCAAACACATCAGACGCCCATAATAATAACACACATTTGTGCCCGTACCGTAACAGGGGCAATTGTTTTGACAATCGCGAGCTAGTCTCTGTTCTTTCAACCTACGACCCATCCCTTCCCACTGAGCTAGTTCGAGAAACATGTAGGTTTGTTATCTTTCGTAAACGGGGCTTTCCCTGTAACAGACTACTACATCGAATTTTTTAACCGTGGTGTTCGAACAGAAAGGATATCTAGAATCGGCAATGAATAATAAGCTAGATGCGACAGCAATATTGAATAAAATCATTTATAAACAGAAAGATATAACTTGAGAAAAATTTGTTTACAGGGTACATCAGAAATACGTATGTTAATTTTAAGGTGAAGAGAGCTCGCTAACTTAAATATTTTTCTATTCGTAATTTTTTCAAATGGCACACAAACTGATTTAAAATTAGGAAAAGGTTATCTACTGAAACTTATATCCGCCTATGGTTAAAAATATGTGGCGAAATATTCAGTCGTTGTGATAGAAGAGAAACGTCAAAAAAGTGTCTTTGTTAAATTTCATGGTGACCAATAAAGTTAGATACGGAATGACTAGTTTGATCAAATTTAAGGGGCAAAAATATTCTAAAAAATTATGATTTTTGCAAAATATTATAGAAAGTTTTTGAAGTTGGGGAATTCTTCCACGGGTTAATATTAACACGTGTGTGTGTAATGTACCTTGTATTGTATACAATGTGTGTATTCGGCATTCGCAACATAAAGAAGTTTGTTCATTTATGCACAAAGAGTTTCGCCTCTGGCGTGGTTAACAGGTTAAGTTACCGTGCTCTTTTGCCTTTTTCCTTCTGATAAAGC
>OW679195.1:31951379-32232124 GCA_940337035.1 Agriotes lineatus | reverse complement strand
GACACACTGACTGCTGAACTAAATGTATGGAAGCTAATCTTGGACATTAAGTAAAATAGAAGCATATGTGATAGATTTACGTCGAATAATTGGAGTTACAAACCCATACAAAATAGGAAATGAAACGGGTGAAGTAATGGAATATTAGACTTTGCTCAACAAAATTTTATCAATAATGTGTCAATTCTAGTACGATTGGCGGAAATAGTAATTTACGTTACAAGACCGAAAAGTAGTATTTTGCAGGTCGAACTACGTAGATTCGTTTGGGGGGCTTCGGGAGACCTGCAAAACACGTTCCGGTCCTTTATCGTACAATAGTTTTTTACGACATCCGAGTCCATACTTTCAAACTTGCGAATTCACTATCGAAAACTCAAAAAATTAAGACATTAGTATCTATTATTTGACTTACCCAAACAATAACACAAACTTGTTTTTACAGTAACAAAGGCATCCGGGATCGGCAAAAGCGGATGCCCGTTTCCGATCTTGACCGGCAAAACTTTACTTTCTGGCGAAAAAATTCTGCACATTTTCTGGTCTGTCGTAAAAAAAATATTTAAATGTGTTCGGTATTTCCGTTTAAGTACAAATTCGCATCCCAAAACTTTCACAAACTTGAAGCTGAACTAACCTCTTTTACCAGTTTTTATAAATCAAAAACCATACACCCCTCCGTACACATCAATCGGCTCGGCTGTGCAGATTTACTTTAAAAACTTACATTTCCTATCAGTGTTTTAATTTTATAGTGATCGCGCTACATTGCCATATAATCGTCCATTTGCATCTTGATGATTTAGCTATATTTATCCACACCAATGATTCAAACACTTTTCTATCACATTTAAAGATAAGTCGAAGAGTTTAGCTTTGACATTTTCATATCGTGTACATTTCATTATCTTTACTTTAGTTGTATTATTGTATATGTTAGCATTATCTAGATTCGGGTATAAAAACCAATTAAAGGACAATTAACGGAATGGAATTAATTTTCATGGAAAGGAACATAAAACACTCATGCCGAAGAGGTAAAAATATACATATAAAAACATCCACAAATAAATGGAGCAATTTCATTAGGAACCAATTGTTTTCATAAAAAATAGAATATTACTGGGGTAGAGACTTTAAGGCTAACTGTTGCGCGACATACCTTCTATTTCTCTACACGAAGAAAACAAGCAACTCAAGTTACATATCAACCAGTCAAAAAAAAATGATAGTGGATCGAGTTAACGACCACAATCCAAATATACAGCAACTGTTTGGATATGAAGTTGTACCTTGGCTAGAAATCGAAAAATCGAAACAAACAAGAATCTGGAAAGACAGTGGCATCATATTTGCAATACTAATAGACGCATCCAAAACTATAAAAAGATAAGGATTGAAAAAACTGAATGCATTTGAGATAAGAAACTTCAGACTAATGCTGCCAATTGCTAGACCGAACAAAGAACCAGTGCGTCCATTAGAGAAGAACCTAGCGTTGACAAAAAGATCCACGACATCATCTACCAACGTAATCTACGGTATTTTGGACGTATTTCAGGATTTAGCGATGGTCTAATACTACTTATACTACTTCGTATAGAAAGAAAAGTAGAAGATAAAAGGTCCAGAGATCGATTATCACGATTGTGACAATGGCAGTTACTACACCCTTTTAAGGGATTTGGATTTAGGAGGAGAGCAGGAACTGAGCAAGGGAGGTATCGCTCTCCTTCACGTATTAACTGTTTTCTCTTTCTTAACTGTTCATTCTTATATTTTTAATAATTATTGTTTACTTTTATTGTTTGGTAACATATGATTGCCATAAAAGCAATTTTACTATGTTCACACAATACTGCGGTTATTGCTTTCATCACGAATCATAATCTTTATGAATGTATAGCAAGGGTAAAATATCTGAAAATCGGAATAGCGGCGAAGGGTAGGAATGAGATCCCAATTATGTACATACAATTATCTTTAATTTAGAATTATGCATATATGAAAATGTTTTGGAATAACTTTACCAGTTCTCGAATTATTCAAAACTAAAAATGCTTATAAGTTACGGCTGATACGAAATTTGATATTAAAATTCTCTTCTGAATTGATGCCATTCTAGAAAGATATAACCATCAATTAGAGAACATTGTATTTACTTTACTATTTTGAGTAATCGGCTTTACTGTCTGATTCAAACTTATACAGGGCGTCCGGATTTCGTAGGGACAACATGGGTAACTTTTGTATTTGAAGAGATCGAGAGATGGTTAAATTAGCAAAAAGGTGCAGGTTTGAGAGCTCATTAAGAATCCATTTTCAAATTTTACTTGTCATAGCCCACTTGTTTGAAATTTTAAAAAAAAACAAAATCTCCTAATTTCTTTTGTATGCCGTAACTTTTTTGTTGCTTAAGATATTGAGATGCGATTTGAACTAATTTGCATTGTAATTTAAATACTTTTGTTGGCACTTAATAAAACTAATTTCATTTGTGCAAATTTCTAACCTAACCTCAAAATTTTAAATTGGTACCGTGCAATTTTTTTGGCCCTTTTAAGAGAGATTTTTTTTTCTGAATGCAATGATGTATTACATGACATGGAAATTTCTTCAAAATTTTGAAAAACTGCGCTTATTCTTTTTACAGGCACAAATCACTAGTGCCATGATCACAATCACTTTTTTTTTGTTGATCACGTTATCTGTGAAATTATGTTTCGAAACCAAAGCACGTTTATCATCATACGTGCCTGTCATTGCATTCAGAAATAGTTATTTTCATTACAAGCGTCGAAAGTAGCAAATATCGTGCGAGTGTTGATTAGACAAACGAGGGCGTAGCGAAGCGAAGCCCGAGTGGATCTAAAACACGAGCGCAGATAAAAAAAGTTACGGCATATAAACGAAATTAGTAGATTCTTTTTTTTTTTTTAAACAAGTGGGCCATGACAAGTAAAATTTGAAAATGGATTCTTAATGAGCTCTCAAACCTGCACCTTTTTGCTAATTTAACCATCTCTGTATCTCTTCAAATACAAAAGTTACCCATGTTGTCCCTAGGAAATCCGGGCACCCTGTATATGACATTAACTGCCTACAAATTTTGAAAAGATTTATTTTAATATTAATAAAGTAACTTCCAGTCTAGTAAAATTACTTGTATTCAAAAGTTCTAAAGTTTGTCCTTAGTTATTTTCTTTATCTTTGTATGCTTTTCAGCTTATTTCTATAGATAATTTCGTCATGTATAATGTACTGTAGCCAACTGAAATACAATAAAAGACAAAAGAATGGGACGGTTAGTTTTTAAGTTATCTTAAAGATAAACGAATAATGAAAAATGCTTATTTGCTACTCTAATTTTACAGAATACATTAGTTTTAGTCTCCATTTTGATGTTTAATTCGAAATTCCTTTAAATTTCAACAAACATCAATCTAGCATCATCCAGTCGACGTATGTGCATATTTTAATATAAGTTATATGGTTTTCGTTGTTTCCAGTTGTATCTGTCAATTTTTGTCAAATCTATAAATATTAATCTTGCATGGTTATGTTTAATTTGGTTAATGTAGGTTTTGGAGTATTCGTTCAATTGAACACATTTGTTTATTCATTTATTGATACGTGTTGTTTATGTTGATGGAAATCTTGAATTGGTTATTTCTTATGTTTTACTGTATTACTGAATTATTCTATAAAATTATTAATATACTACTAGTGTCTCAGACTGTTTAAAAATTATGAAAATAATAAGTTTTTAATTATTAATATCCCACTTTTTTGTCTTTCAATGAATAATTATATTGGTTTTCGCATTAACTGATATTGATTTCGATTAAGTAACAAACGACTTCCGAGTTTAGACTGTGTCATTATTGAGGTCGAAGAACTCAACGTTTCGCACACTTTCATAAGGGGCGATGAACGACAAAGAAACTAAAATAATCTGAAAGACCAGACCAATAGGACAAGATCGAAAGAACGCCCGGCGAGGACATGGAAAGAATGAGATACTAGAAAGAAAAGCAATAAACTGGAGCGAATCGAAGAAATTGGCATCTTGAAAGAAAAGACTGGGGAAATTGTAATGCAGGAAATACAGTGTAACTAGTGTAAGCATAGTATAGTATATAGGGTATATATCTCGACACACCATTGGGTAAAACAGCAAACGAATAAGAAAAAGAAAAAGAAATAGTGTTGAATATTCTAGTAAGGAAATGTAACTACAGATTGTAGGTTAATTTTAACATTAAGGCAGATTTATTAATATAACTATTTTATTTTTTGCTCTTCAAGTAATTCACATGTTTCACTGTGGTGAAAACTTTCTGTTGTAGAACAAATCGACATTTTCCTGAAAATTCTACTTTGCGAGTACTCTCATTAGACGCAAAAGTTCAACTATACAGTTTCTGCCCGAAAATTATAACGTTAGCCTCTGCATCAAATTTACCTAAGGCACAAATAGTGTGCTTGCAATTGGAATGACGCTAATTCAAGTTACAATCTTCACATCCATCTCCATAGCGTTCGGATATTCGATAAGGCGATCTTACCCGCTATGCGCATACGTAGCGTAAACCAGTACGCCATGCAGTTCCGTCTCCAACCCCCTCTAAAAATGGTCCGATAACGAGATGCTCGAAGCGTATGACAGGAGAATCCGCAGTCGTTTCAAAACACTTGAGTCTTGATACCTGAATGCGATCCTGATCACCAGATCTCCTCCTGGCCCTGTCCCCCGCTTTCCTAATCTCCCCTAATCCGCTAGCACCGGTCGACCCGGATCTTGCTAGAAACCCTGTTTAATTCCGGCACCAGCTGGTCCCCGCCCTGACCCGCTAGCACCATTCGGCCCCGATCTTGCTAGAAACCCCGTTTAATTAGGGCACCAGCTGATTTCTCGAGGCCATTATTATCATAACTTTTTCATAAATTTAACCTTAAGCTCGAATTACCTACTTACTAAGGAAGATATTCAGGCTGGCATAATCCAGGTGCCTAGACGTAGCAAAATTGGTCCGCCTGCCGTGAGTCCGGACCGACCGAATACCTCCAGCGTTCAACGGCGATTCTAGCTGCAAAGAGCCGGACTTTGTAAAAGGTAAAATGTCCAGTTTATATTATTCCGAGTGGTCAAAACTTATTCACAAAGAATTACCACGTCCAGCGAGGCTTTGTGCACTTTCCGTAAACATCACAGGCACCGTAAAACACTTTATTCCGTTGAATTTTTCCGCCCTTCTAATATAAATAAGAAACGCCATCTTTAGCAGCGCAAATAATCTGCTTCAGATCTGTTGGTCCCAGTACATCAGAACTACAGACCACCCGCGCCTACCGTCTTCAAGAGGATCTAGAGACAGCAACCGGGCCAAGCCAGCGTGTAGTGTGGGTTGCCGAACGTCCCCAAAATAACCAAATGACGAACATTTTCATTAATTAAGAATTGTATTGTCGATACCTGACACATTATACAATTTATTCCAACATAGTGTTATTCCTGTATTTTATACATTTGAGTAGAACGAATCCTGGGCATCTGAGCTTTACCCGAGGCAACCCCAACAAAACTAAATTTTTCGCAATTTGGTCAAATTTAAAATAAACACTTAAAAATAAAAATTCAAAATTCCGATAGAACCCAGCTACATTACAAAATGTTCTTTAAAAGAACAGCAGCCTAAAGCTTTGATGTCGTAAGTCATGTGGAATATTCATACCGATTTTTTCAATTGCATTACTTTGTTTTTGTAATTGCTAAGAGAAATGTGAACATTTTTGCAGAAACTACTATATCATTGTTTAGGCTGCTCATTTACATTAAAAAAAATCATGGAAAGGGACGCACTTGGACTTCTCTGGTGTGTTGTGGAACAACTCGAATATTTTCTGGGAAAGAATTACTCGTGTGTAGTGTGTACGTTTCCGGGTGCGGAAGTGTGTGAGTACTCGTCCAAATCTACAGTGTTAATCTTTGGGCAAGTATTGCCCATTGGGAAATGAAAAAAAACCATGGCCGAAAAATGGGTTACACGGCATTATAAATTCGCGCAACGAACAAATACAAACCAGCATTCAACAAGTAATTGAAAGGCAAGATAAGGCGGAAATGAGTTTGCTGAAAAACTTACAATTAAGAAACACGATCCCGTTGTCTTAATAAAGTACGGATAAGAAAAAGGAAATAAAAAAATCCATTGATCCTACTGACTTAGAATTTTCAGGACTTCGACATGTTAGCCGAGGTGGTATTGTAATAGAGTGTAAAGATAGAGAGGCAGTGAACAAAGTACAAGAAAAGGTAGCAAGAAAACTTGGAGAAAATTATGAAGTAACCATTCCAAAAAAAAAAGATTATCCAGGATGAAAATAGTTGAATTAAGCGAAAAATTGTCATTTGAAGCCCATAGAAGATAAAATAAGTCACAATCATCATTTAGATGTGCAAGAAGCTGACTTTAAAGTAGTACATATTAAATAAAATGAAAGTCAAGCTGGAAGAAGATAGTATACGGTGTATGCAGAAGTTAATGCGATGGCGTACAGCTTAATGATGAGAGAAGAAAAAATAAACAGTAGTTGGGATAGATGCAGAATTTACGATGATGTAGAGGTCACCAGGTGTTTTTCGTGCAGTGGATTTAATCACAAAGGCAGCGAATGCAGGTCAAACAAAGCTTGACCAAAATGTTCAGGGTCACATCTATTGAGTGAATTGCGAGCGACAGATAATGACCTAAAATGTGTAAATTGTGCACATGCAGTGGAAAAATTGAGAATGAAATTGCACACAAATCATCCAGCTTGGAGTACCGACTGTGCAGCTTTTAAACGTAAATTGGAACAAGCTAGAAGCAAAATTGATTTTTTAGAGTAGGCGAAATAACTTCTGAAATCATATATTTTAATTCCCAAAGTATGTGAAGCTCGCATTACAGATGACATAGAGGATTGTGAAATAAAGTTTCCATGGTATAGTACAATAAGGTGTAATTCTCAAAGTCAAAAGACTGGGGCCGTAGAAATAGTGTTGAAAAACAATACCGAATTTAGGGTAATAACGAATATCACTTATAACAAGAACTTATGGTTACTTTCAATCTGTAGAACAAAAGGGTTTCATCACGGTATGTACACGCAGTGTACCATTCTCTGAGCTCAAGCGATGGTGAATTTTTAATGAAATTTGAAGGATGGTGTGACGAATATGTATCAGACCGCAGCAAGCATTTAATTATAGGTGATTTTAATATTGACATGTTCAAGGACAGTTTCTATGCGAAACGTTTAACAAATCTTTTGATGTCCTAGATTCACGTATTTAGTAGGTACATGATGTATTACGAACAGTCATATACCGTCAAACGGGGTTAAGTGAGTCACGGTGGGTAAAATGAATCAGTCACGCATTTCTCTAAACTCGGCGGAAGTGTCGCCATCTGCCCTAAGATTTCGCGGTTTTTGGGTGGAAACTGGCATGCCAGTACGTCAGTGTATATGGTTCAGGATATTTCGGTTCGTCTAAAAAAAGCATGTAAGTATCACATATCTTCTCAATGATTAGCAAATTTTAGTGACTTTTTGAAATGCCAGAAACGTTTTGTTGTAGATGTTCTCAGTTTGAACCCTAAGTTACTTACATGCAATAAATGTGTTAATTAGTTATATATAAACATACTTTTAATTTTAATTTTTTTCAAAATTAATTGACTTACATTTTACGATTTTTTTATTTCCAGAGAGGATTGTCGGGGGGTAAAGTGAATCATTTATTTTTTATTTGCAGTTACCTATGTGAATGTTTCAGGATGCGTTCTAATAATTTTTGTTATTTTCAGAATGCCTAGAGTATATAAAAAAAGTTGGGGCCACAAGGTACATAATAATAATAATAATAAATTCTCTTTATTTTTAAAGTTGGCGAAGTTCGGCTAAGGCCGTTCTTCCACTTAACCAACCCAACCAAATGTAATTAAGATCCTGAATATGTTCGGTGGCAGCGGTTCGCCGAGGGGATATGTCGATGGGAACTTAGACAAATATTTAGGGGTTGAAGTTTTATTTTGTTTTGTTAGTTCAAAGCTTACAAGTTTCTTTTAATGAATACCATATATTTTTTTGTAAACATTTTTAGTTTTAAACGTATTTTTAATAAATATTATACACCAGTGAATTGAACATATGTTTATTCACGAAAAGATGTCGAGCTCACGAGCACGTAGTGCAAGTGAGATCATATCTTTGAGTTAATAAATGTTTAATTCACGAGGCGTATATATGTTTTTATTCAATTTTGACGAAATTTTGAATAAAAAATTTAAAAACATTCAAATTAAGATATAAATTTGCCCATTCATTAATGATTTGATCTAAATTTTAGTAATTATATATTACACACTACAAAGAGAAAAAATAATTGAATGTAAATATTTGTAGAAATAATAAAAATATGTTGTTCTTCATTGAAACTTTTTTAATTCTCTAGTGAATTAAACTTTATTAATTCTCTAGTGAATTAAAACACTTTTATTTCACTTGTGAATCATAGACTGTTTATGAAGATTGTTATGGAGTTAATAATGTCACTTTAAACTGTTAAAACTGAATATATAGATTTAATTTCGTTTATTTTTTTTCTCAGATTTGCTACTAAAATATTTTTTTAAATTTTAAATTGATTCACTTTATCCATTAGTGTTTTAAAGTGAATTTTTATGCATTTTAAAGGCCTGATTCATTTTACCCCAAAGTAGTGGGTAAAGTGAATCAACTTTTACTAAAAAAATTAGGTGTTTTCATATTTAAAAAAAAATATGATTTATGTCTCAAACACATCGGAAAGTGCCAAAGAAACTTCAATGATTTTTTCAAATTTTTGTGGTTGTTAATTTCGAAGAAAATAATAAAAATTTACCATTTCTGATTCACTTAACCCCGTTTGACGGTATCTGTCTTATCATTCTTACAGTTACAGAAATGTCGGGACACGTTATACAAAAAGGCTAGATTTTCTGCAAATGCAAGTGATTGGAAACATTATAAAGAAATCAGAAACAAATAAAGCAATTTGATTAAAGACAAGAAAAATGGCTACTATGAAAATAAAATTAGAGAAAGTCAAGGCGATTCAAAAAATATGTGGAGAATGATATAACATATAATTAAAAAGCCGGAAGCAGAATTTACACCGAAAAACATTGTATTCCAAGGAGTAGAAGTAACCGATTCCAAAGAGATAGCTGAACATTTTAACCATTACTTCATAAATAGTATTGTCGACATAAATCGTGATATACTAAACACCGATTTTGAAGAGGCATTCATGCCCGATCACATCTTTAAATTTAAGGAGATTTCTTCAATCGATCTTGAGAAAACAATAAGGAGCATAAAAAGAAAGGGTAGCACAGATTGCATTTCTGTTCAGGTTCTAAGAGATGCATTGCCAATTATAGGAAATCCTCTGGTAAAATTAATAAATGCGTCGTTAAAGAATTTTCCCAGAATCCTGGAAGAAATCCAAAGTAATCCCTATCAGAAAAATTGTGGGTACAAAGAAACGTGAAGAATTTAGACCAATTAATACGTTGCCGGTGTACGAACAAATTTTAGAAGAAAATTGTCAAAGACCAATTGCAGGGGTTTATCGAAGCAAATAAGATTATAAGTGGCAAACAATCCGGATTCAGAAGCAAACATTCGTGTGAAACGGCATTAAATTTAGTGTTAGCGAATTAGAAAAGCGAACTTGATCAATAGAAACGTGTAGTAGGCATGTTTCTAGATTATAAGCGTGCTTTTGAAACTATCGATAGGAAAAAATTGATTACAAAACTGGACAAATATGGAATACCGGGAATCGAGAAGCATTGGTTCGAGAGTTATCTATCTTCGCAAAACCCAAAAAACTGTGTATGATGAAGAGGAATCGATGGAAATTCTTAACATATTGGGGGTTGCTCAGGAATCCGTATTAGGTCCATTGCTATTTCTACTGTACATCAAGAAAAATATCAAACACTGCTCGCTAAATTTGTTGGCTGACGACACATTAGTTTGGGTAACTGCGGAAAATACTACTGATGCCGTCACCAAAATAAATACAGATCTTGAGATAATATCACAGTGATTACAAATCAAGAAACTAAAATTAAATATTGCCAAAACAAAGTGCATAATTGTATCAAATAAAATTAATAGTGAAAACATAACTGTGAAAGTAAAAATAGACGGTCTAGAAATAGAACAAGTGCATCAAATTAAATAGCTGGGAGTTATTATAGATAATAGACTTACTTTTCGTTGTTTAATAAATTTCATCATTAAGAAAGTTGCTAAAAAATGGATTTTTGGGAAGGATAGCTAGTAAACTAAGTATTAATGCTAGAATTCGAGTCTATAAAACCATTATTGCGCCACACTTTGATTACTGTGCAAGTATCCTCTTTCTTTGTTACGAAGCGGATTTGCAAAGGTTGCAAAAACAACAAAACAGAGCGATGCGAAATATTTTAGGATCTTCTAAATATACGAATATTAAGTTAATGTTAAATACGTTACAGTGACTAAGTATCAAACAACGTATTTATTTTAATACAGTGGTTTTGATTTACAAAGCTGTTAATAATTTATTACCAAATTATATGTCGGATCATTTGATACTAAATGCTGACGTTCGTCAATATAGAACAAGGAATCGATTTGAGTTTAGGCTGCCTAAATTAAATAAAGCGAGTACACAAAATTCTTTGTATTACAAGGAACTAAAAGTCTATAATTCGCTTCCTCAAGATGTAAAAACAATGACAAACATTTATGGTTTTAAAAAATATTTAAGCAGCTTTGTGAAACAATACTATTAATATTAATGTTATTAATGATAAATAAGTTAAAATATAATAATAATGATTCGATATCCTTTATCTAATAGACTTGTCTGTCTGGGACGCTGGTCCGTCCGGGACGCTGTTTCAGCAGCCAAACCGTAAGAGATAGAGAAAAAAGTTATTAAAGTTATATGTTTGGAATGGTCATGTCAGGTCAGGACCCGAATTTCAGTCACGTGACACTTCCGGTTTTCGAGAAATCACGTGATTTCCGTCCGTCCGGGACGCTGGTCCGTCCGGAACGCTGTTTCAGCAGCCAAACCGTAAGAGATAGAGAAACAAGTTATTAAAGTAATATGTTTGGAATGGTCATGTCAGGTCAGGAACATAATTTCAATCACGTGATTTTAAAAAATATTGTTTTTATTTAATACGCGTTCTATTTGAAAAACGGTCTTTTTTGTGTTATTAAATGAGACATTTGTCTCACTGGTTGCTAGTACTAGTATATTATACTAAATAAATAAACTTACTTACTTACTTACTCAATTGGATTTATACTTGGTAAGTTCTTACACATTAAAAGAGCCTTTCACTGTCTGAATCATAATACAATTATGGAAAACATTAGACGAGAAAGACTTTCACAAAAAATTTCATCTTCCCAAACTGACTTATACGAATGCTAGTTATCAAGTTCTCCATTGTGGCAACTTAAGTATATCATACACGGAAAATCAGGAGTTGCACAGACCTGCATTTTCTTTCCCCAACATTTTCTGTCATTTCGGACTGCACCTTAAAAATGCAATAGGTAAGAACAATGGAATATCATAAAAGTAAATAAAAAACTCGCATCTAACTGATCTAGATTATGTTGATAGCGTCTGTCTGATGTCACATACCTTGGCAGATATCAATAATACCCAGATACTATTGTTAGAGGAACGTTGACGAAACAAACTCACATAACTTTTTTTACCGAAAATCAACAGGTAGAACGGGTTCAGAAATTCTACTACGTTGAATGATGATATCGCAGGGTGGAGATGTAGATTCAGATGTTGGTTACAAGATGGCAAAATATACTTTACCAAATTTTAGCATCCACACAATTAATAATGTAAAATTTCCTTTACAAGTGTGATGCAGCTACGACGTATACGTACAATTTTCTTGGCAAGAATTATAACCGACAATGAGTTACAGATGACAACACAGCAAAGAACGATAATACAAGAAATTGGACAAGGCAGATGCAGATGGATTGTATTGTATATTGTATTGTAGTGGTGTAGTGATGAGGGTTGGTTGAATGCCATACAGCACTGCAGCCTCTTGGCTTATTGTACTGCTCATCATTACACTCGTTCAGTGAAATGGTCTTCCGTTTTATTCGATCTAAAAGCCTTTACACCAGGTCTTCTCATGTTAGAGTTGTCTCCCTCCAAGAGTATATGTCTCCATCGGACAAAAGCTTCACAGTCGAAAATGACATGAGAGACTGTTTCATCCTCATTACAAAGTCTGCAAATGGATTCTTTACTGAGAATTCCCATTGTGTGCATGTTTTCAAAGCTCACAGTAATCGGTTATCAGCCTCGTCACTAACCTAATGTGATATCTGCTTAGTCGCAGTAGGTCATCTGTCAGTTTTTTATATGGTTTTCTTAACATTGCCCTGCTATGTCTTAGTCCTTCCACACAGTTCTAGTAGTTTTTATGTAGTATATTTATCCATCTAGTTAGCCTGCAGACTGTCGTTTTGGTGACTCCAAATGCTGGTTCAGGGCCAGTGAATGGTGTTTCTGATCTTTTTTTGCAAGAAAAGCTGCTTTTTCATTACCTTTTATATCCTCATGGCCCGGCACCCAGATTAGGGTGATCCCATTGTAGTTAGCGAGGGTTAAATGGTTTTGAAGGCAGTATGCAGATGGATTGGTTATACACTAAGAAAAACAAGCTAGCTACTAGAAAGAAGTTGTTAGACTGGAATCTGCTGAAGAAAAGTGAGAGGTTTCCCAAACACCTCCTTATAATATAAAGCTAAAAAATATGGGTGCACCTGAAACGAAGTTACCCAGTTAACTAGAAACCGAACCGAATCGTAAAGCATCGCAACCGGCGTATGTTCCTCTTATAAATTACAGAAACGCTATAACAGTGTTTCCTGCAAGTTGTGAGCATCTAAACTGACTAAGTTGCACTTGAACTCATGTTGCAAATTTCCTGATTTAACTCGAATTTTATAGCCCTAATTTGGGGTTTGCTTCAAGATATACATAGTATTTGGAGATATTAGGCAATTCAAAACATGTAAGATGCCTGTAATAATATATGCGACCAATTTTTAAAGCATGTAATTGTGACCCTTCTCAGATATCCCATAACAAATCTTAAACAATTGCATGGAATCTCAACCACCTGCGACACGCAGACCGAATAATATTTTCCGAAATCCAAACAGATACCAATTAATATCCAAAGGCGGGCTTAGCCCCATAAATCTTGGAGTTAATTCTTATGTCAGCAATAAATTAATCCAAAACGCATTCGTGACACTTCTCCCCCTTTTAATTTGTGCTAACTTCGACTTGAGGAATAAATAACAAACGGATAAAGAGGAAGTGAATTATAATGCATAAATACTCCTGTGCGAGTTCGGCTAATAAGGGGCAACTTTTGGAAAGCTCGGGTAATTTATCGCAACGGTTCAAACGTCAGAAGTATGTGGAGTTCAGCAGTCGGACGTCATATGCTTCCCCATAAATCGAGCGCCATTTCAAAGGAATTCCCAACATATTCACGAGGATACGAGGACGGTAACGACGTGTACATGATTCCCTAAAATCTCATTATTATCGCTTAACACCTTCAACTCGACACTAAAATTAATTAGTGCCATGTAAATTTGGAATTAAATATTAAGTTCGCCAGGAAAGTTGGAGCGCTCGCGGAGTTATCAAGGCCTTGCTATTTACACGTTGGGTAACCACCTTATAATAACTTTATTTAAGAGGAGACAAAAATTAGTGTTCCTGTTCAGACGATATGCAATTCCTTCATAGAATAATAAATTAAATTGTTAAGTAATTGATAAAACTCTACCAATGACATCTTTGACATGTAATTTCTATTATTCTGTTTTAAATTTATTTAGTAAGCGTCAAATGTCATACACCGGGTAAACAACCAATAACATTGCCATTTTTACTGAACAATTCCTTTACAAAAGGTTCGATTGTACCGTAACGACCTGGTTTATGATTTTTTTCGAACCCGTAAAGTGGTACTTTATCAGAGTGGTCCAAAAGTATTTGTTCAAATATAAGAACACTTTGAGGCACATATCACGGTTTCTCATAAGAACGTTAGGCCACATTTTCTTCTGTTGGCAGAATAGACGTCACCTTTATAAAACCTAATTGTTTCCACAGCGGGGTAATTTTAGTAGCCGAATACACAGCTTTCGATGTAACCCAGTGATAATCAGACTCGCTCAGATTAGCCTCGCACGTATTCTCGCTCGGCCTTATATATAGCTCATTTAATAAAGTACGAGTATAAAGTATAAAGTATAAAGATCAATAGCAAAGGTTAAAATCATCTATAAGGTCTGCTTCTTCATAAATATGTGGCTATTACTCCACAGTTTTTATATCTTTGGAAACAGGTAGTTTAATAAGAACCAACCACATTGTATTGCTCACCCCCCCCCCCCATAAAGTCTCTCTTGATGTTATATTAAGTGGTGGTACTTATACCACTTTTGATAATTGAAGAAATGTAGAATCTAAATAAATTTCCCTGTTCGTTCACCTAGCTAGCTCAGTACGTATGACACTCTTAAATACCTCAGTAGTGGCTATGAACGATCATTATCTGCTAAATCAGGAAGCTGGCCTGCACCTATAGTATTCTTGCGCTGATACTGGTCTGATACTACATACAGAAAATACCTATTTACTTACACAAATATATAGACTTTAAAGCACATTAAAAGCACAATGTCAGGCCATTTTAATATTCTCGTTCATAATTGTTTTCGTAGGCTTATTTGGCAATTTTAAAAGATGTCGAACACCTGTTTATTCGGAATTTTAAAGGTTTCGAACACCGCCTCTTTCGAGTCAAGTTAGCGGCGGCTTTTTCTCGCTTCGGATTGGCGGCGGCGCTCAGGCCACCGGCGAAGAGGTTCCCCCTTTATGCCGAGTTCCTGCGTGTCTGGCGGCTGAGCGTCGGTTTGGCAGTCAGTCAGGAGCCAGCTACAGTCTTGAACGTTTTCAGTTTGTGCAGCTTCTGCTAGCAGTTTTTCGGAGAGGCTCCGCCGCCCTCTGCGGCCCTTCGGGGTCGTGGGGTGGCGGCACGGCTTTTGTTTTTGAGTGGGCTGATACCGCGTGGCGTGGTTTGGTTACGCAGAAAGTTCGTTTCCATTAATTTGACCCGTGATTCTTGTGCTGTTACACCGAAGTTTGCGTTTTATGGGCTGTTACAACCGGGTTTTGTTCGTTTAGAGTGCTTTTTATGGTCGGTCAAGGGTGACAGTTGTATGTGTTGGTTAGTGCCCCTTGTTGTTGACCAACGCACTTGAGTTTTCGTGTGCCTTGCCGGCGAAATGACACCATTATAGTGGAACAAACAACAGCGAGAGCGTGCCTTGGTCGCCGTCTTCATGCGATCGTCCTGTTGGGCCGCATATTGTGTCCCGCGAGGAATTCCTTGGTGGGCGTCTTGTGCACCTGCAGGTGTTAGCCTTTGCGACCCTCCCTACGCTGCGAGGCGAGTTTGTTCCTGTATCGACATTTAGAGCCAGGCGAAGCTAAAACTTAAGGTTAGACTATACAGTATATATTTTATGTATTAACCTCTTTATCGTCATGATTGAAAAGTTGCCAATTTATTTACTAATTACATTGTATCGCAATATATCAGGCGATGTTAGAGTAGTGGCGTAGATTTAATTAGATGATTGTGACACCATTTCCTAGTAATGTTGTAACAATAACGTGCCGGTTAAAATTCCCCTTAGTGAAGTTGCTATGGTAAAGTTAAGATGCACTAATTCAATCACTAATCCGGATGCTAGATGAGTATTTATTTTAAGAATTGTTGAAAATCCAGAAGTTAACCTAATATTACTGCTCGCTGTCGCTTGGTTTAGAGTTTTATGCCGTTAATGTTTGTTGTGAAATCCTTTTTTTACGTTTTGAATACCATGCCGTTAATGTTTGTTGTGAAAGCCTTTCTACGTTTTGAATACCAATATGTGTTTGTGTACGCAGACAAATAGATCGGTTTGTTTATATTGCCTTGTGTTTTTCTTTGCGCCGACTGCATGCTAATTTTCAGGGTGAGTTATTTACAGTGTAAAGATGAATGTATGGCGGAGCCTGGAAAGCAGTTTAGCGACATCACAGGTAGGTCGGTACACTCGTCGCTGCAGTGTGGGAGTCGTCAGGCTGCTCTAATATACTTTTCCCGTTGAGTTCAGATAACGCCAAGGCGATAAGTTGGAATGTAGACTCCTTTGATGATTCGGTTTCGTAGTGGGTCTATCTTTGCATTTTCCTTTATGGCAATGAAACCGGATGGCAATCTATTCAATTTTATCAATGTTTACCGCCCTTTTGGCCGCTGGCCATAGGTAATCTCGTGAAGAACCCTCCCTTGGTCCACTGATGATTAGCCGGCATTATCTTGTTGCGGGTTGGGCAGCGGCCTAGGTGAATATTTGTCCCGATTTAGTGTAATATCGTCCGCGCCGGCCGTCTTGCTTTTACGTAATTTTCGTATGTGACGACGCGGTGTCGTAAAAGTCGTTTTAGACCGTAACAAATAAAGAAAATTGGATTAAACTTTATAACGAATGGCCACCCCTAAACTCAAATATAGAACATGAATAAATATTCTGCGCTGGAAAGCTCGCGGCTTCTTGCATTTATATTTAAGTATTATTAAAAGCACAACGATAGAATAACTGTTTTTAAATGCACAAACATTAAACTGCATAAGATGCGGATCTGTACGCATTTAATTTGTCTGTGAAGCACATTTTGTTGCTCTAGTGAATGCTTCGCAGCACAGCTAGAGGAGACTGCTCCAATCGTTCAAGCTGCAACATTGTCGGTATCGAGTTACTTTGGAATCTCCGAGACTTGCAAATTGGAACGTCGCGGATTGGGCTTGTCCTAGATTGCGTCTATGACCCTAGACGGCACGACACGTAGAAAATTCCTAGTAACCATGCAGGGGAACTTCCTAGCTGCTAACTCTCTGGGTGATATGACGGCAAGTAAGCCAAGTGGACGCCACGAATCCACGTGGCTGCTTTGCAATTTGTGCACTTACCGATTACACGATTCAAATGGCGTCTACTTGCTGTACTTAAACCTAACTTTAAAACGGCAAGCCCTATTAAACTGCATCTATTTACATCACCGCATTCACCACGCCCTAATAGCCGTACACTAACGTGCGCAAGCGAACGCATTTTAAGCTTGAAACAATTTTTTGGCTTCGCCTAATTGTTTCGCCAGTGCCGGCACCCATTTTTTAGAGTATAGGGTGGTTGGTTGGGCATGCAGGAAAGGTCACCATTGAGGAGCAACGTCATCTTGTTCTCTCTCTAAGCAACGCTAGCAGTTGGGGTCATTTCTCTCTATATTTTGGGATTTTTTTAGAGTGTTTTCCCCATCCGTGCTTGTGTTCGCTTAGGACCATAACCGATTTTTCTATTGCTTTTATTGCTTGCATTTCATTTTTTAATAATTTTTCACTTTCATACTTTTTTTGCTGTGGGTGATCTTAGATTTGAGGTGAGTGTTGATGCGGTGCGAGCTTTTCGGATTTTTGTGAGTATTTGATGTTTGTAGAAGGGTGGATTGTGTCCTATGTGATGTAGTCGTTTTTTGCTGTGTTTAGCAGTTTTTTAGGCTTCTGTCCAGTTTAGACAGAACGTCTATGTTCTATAGTGGTATCCTATGTGGCGCCAGAGTTATTTTTTGAGCCGATTTATAAGGGTTGGTTCCCTTGGCTTATTTTCTCGAAAGAGAATTTTTCTACAGTGTTTCGCTTTTGGTGTTGCCATCATCGAACTCATTCTGGAATTCTTTGGTTTCCTACATTTTTTAATGTTTTCATACTTTAAACCTTTTTATTTCTCTTGGCCGTGGGAAGTGAAACAATTCTTTGGCTTCGCCTAATTGTTTCGTCAGTTATCCAATTATTTCAGGCCTAATCTGTATATTTTTATTTGAATTATAAATCCTTTACATTTCAAATTCGTAAATTTTCCAAAGCAGCTTATTTTGTACCTGTATCGAGTTCCTTTCGTTTACGCGATGCCCTCTCGACCCGCGCTATCTCTTATCACAGTGCAAGCTTTCTTTTGGGCACGAAATTTTCGTCCGAGGCACTTGCTGCCTTAACCTAAGCCCGCCGTCATCGGCACGGCTAAGGCTTGATTTTAATTAAGTCAAATTACGTGCGCTCAACCAATTCCAATGAGCATTGTATTCCCAAGGGCTGATTATGATCAGGTACGATGGCGCTTTTTTGTTTTGTTATTCGCATAGTAATTACATTTTTTCTTAGCTCTTAATTACCAATTGCAACCACGAGTTTATCTCGGAGGCCAAGGCGCTTGCCTTATCGCATTTTCGACACCTGCTGGGTTCGGCGTATTTGCTGCGTTTTTGAGGATGCTTCCGCAGCAATTTTCGGCGCATCCACGGAGTTCACGTCCAGCTTATGTTTCGAGGTTAGTTAGTGCTACTCCGGGATTAAATCTCAAATTATCTTCAATACCTGGATTTTACATTTTACATTTTAAACCCGTAGTTATTTGGAATTTAAATGCATACGTTCCGCAATTATTAATATGTAATCTTCAATTTCATACATGCTCTTGTTTTAATATTTAAATTGTCATGCTCAGTATTTAAAGTCGTTATTTTGATGTGTATTTCGACCATCTGTAAAAGGTACAGTCATGCTTTTTATTTCAATATCCTAAAGGATTTATTAAATGACTGTGATAAGCTTATCTCACGAATGATTTGTTGGTAAAGTTATTAAAATAACCTGAAAGGGGTTTTTAATTTTATGCGTGTCGCAACCTTCAGTTTACGTACACAATTTTGTTATCACATTATTTGCATTTTAATTATTCTGATAATTTACTACTGACACTTCTAGACTTTTTATTATTTATTAATTAAACGTTAGTCACATGCAGTTTATTTCCTCTTATTATTCGAAATCTTTTGATTTCTGGCGCCCATTTCCTTTCCGTTTTTGAAGACATTCCAGGGCACACAGCTGATGATTTGAACCTACGATCCAAGGCCTCCGAAATTTGAGTTAGTTAGGGCCATCGCGGTAAGTAAAGAGTTTTCAGAGCTGCCGTGGTGTATAAACTGTAGGGGGGTTGATCTGCGATTTTCACTATCATTGCTTAATTTTATTAATTAACCGCAGGTCGGCTTCTTTATTGTTTCAAGCTCCCGGCGATCCGGCTTTGAAGTTGCGTTTATCGCTGCACCCACGAAATCAAGACTAAACGGGACCGTATCCGCACACATTCAGAAATGCCAAGTAACACTGTTTAAACCTGATTTAAAATAAAAAAGTTGAAATTACAAACTGGCTATATACATAAACATAAAAATAAATCATTCATGCGAAGGGGCCGGATTCCAGTTTCAATTTCGGTCTGAACAATTAGTAGTACAAATTCAAGGAACAATAGATAACTAATAGATAACTTGCCACGGTACATCGGCTTATAACGGTAGCGTTCAATTCCCAAGCTCACATGAAACGGTAGGTATGGGGGCATAAGGCTAACAACCCTATCCTACGTAAAAAAGTTTAATATTACGCAAACCCAAATGCAGCCTCGGAATGGCTGGACCTATAGACTGCTTTTATCATAGCAAAAAAGGGAAGCAAAAATGTTATTGACTTTAAACCAATAAAGGAAAGAATGAACTACATAAGAATGAAAATGAAGAAGTTCAATGTATCTATAATAAACACCCACATGCCAACGGATGCGAAAAGCCAGGAAGAGAAAGAACGACAAGTAGACAAAATACTAGAAAGAACGACAAGTAGACAAAATACTTAAACACGATACACTTTCAATAGCTGGAAACTGAAATACCAGGGTAGGCCGGGAAGAAGTGTTTAGACCAACAATAGAGAAGTAAGCCCACATTATATAACTAATAATAATGGAGAAAGGTTAGTGAGGTTTGCAACAACGAATTAATTGGTTATAGCAACTACGTGATCCCTACCTAAATCAATACATCAAATGACTTACACCTTTTCTGACAGAAAGACAAAGAATCAAATTGATCATTGGCTTATAAATTCGAGATTCTACAGTACCAAATTATAAAAAGCAATTACTATTAGTATTGTACAAATACATAAATAAACAGCAATGAATATTAGATTGGAAACACAAATAACCCACGACAGTGAAACACTAGAACAGTGGAGAAAGCTAAAATAAATTCTATTAGAAGAAGACACAAATAATGTGTTCACCGCAGAATGGCAAGCGAGGATAGATAAGCAACAACGCTATCGAAAGTAGTTGCTAGGAAGACCAACAAAGAAAACTGCAAAGAAAGAAGCACGGATGAAAGCTTCGAAGATATGCAGAAGGACGAAGCGGGAAGCTAACAACCGAATGTTACTTAACATTCAAACTTTGCATGAAAGTAAACAAATAAGAGAATGCTACCAAGTGATTAATCGTGTTTAAGGAGGTTATCAAGCCAGAACAGTGACAGTAAAGCACAAGGAAGGAAAACTAGTAGTCAATGAAAATGTAATATTGGACAGGCGGATAGAATAATACTTCACAGAACATCTTAATCAACAAAATCATCACGACGTAGCCCTAGTTATATGGTCTATCATACATACCATTTCCTACGCCGCGCCGGTGGTTTGTGGTTCAAGGTGATTATATAATTTCACTTCTCGTGAGAGCACGTTATACTTTGACTTTACTTCAGCCGCTCTTATTCTACCAGTCCGATTGCTGGATTGGCGCGCCTAGCCATTGTGAGTGTTTTACGACCATATACCTTAGGTTGAGGTAATCTAGCCTTTTAGCTTTTGATGCAACTTCAATTGCTGCTGTAAACAGCATCAGACTTTCCTCTGTAATCAAAGATAAGAGACCTTGCTGAATATTGACGACTTTCTTAACTTTTTTTCCCAGCCGGTTAGAATAGTAGGCCTTGCTCACCTCATCTGAGGTAAGAAAGTTCGTTTTTCTCACCTAGGTAAGAAAGTAAATCATGCAATTTTTATGAAGAAACTGTACCGCATGTTAGCTGGCTGCTGACGCGTCGTGATTCTGACAGCTGACATATTGATAGTTGACGGATAATTGACTTTATGACTTGTGTTACAGTCTGTTTATACGAGGAATTAGGAATGAATTCTGTGAGTGTTCACATCCTTTTGATGCAGGTAAGTACGAAACCTTAAGTAGCCCCGTGAGTGGCCCTTCATTCGAAGGAATTAAATTAACATCTTGCGCATGCGTACTCACGACAGGAGAGGCTAAAAATCACCGTGCGCGGCCGCGCTTTTTTTATAATCCAACCAAAACTGCTTTGACAGTTTGACCTCAGTGGACATAACCTCAAAAAGTATAAATAGTAATGCGATTTTTTAACGACAAAATTTTTAAGTTTTCAGAGTTACTTATAATAATAATAATAATAATAATAATGTCTTTATTGTTATCACAAAATAAATAATTCCAATTCTTTCAATTGAATTCACAATTCAAAATAACAAAAGGCGAAGTTCAGTAATTTTGGTAAAATTACTGCTCTTCCACTTAACCTAGTTACAATAATTAATATAATAGATAATTACTTATATGCCATCAAGATAATTTAATTTAGTGACTTATATGCCATAGAAATAATTTAGTGTCTTAGTGACATGACTATCAGTTTACCTGTAGGTTTATAACAAAAACAATTTGTTGAACTGGCCACTGGTCTAAGAAGGTATTCAGTTATTTAGAAAATACGTGAAGATACTGTTATTAAATTTTGAAGACGATTATTCCTTAAATAAAGATGGTAAGGAGTTGTAGAACTTAACAATATTATATGAAAACGAGCGAAAATACATGCTAGTTGTATGGAGAGGCGGCGTAAGCAGTCCTTTACTCCTTACGTTAATATTATGTATATCACAGCGAAATTTCATCTTTTTAAATAGGTATGGTGGAGTTTTGAAAATAATGATCTTATGAAATAATGAACACTAATGTACTATTCTTCTTTTTAACATATTGAGCCAATTGAGTTCTTTTAACTTATGAGAAACGTGATCTCTCCTTCTTAAACCAAAAATTAATCTTATACAACTGTTTTGTATTCGTTGTATCCTGGTTACATCAGTACTGTCCAGACAAGGCCCGTATACTGAATCGCAAAAGTTAAAATGAGATAGAACTAAGGATTCTAGCAAACGTTTTTTTACATTTTTATTAAGTATGTGTCTATTAGAATAAATATTTTTCAAATTTGCATAAGCTTTTTGAATACTAAGACTAACGTGTTTTTTGAATCTTAGATCAGAATCTATATAAAGTCCAAGATTACGTGCAACGTCCACAACAGGTAGCTGAGTGTTATTAACCATAATTTTCAATTGGTCAACTTTAGCTTTCCGAGACTTAGGCGCGCCAAATAGGACAACCTGAGATTTAGAGGGATTAATTACCAAAGAATGGTTTTCTGCCAATGTAATTAAATTATTTAAATCAGTGTTAATCAAATTGTTTGCTGTAATAATGTCATTGGGATCAAAAGAATGGTAAACCTGGGTATCATCGGCATAAAAGTGACCACTGCAAGATTTTATAACTGTATCAAAATTAGAAGTGTAAGTTGCATATAATAATGGACCCAAAATTGAGCCTTGCGGCACACCATTTTTTATAGAGCGAATCTCAGATTTCTGGTTTGTTAATTTGACAAGCTGCGATCTATCGGAAAGGTAATTCTTAAATAAAAGAATTGCATTATTACTGAGTCCAACATAATGTAAAATAGCCAATAACATACTGTGATCTAATGTGTAAAATGTGTTTTTTAAAGTAGAATTATTACGACATGTTTAATTCTACTTTAAAAAAAACTCAAGTAAGTATGCTAAATTCGAAATATAGTTGCATTTTCGCTAACCTAAAATTTCTTTATATTTCAGCAATGTAAATCATTATAATATTAATCTGTTTATAAGCTTTCAATTTGCAATGTATTACTGATGATGCCAACAAAACTGGCGAAACGTCTAAATTTTAATTATTAAACAAATTTTACTTATTTATCCCCGTTTAACTAATCAAATTTATAAAAAGTCAATAAATTAAACTTATATTGTTAATTACCAGCTTAAGTATGCTAATTTAACGCATTCAGTTAAAGTAAAGGTGTGAATTTCTTTATACACTTTTTTCAAGAAAAAAAGTTTAAGATATAAATACCAATAATAATGCAGACTGCAGCAATTCGGTACATACGAACCAAATTAAAACACAAGCGCATAATTACAAATGCACTGGCGAATAAGATAGAACACCGATTAAACATCGAGATGCTTATTATTTGAGCAGAATTGCGCGCATCACGAGCTGCAAAAAGCCGGCGTTGTGTTTGAGAATGGGCAAGAAATGGCTTCGTATTAAGTTTTAACGCAATAAGAGGAAACAAACGCGATGCATTTACATTCTCGCTTATTATTCATGTCTTTTATGCAATAAAGGATGTAGATTGTACGCGATAATGTTATTATTTAGGACGTGTCTGGGTTATCCTTTATCGCGGCATCCGTATTTTGCGGAATTTCAAATTATGCAAGTTGTAACTCTATGTAAGCTGCATTACTGGCTGCTTTTTCTGCGAAGCTAAATCATAACCACATTGCAAGTGCACTACCACTGCGATTTATTATCTCGTAAAAATGCTAATATTCTCTGGAGTACTTTATGTCAAGAACATTTTTAATCAAGGAAGATGGGATAAGGACGCTTGAGATTCCAAAATTCTTTTTTAACTGAGGGCAACACGGTAGATTTGCAATGATGTAGCAAAACTAGCACAGTGCAAAAATTCGATTTTGAAATTGTTTCGATCGCCAGTGGCATGATAGCCATAAACACGGGATTATTATATCCAGAAACATTGAGGCAGGTTAATAAGACAAGCAGGATTTTTATTACTGGGAAATGAATATGCAGTAGTCAAATTTCAATTGCACAATTGAATTTTTCTTGGCTGTAAGTTTAGTTCAAAAACAGCTCCTGAAAATAAACACTTTACTGATGAAAAATTAGAATAGTAACAAACCTGGCATCTCCAATATGATAATATTCCACAACATTGACAAAAAGGGGAAGTTTCCAACAGTAACTGAAAAACAAACCGCAAATAAAATATTTTCTTAACAAGATTACCGTAGGCAATGGTTGCCTTTGAAGCAGAAAAAGCACCACCATGTTTGTTTGTGCGGTTCCAAAACAAAATATCAATGAAATGTGAACAAATATACGCATAATATTCCCCGAGGGCTGTCTAGAAAGACGGTGACACTGCAGAAGTTATTAATGGCTTCAAAGATTTCTGCAGGGGTTTGAACCTTTACTTTATTTTTAGTTGATGTGATACTTGGATTATAAATATAAATTTAAAGCAGAGCTGAGTTATTATGTTAGCAAGTATTTTGATAATTGTCTTATACAATAATTGTTGATTAAACAGTTGCCATACATTACTCTTAAAGAGCTCGATATTAATAGATTAAGTAGGCTCAGATTGACAATTTTGTAGAACACGATGTAAGCCTTTTATAGAAACTGACAACCAGAAAACTCGAGCATCTTTGTAGAAAAAATTGTGAGACGTTAAGCAAGAAAAGGTTGCCGCTTCATCAAGTGGAACATACAAAAAAGTACCCGGACAAGAATTACAAGACAAAATACATAATGTACAAGAACGATTCGCGTAGCCAACAGTGGCATAGTATCAAAAAATCTTCGATCATAGTAAATCGAAATTTAATTTCTAAGAATTTCTAGAGGTAAGTTCGTCTAATAAAGAGTGTAATTTAATAATATTATTAGTAATCGTATTACGGTAAAATTATAAATAAAGTGAAGTAAATTTGAAATATTCGATCTAGTGACGTTTAAAAAAGGCTGTCAACAGTAATAGTTCAGCATTTATAAGCACAACGTTGATTACTAGTTTTCTCATTATTAAATTTAGTGTAATTTGGCTAGTTCTAGTAAAACTGCTTTGCTCAAATACAAATATTTCAATTAGTTCAGCACGCCTTTGGCAGAATTTGTGGACTGTAGACATGTTTCACTGTGCCATTTCACATATTTAAGCTACCTGCGGCTACTGCTCCTTTGAGGGGTTGATATTTCGTTTTGTACAAATATTTTATTTGCTACAAAGGCATTAAGTATCCATATATCACAACATGTTTGCAGATGCTCTCATAAATAATATCGTGCTGCAGTAGCGAACGATGCATGGAAGGGTAAAACTAGAAAATACACTAATAGTAATTATAACTTTTCTAGAATTTTTCTAACCTTACAGAAAAAACAGAATAATCACTAATCCTAATTTATTAATGTACAGTCGTGTTCAAATATGTGTTGTACAGCGACAGTTATAAGTTTATTGGTGGTTGTGTTATTACTCAAGAAAGGCTCACGTTGTACCATTAACTAGGTAGACCTAGATGTATACTTAAACATATTTGTACATGCAACATTTTTTTGAACTTTGTGTATTTTATTTATATTCACAAGGTACAAATGCTGTACAACACTTTAATGAACACGACTGTACCTTTTCCCGAAAGAACTTATTGAAAAACATAAATTATAGAATTTTAACTGCCTAGTCAATCTTGCACATGGCATACCGGGTGACAATGAGACTAGGGCCATGCTTATATCTTCTTTATTTAGGAATCGATTTGGATAAAATTTTATACCAAGATACTAGACATAATTTATAATTGGTCGATAGATATAGTCAAAATGGTTGACTTCCGGTTTTACCGGAAATGATACTAACTTTCATTTTTTAAATGAAACACCCTGTATATTTTATGTTTTTATGAATCTAAGAGTCAAATTAAATAATAGAGTCTTGCCAAATTACAATGTTTTTAAACAATAAAATTATTTTTTAAATTTTAATTTTTTACCATAGAAGGCCTTGACTTGGAAACATCTATTCTAATTGACTCTAACAACTCTTAATAATAGCTATTTTATCAATAAGGTCAATAACAAACCTTTAAAAAAAGAATATAATTTGCTAAACTCGTTTTTGAAGAAAAAGTCACGTTTTTTAAATAGCACCTACTAAGGGCCATCTTGCTATTAGATAGAAAATGTAATTACCAATCTAACGATATGCATCATGTACTACTTTATCTTTATCTGAAACTGAAAACTAATTAATTATTTTTTGAAATATTTTAATGTAATAACCAATAAAACCTAAGCAAATTTGGCAACACTGTTGTATGTAATTTGAGGTGTAGATTGCGAAAAACATAAAACATATAGAGTGACCTATTTAAAAACCCAAAGTTAGTGTCACTTCCGCTTTCACCGGAAGTGACACTAAAATGACTTTTTAAATAGATTTTAAAAAATAATTAATTAATTAATTTTCAGTTTCAGATAATAGTAGTTTGTATACCAAGGCACTGAAGTATAACTTTTTATCACGAATGTGGATTTAGTTGCCGAGGCCCGTAGGGCCAAGGCAAATAAACCACATGAGGGATAAAAAGGTACTTCAGTGCCGAGGTGTACACTATGTTTTATTTGAAATCGAGGAATCGTGAAATTACAACATTTTAACCAACTTTTGTAGGTTATGTTCGCTCCATTGACGTTTATCGGTCGCCTCGCCACCTACAAAAAAGTCGTAAAACAATGGATTACTTCACTGCCGATTTCTCGTATTTTAATGACGATTTCGGCGTACTTCACTGCCGATTTCAAATAAAGATAAAGTAGTGCATGATGCATATCGTTAGATTGCTAATTACATTTTCTATCTAATGACAAGATGGCCCTTAGTAGGTGTCGTTTAAAAAAAGTGACTTTTTCTTAGAAAACTAGTTTAGCAAATTATATTCTTTTATTAAAGGTTTGTTATTGACCTTATTAATAAAATAGCTATTAGTAAGAGTTGCTAGAGTCAATTAGAATAGATTTTTCCAAGTCAATGCCTTCTATGGTAAGAAATAAAAATGTAGAAAATCATTTTTGTGTTTAAAAAAATTGAAATTTGGCGAGATTATTATATGTAGTTCGACTCATAGATTTAGAAAAACAAAATATACAGGGTGTTCTATTTAAAAAATCAAAGTTGGTATCATTTCCGGTAAAACCGGAAGTCATCCATTTTGACTATATCTATCGGCCAATCATAAATTATGTCTAGTATCTTGGTATAAAATTTTATCCAAATCGATTCATAAATAAAGAAGATATAAGCATGGCCCTACTCTCATTGTCACCCGGTATACTGTATTAAAAGGTAAACATTAAACATGCACAAAAGCAACATAAACACTATAGTTAAAAGTTTCCTAGAACTTGGCCCTTGTCCCTAACATTATTCTTAAAAAGATTTAAAGCTTAATATCCTAAAGTACAAAATTCGTGGAATGTTGAATGTTGAATGGGATCTTTTAAATGATATAACCTCCAACATTTCTACATATCTTATTTGACCATCATATACTCTTCGTTCGTATCAAAGTGATCCGGTCGAAATGCCACCAAATTCAAAAGAAGAAACGAGAAGCTTTGGAAAATGACATCGTAGATGTTCGGAAACCAACCCAGAGCAAATGTCAAGAAAGTATAAAATAACTCAGACGTATGTATACAAGATACTAAAAGAAGGAAATATGAACGTTAAAATGCTCGTTCTACAAAGCAAACGATGAAACTGTGTAAACTACGAAAAGGTGTTTGAACATTTTAGAGGGGACCCAGATTCCTTATATTTCTGGCGAAGAAACTGTACAATGGTGGCATTATTTGAAACAAAATATATGAAAGAAATTGTATTCTAGAATTATAGAACGAATTAATCAAACGCAATAAAACTAAACTGCGCCAAACGCCAATATCAACTTCTATCAATGTAATGGCTTCCAAAAAATAAAAGAAAAAAGCAGACTTTGCGCTTGATTGAGTTCTTTAATTGTAGTATAAGTTAATTTTATTTATGACATTATAATTTAGTATATCTAATTTTCAAAATACATAATAAAATATGTGTCGATTTTTATTTATCACACCCAAAAATACCTAATTGCCTACTAGAAATGATGGTGATAATTTCGTCACGTGATAAAATTACCGGGACAGTTTTTTAAATCGGTACTTGTTTGGTACAAATAAAGGATTTCCACTGGATGAAATTTTCTCAAGTAAATTTTCAACGAAAACTAATATTTATTGCTTTGAAGAAATTAAGAAATAAATTAAAAACCAAATGTACATGGTGTTCTCAAAATATTTGGATATGGCTGAATCACAGATTCCTGAACCTAAAATAAGACAATTTAATACAACGTATCTACGCCCAAATGAATTTCGTTAAGGCAATATTCCGCTTGCAAGTTAAAACGTAAGAATTTTGCTGATAACAAAAGAACGTTTGCGTCGATTTGAATGATATTCGGTACAACTCCTCATATGGGTCACTTTTTGAGACCTTATTGGTTATCAGGGTGACTACATATTTTTTTTAATACATGACAGAGATTGTAGTTCTATTTTTGCATACGGTCAAAATAGTGGTAACATTAAGTATTTACTGAAAATTTGTTGATGCAAGTATTAATATTCTCACATATAATCTCATAAGAGCATTAGTTCTTTCCGGAAATTTTTTTGAGTGCGTTCCAACAACGTCGTATTAATTTGCCCGAGCGGGACGCGAGGGCAAATTAGGACGTTGTTGGGATGCACGAAAAATAATTTCCGGATATGAATTAATGCTCGACTGCAGATTCGGTAAGAAAATCGTAACGACACAAACCCTAAAAAGAAGTAATGTCTACCTACAAAAAATTTCCAAGAAATTTTTTAGTTGTCTTGGTTACGACTCCTGAACTAATTTTTCTATTGGTCATTAATGAGTGTCGTACGATTTTCTAAGCAATTGTCTATTCGCCATTTATTTCCCACTATGCAAACAATTCAATTTTACATATTTAATAAATAAGGCGCAGTCACCTTCGTTTTATTTTTTGCTGTTCAAGAATAATATTATAGGCCTTGTCAGTAAAGAGTTACTTTTTAATTTGTGACGTGACATATTTATTTCAACCACTAGGAGAACATCGATAATAACAAATTCCAACTCACAAAATAACTTATACCCGTATGGAGTGTCATACAGACTATTATTTAAATCAAACTAAACTTACTACTGTCAGTCGGTAAATTTGGCCTGATAAACGCCTAGTTCGCCATGCTCCGCGTCCCCGTGTTGGAGCACTGACCCATAGGGACGCAGGAATTGGTAGTTAAACCTCAGGTGCTAGTTCCAACAAGTTACGATGTTCAGTTCGAGGGGATCATAATTAGGTGCTCGGCTCAACAAGCCACGACTACAATATGGAGAGCGGTTTCAAGGCGATATTTGTACTGAATTCAACAAGCCACACAACTATCTTAGAAGGTTTGTAATTAAGGGTAGGGAGTTCTAATAAGGTTTTCTTAAGTGAGTCTAAGGAGTTGGGTCTCTTCCAATTAGAGCTGGCTAAACGGTTTGCGAGGTCCAAGTGTCTTTAGCAGGCCAAGCATACCGGTTTTATACCTTTTAAGACTATTATTAATAAATTTAATTTGGTGCAGCCGCTAACGTTATAATACAAGGATGCGTATTATCACCGACTATATTTCTAATAGTTATGGATTAAATAACGAAAACCGCAAAAACGTCAAAAACGAAGTGTTTTAGATTCTAGTAAGTTGCTGATATCGAATTCGCAGACAACATACACGAATGTCTCAGAACATCAAACAGACAACAAATGCAGGAGAAAGCCTCCGTACTGACGTAAATCGCCGGAAAGATGGAACTAAAAATAACTGCCAAAAACAGTGTTTTTACCGCAAGAAACAAAAAGTGAAATCAAAATAAAGTAAAAAAAGGGAACTTCAAGAAGTAAAGACAGGAGGATTAATGCAGCATGCAATGTTTTCAGGATGCCAAACTGAATGTGATTGTCGACAAAAATTAAGAACAAACGAAAGTAAGACTAACCCGTAGAAAATTGCAAGTGAAGAAGCGCTCCCTTCTTTCCTCTTTTGGCACTATAGCCCAATTCAGACCTTGGCCTCCTCCATTTTTGCCTTCCATCTGTTTCCATCAGTAGAGTATGCTGTAACGCCCCGTTTCAACTTTGTTTCAAAAGCCCGTAAGTGCATTTAACACCGACTTTTGGACCACGTTATAGCTATATTATGTAGCAAACGTATTAAAGCTTATCGCGGTAGGTGCTCGCATTCAGTGATTAAAATACCTGCACATAGTCGTGTTTGAATTTGTTGTCGCATTTTCGATCCACCTTGGCTGTGAAACCAGTGCAATATCTGGTTTAGTATTGATTTTTCGAAGCGCTCTTGTTTTTCAAGCAAGCGAAGCCGCTTATAGTATTGTTTGCGGTTGCCCTTCCAGCGCTGGTAAGAGAGTTTCTTCTAACTCTATTCTTTGCGTAGTAATTTTGGTTATTTAGGCTGGATTGCTCTGCGCTTCCGCTCATCGAAATCCCTGCAATGCGTCCTCTACATTACGTCGAAAACACCATTCGGTAAGAATGCTTTTGTGAGCTTATTTCACTTTCTAATTTTTCAAATATTTAGGCCGTTTAGTTTGGGCTCAAATTCGTTTAGTATGGGCTAGTTTGGGCTGAAATTCGTTTAGTTTGGGCTAGAAACCGTTTGTATTGGCTCACTTCACGAAAGCTTAAATTCAGCATCCCGGAGCTAACGTTTTCAGCTTCCCGAATTCGCGCTTGTACGTAGCCAGGTATATCCTTTCTTTTGAATGCTAGTTTATTTCGAGCGTCAACCTAGGGATCATGAAGTCAAGTTGGCCTTGAGTCTTCGTAGAAGAATGCAACGCATCGGGATTTCCTTGCCCATCGCTGGAATTCATCTTTATTTAAACTGTAAGTACATGCTCTTATCAGCATTTATTTTTTATCGTCAAAGGCATTATGCCGCAACTTATATCAGTTCTACTAAGATCTTAGCAAATCAAACTGAGCGAGTTTAATCAACCTTTTTGGCTCAATTGTTATTACCGCTTATTCAAAATTGCTGAAATAGGGTGTATATTATATTATCATTAATGCGATTGCACAGGTGTTAGCCTGTCGTGGTTATTTAAGCTATACTTAGCGAATTCCGAAATGCCACTTCGAATTGAAGTTTTTAAAATATTGTTTTGTTTGTTTTATCCAGATATACCTGTATGTGTAAGTCGGGTGACGCTAACCCTGATTTAATTTTTTTGATATTTATTTTTTTTCAACTGCTACTGTTTGTATTTGTTGTTGTTCGTTTTACTACATTTAGATTGAGGTATGCAACGAAGCTTAGAAGGTAGGTGTTAATCCATTTTGCTAGCAAGGTTTCTTTATTTGTTGTGCATAACGACATGGCGCCCAATTCTTTTATTAATCTACTGTTCAATTGTAAGAACCCGAAGCATTTCTTAGCCTGAACCTTACATCATGCCATATTCTGCCGAAAGTTAAAAGAGCTAGCCGAGGCTTTGTCAACCCCTTCATTTAAGGGTGGTACAATGTCTTTTATTTTTATATCTTCAGGATAATTCTTGCATTCCACGTTTACAATCATTTCCCATCTTTTCCTGAGTCTTCCCTTGGGTCCTCGTTTTTCCGTTTGTCCTAAGAGAGCTCTTCTAGGATGTCATTCGTTTTCCATGCGCATCACATGTTCACCCCGTCTTAGTCTATTAATTCTGATGTACATTTCGGCTGGTTATTCTGTGAAGTATTGGTAGATTTCATGATTGTATCTAATTCTCCAAGCTCAGTTGTCATTTATCACGCCAATACGAGGCATACAACCTTTCTTTCAAATGTGTTGACTGCATCCGACTGAATAAATGCCAGGTTTCGCTCCAATAACATAGTATAGGATGAATTATGACCTTAACTATTTTAAATTGTAGGTCTCTGTGTATATTTTTATGTTCTTGAAAGTCGGTAGTGGAGCGAGGCACTATTTATTTGACAGGTTTTGATTCTTCTTTTGATCTATAATTCCTCACTTCCATTTCATATTATATTACATCTAAGATCGGTGAAATATTCTACGACCGTAATGTTGCCTTCTACAATTGTTAAATTTTGCAGATATCTGGTTGACCTTATCTGCTTCAGCATTTTTGTTTTGTTGACGTTTATAATAATTAAACCCACTCTTTTTATTATCTTTCTTATTCTATATAAACTTCTTTTGCTGTACTAATTGATCTAGTCATCATATTAGTATCGTTGGCATAGGCTGCTATTTGGCTTGATTTATTGTATGTCCAATAAGTTGTTCTCGCTGAAAGATGTTTTTTGTACTACTCCTACGCCAGTTTAAATACTGTTGGGGCTAGACCATCACCTTGCTTGAAACCCTTTGCTATTGTGGTTTTGACGAGTCGAATTAGAATTATTGGTAGCATAAATTCCAGTGCCTGTAGAAATTTACAGGTGAAGAAAGGCTAGAGATATAATAAAAACAATTGGAAATACCAGAAAATACATGAGAACGAACAGTACAAAGAGAGTTGTATCAGTATGGTGCGACCAGGAACAAAGCAAAGAAAGTAGCGAAAACAAGAAAAAATGGAAAGAACTGGTGAAGAGTATCAAACAACAAAACAGTGAGCAGAGGCAGATGTCGTGTTACTAATCGACAGCTGACGAAACACAGCAAAGGTGCCATATGCTCTGCTGGAATCTATGAGAAAAAGAGCAAGTACTCTTGACCAAGTATTACACAAAAATGGATTATCCAAAGCAATGAAAACATCTCTATTAAAACAAAGCTGTAATGCGAAAGACTGCGGACGATTTACTATGTTTGTCCACTTCATTAGTCCTTGAAAAGCAATATCCGGAAGGCAATTGAAAAGATAATATTTATGGCTCTAATAGTCCGGCTACAGCAGCCAAACAAAAAGATGCTAAAACAATATTGCTGATAAAAATAACAATCTCTGCTGCAATACTGCGCTCTCACATTTACAAATTCCGCTTCCTCACACAACAATTAGCGAGGCTCGCCTGATTACAGCGGCGCGAGCTTTTATAATAGCTCGAGCAAGAGTCTAGGTTTTGTGGGGCGTTGCAGAAACATTTCGCGAAAGTAAAGGAGTAGTAGGATGATAAAGTGAGCTCTTCGTTTAGCTAAATTGGTGAAATGTAAAATCGTTTGATCTCTCCCCGTTTGCTCCGAAATGAGCCTGTTACCGATACATTTAAGAAATCCGGGCCCGTCCCCTGTAATCAACTTTGTATTCAATCTAGACTTTCGGCAAAAATGTAACTTTCATAAAAACGAATTTGAATTATGGTGGCGCTCTGTGAACAGCAAGCGACCGTGCGATCTTCGGGCAAATTGCAATTTTATGTCGGGTTAGCTTCCTGAAAATATTATCAACTTTATGCCGAATTTAAAACAAAAACTTTTCTAACTGGTACAAAACTCGAAATTTTAATTAATGGCCGGGCTGTTCTGTAAATGTTCGAATTTTATATCGCAAGGTAATTGTGTAGAAATCAGAGCAGCCTCGAATTGCAAATTCGGCTCGCCTATTCTCGGCACAGAGTAACAAAATAAATCAATGTCCAGGGCAAGTCTGTTGGAAGAAAAAATAATAAATAATATGCTAAGCAACGAGGAAGTGATACTACAAAAGATGACGTGTACGAAATTATTGTGCTAACAAAGAGGAAATTAAAATACGGAGGAAATGATATTTGCGGGTTTAGGGAAAATATAAGAAGTAATCTGGAGAATAAATCAGCACGAATAGGAAGTAAATTTCAAGGCAAAGCAAGGAAATACAGTGAATGACATTTTTGTACAAATCCTATTATTACAATCGCCCTTTCATTATTTCCATAAGGCATTTATTTTAGTTATTTTTAAAAACGATGTGAGAGTACCTAGGTTAAGTTTAAAATGCAAATGGTCTTTTATCTACTAGTTAACTCCGCAACCAAGTGTAGTTGCTTGAAACGAATGTGCAACGATGATTAACAAATTATTTGCGTAATTAATTAAAAGAAAGTTAGATTAGATAAAATTTAGATTGTTACCTATCGATAAAACAAACTCGCCCCTTCAAAGTCTTCGATTTTGGATGCTTCCACGACCATTGTCATTAAGCAACGAACGACTTCCGGCATTGATCCCTGTCGTTATTGATATTGAAAAACTCAAAATTTCGCCTATTTTGATAAGGGGTTTCATCAGGAAGTGAGCAACAGAGTACAGTAACTCAATGTGTAAACTACGCTGAAGAAAAAGCTGTTTAGCATAGAAAAGGATAGAAGAGCACGGTAACTCAACTTTTTAACCACCCCAGAAGCGAAACTCTCCTGAAGAAGTGTGCGAAACGTTGAGTTTTCAATTGCCTACAGACGCCATCGTACCAAATGCATCACCATGTAGTGACATGGATTCGTAGTTCTTGTTAATTACCATATTTATTTATTTATTGTATAAAACGTGTTGCCTCCATACTAAACTACAATTGAGTACCAATATAATCTAATATAAACCTATATGCCTGTTTTATAGATTTCGAAAAGGTATTCGATAAGGTTCGACACGAGCAACTGAAACAAATTCTCAAGAGTAAGAATGTGGACAATAGAGATATAAGAATTATCTCCAACCTATACTGAAATCAAAGAGCACATGTAAAAGTTGACAACGAATTTACAGAAGAAACTGAAATTCGTCGTGTAGTCCGCCAAGGATGTATTCTGTCGCCTCTCCTGTTTAATCTTTATAGTGAAGCTATATGTCAGGCAGCCTTATCAGAGCTGTTAGAGGGCTTAATAATCAATGGAGAAACGATAAGCAACATACGATATGCGGACGACACAGTTATGTTAGCTGGAAATGTAAATGAACTACAACATCTCTTCGAAAACATCAATATGTGTTGCGACAATTATGGCATCAAAATAAACTTGCAAAAAACTAACAAAATCTCAAATCGCAAATGAGAATCTTATAATCAACAACGTAAACATAGAGAAAGTAGCCAAATACAAATATAACACATATAGCATGTATAACAGAATATGCTGATCAAACAACACAAATAAGGAACCGTGTTGAAATTGCCAGAACAGTTTTCAATAAGATGAGTAACTTCTTCAGCTGTCGCTACGAATTCGTGTGCTACGTCGCTATGTCTTTTCCACGCTTCTATATGGAGTAGAGGCCTGGACCTTGAAACAAAACAACATTAAAAATATTGAAGCCTTCGGGAGGTGGTGCTACCGCAGAATACTAAAACTATCATAGGTAGACAAGGTGACAAACTTAGAAGTACTAACGCGACTCTATAAAAAATGGGAAGTAATAAACAACATAAAAAAGAAAAATTTACTATATCTAGGCCACATCATGAGAGGTGACAAATACGCATTACTACGAAATATAATGCAGAGAAAAATAAAAGGAAGGAGAAGTGTAGGCACAAGGAAAATATCGTGGTTACGAAATCTCCTACTGTAGCCTGACAGGCTAGTTTAATATAATTTAAATGCTACAATCACCAGCCTGAAAACTGGTTGCCCAAGGTTAGCTCAAAATGCCAAGATCCAGGTGATAAGCTCAGATAGTAACGTGGAATAGAAACACAGAATAACTTCTTACCATTGTATAATAATCTTTAACTAAATACATTAAATTAAATTGTATTAAACACATAGAATAATAGAATGTAATGACATTTATAAAAGTAAAATATACGGTACCCCCCACCCAAGAAAAGCGCCCTTCCGTGCTTTCCAAAAATACTTCGATACTCAGCATCACTCCGTTTCGCTAATACAATGAAATGCCATGAACCAGTTATTTACCAAAAAAAAAATTTTTTTGCCGACGACCATAGCTCAAAAGTTGATGTTGCCTTCATTTTCGGAGGACCTATCTTATGAAAACGATCCAAGACTTCAGGAAGGTTCCTGGCGACCGGAGTCGTGTACACATACGAACATACATCCCCCGCACAGCACGTTTAGGCACCCCCCAATGCGGGGGATTGATCTAGTGGGCTGGGATCTTCACCAAAAGATCCGCACCGCCGAGATGGAGATTTGATATAGTGGGTTCATTAGTCGGTTGGCTCGAATTTTAGAGATATTTGACTCAGAGTGGTTTTCGATATGAGGGAATTTCAATACTTCGTACACTTCGTGTCCAAGTAATTAGTTCTCCTAACGGGGTGTTTCGCTCGCTGGTAGTCGGGCAGTGGCACACTATTACGGGACAGCCTGTATGTACATTAGTTCCTCGTCGCGTAGACACCGCGCCGGTCCTGAACAGGTAATTTGACAGATTAGCGGGTCGCCATGTAATGGCGGACAACAACAATACACTTGATTCAGAAATTGTTAAATAAACAAAACTGCGGTCAATATCAAACTAAATTGTGTGCATACCTAGTGCGTCTGGTGTTTTAACGGTGAAATTCCCAGTGTTCAAGCGGCCGACGATGCATTTAATTTGCTTTATTTGCCAGCTGTTTTGCTGCACCAGGTGAGTGGATTTTGATTAATTATGTGCTGTTTCTTGTTGGCGAAGGCGGCCTAGCTTCACGAGTGCGTGTCTGTGGGCGGCGGCCTCTGGCTCATTCGACGGGAACTCCTGGTGCGCGTTCCTCGGCTTCGGAGATGCTAAGCCGCAATTATCGGGCCTAATTACGTCTGCGCCGCTGTCCTGGTGCCGGGGAAATTTGCTTCGCGGACGGCGTCGTCACCGGCGAGCACGACTTGGCCTCCCGAGTGCCCAAGCTTTGGAGGGCGTCGTCGGCGAGTTCGGAGAGATCCTGCCTGTAACTAAGTGTTTGATGTCGTAGCCGTCGGGCCTGAGACGGCTCTCCAGGTCGCTGGGTGCTCGGGAAATGACACTGAAAAGTCGAGTGACAATCCAAGCGTCTGGAAGCTCGAGGGGACGACGTTGGGAAGTTTCGCAACAACCCTAACGTACAGGGGTTCGAGGGGATCACGTTGGAAAGTTTCGCAACAATCCTAACGTACAGGAGTTCTAGAGAATAACGTTGGAGAGTTTTTGCAACAATCCTAACGTCCGGAAGCTTGGGTGTCTGGACGGGATCCTCTCGAATAGTCCGGGGACTCTCCTGAGAGCGTAAACAAGGCGAGGGGACTGGGAAGGTTCGAGGAAATTCTATCTTGTCTGGGCTCCGAATTCTCCTTTTATACCTGGTGCGGGCGTAATCGGAGGTTCGTATCGGGTCGCTGGAGCGGGGATTCGTGGTCTAGGTGCGCAGTGGTGTTGAAGCGATCGTTTGCGGTGACGTCACGTCGTACTCTCGGCGCGGCGTTCCGGTACCTAACGTGGTGAAAACCAAGGGGGAACGCGCAAATTAATTTTTAATTTATACAATCGCGTTCGCGCTGGGCGAAACGTTACACTACAATGGTTCGAATGCAGCTCCAATGGACTTTTTTGAGCAGCAGTAAATAAAATAAAGCTGGCCATAATGATGTCCCATCTTCGATAAAAGATGCGTCGAAAGAAGAAAAATAATCGAATAAAATATAGAAACTACTTTAAAATTTTATATTGTTTAATTCGTTTAGAAATTGACGCCGCCACTGTTTTTATGCACACAGAAAATAGGTGAAAAGACCGTGATACTCATCTCGCCCCAAGTTCAGGAGAAGTCGCATCAATCAGTGGGCCAACGATTATCGAGGAGAGAACTTGTGTTTGTGTAAATGTTATTGTTCCGGTATTGTAGCTGCTTTGCAAACGCTTAACCTACCCATTTTGGCAAATTACAACGAGGGTCGGAAATACGCATCTTCCTAAAACGCAACATATCCATATTAAACTCCGATTCCTATCTGGTTTGAGCGCTGCGGAATTTCATATCAATCTCCCATCGAATGTATTTAAAGCGATCAACGTATCGTCCCATCAACGCTCTGTACATCGGTGCTGTGAGTCGACATCGTGTATCCCGACGCAGTCCTGAAAAACCTCTCGTTAGAGGCGTGAATGTCAACGCAGATTGCTCATATTCATAATATGAACTGCCAGTGTTTTCTTCGACAAGGCGAAGCCGCACAAACTTGAAATTTTCCATCATATCGTGTGTAAAACAATTCCAGTTCGCTCGTTGACAATCTTAGAACTACCTATTTTGATTTCATGTACGCGCCGTCGTCAACCACGATTCTGTCGGCGACAAGCCCGCTATTTTCGACCAACTTTTGGCCACCACCTCTGGCCAGTATTTAAATTTACCGCCCAGTGATATAAATTTTCCTGGATTTTCGTAACTATATTGCAATCGATTAAACTACTGCACAAGCTGACACACAGTATACAATAAGACTGGGCCAAGTTCTTGAGGTTTGAAAGCATGCTTATAAACATCTTGACAGAGATGATACAATTACGGTTACCAGGAAAGATGGTGCTTATAAGAAAAACTCAGATATTCTATTAAGTGACGTAGATAAAGTAGTTCATAATATAAGTAATAATAACTTTGTATGAATTCCACTATGACTGAAATGTTAAAAGTGTTGGATGGAGAAGGCCTTTCAGTGCTCCATTTGTGTCAAACTATTTGAAAGGGTGGTCAATATTCGGAGGATTAGATAACTTCACTTGTAACTCCTCTTTGTAACACATTATCCGCTTCAGCATATCGCATTTCATTTCACAACAAATCGCCCCGGAATGGCCAAACCTCTGAAGAGTACTTTTAGAAATGGGCATACCTCTTCACCTTGCTATGCTTGTTCGTCGACTATACGAAGATAGTACGGCAGTAATGCCGTTCTTTGTCAAATTCTTGCAAAATCAGTAAAGACTTTAAACAAGATTGTGTTGTCCCGGTTTCCCTACAATACATATGCAGAAAATTAAATGAGGTCAGTTCTTAAAAATTGTGATGATGGAAGGTGGACACTTTTATTTCTATATCTATTATCATGACTTCAAAACACTGGAAATTGCTAAATAGAGATCCGTCGCCGTATCCTGGGTGGCACTAACATGAACCAGACTGCTAAATTATGGAGTAATAGAAATATTTCTATAAGCAACAATAAGTCCGATCAACACGCTGACATTTTCTGCACTTTGGTATGCAGCAGAAGCGTGGATGACGACAGTAGCAGACAGACGTCGAGTCGATGCATTTGACATCTAATATTAGCTTAGAATGTTAACAATACCATGGACAGCTGGTTGCACAAATATATCCATTCAGAAGAAATTATAACTAACCGTAGTCTGTCAAGTTTACTATCATTCCTTATAATGAATTTTTGACAATCTCCTGGAAAGACTAATAGTTCAGAGAATGCAAGCTAGAAAAATATTATCCTATTAACAGGGTATAAAATTGAAGTAGCTATACTGGGGAAAAGAGGCACTAAAGGTAATATCTAGTGCCAAACTGTCGTACAAATTAGGAGGCGAAAAATCAGGTTGGCCAATGAGCTATTCCATTTAGTTACATGAGCTAACTTTAAATAGTATTAAATATTGTTGTCATCACACAAATGACTCCTAAATTAATTAGCCTACTATATGTTCACACGGTGAAACCCGAATTTTTAATAAAAATATAAAAATCAAACGAGCTGGGCTAATTTCCAAGCCATAACATTAGTGGAATTTAACTTCCAAAGGCAAATACAAAATCATACTAGAATTAAATCGAATACACAATGAGTTAATCCTAATCTAACGTCTATGAAATTCAACGTCTAGTTTACTCGCCGAAATTACAGCCGAGAATACTACCCACAACCAGATCACGTTCGATCACAGCTTTCTCCGAAAATTCTCTAATGGATTAGTCCCAGATTCCCTCCTCTAGAACTAGCCATCTAAGCTGCATTAACAATCGATTCTACTTGGGATCAACCAGATTTCCTCCAAACCCTCCCACAGCAATCAACTGCAACAGGTAACCTCAAAACCGGTTCTCCCCAAATAGCTTTCCAGAACTCCCCAATAAAAAAAGGCTACAGCGAATAGCAAAGTTAGACGACAATTCTTTAGGTGAAATAGCCTCTTACCAGAGCTCTGCCTATTCTGACCTGAAAAAAAATTTCAATTACATAGCTCAGGCCACACGTGGTTTCATACTTTAAGCATACACAAACTAAAAATAAAATCCTTCCACCTCACATTCCACAGTCGATCTCGTTTCTAGAATCTCAAATCTGTATGAGTACCTCACTCTGCGGGTTGCGTGGCGACTTAATTCGACGCCAGTTCTCTCACACATCTCATCTGACCATGCCGGACAAAAAATAATCTCTATCAGAAAAGCGGAAGGAAATGCAAGCCTGCATCACTCAAAAGCAAAAGAAGATTGCGTCTGCACACATTCAATTCTAGACATTAAACAGGTTCTATATCCGGTAGGCGGAGAAGTAATCGAAAAGAGCTGAATAGTTAAATTTCTCATCGTGTTATATTATAACAAAAAGATCAAGCTTAGTATTTTCCATTCCTACTTTTTTTATGCAAAAAGACTACGAATTGTGAGCTAGCATCTTATACATTTACATTATTATTACGCCTAGACAATCCTAGCCTCAAAAACTAATAGTATGTAATAATGACTGTCCCCTTATATAATTGCAAGCATTGTCACTCCAACTTTACTATACTTTCCTGAAGTTTCTGGTCATTTTGTTACAACCTTCAAAGCTTATATATTCATATGTAGTGGAGGTCGCTCAGACGTTCTAGTCCTGGACTGGAAGATGTGCACCCAATTCGTAATTAATAAAATTAGAAAATGTTGTGTCCACTTCACTGCAATTCACCAATTTGCTTTGGCAACCTTGGTACTTACTGCCTAATCTCCATCAAAAATGTGATGCCAATGCACCTGTAGTGGGGATGTTAACAACAAGACCACGATGATGTATTCGTAAGTAAGATTCACAGGAAAAAATAATGCATCAGATCAAGCAATACTGTGCAATTATGTAAGTTAACCCACTGTGTCTATTACATCCTCTATAGGTACTTATACTAACGGGTGTTCATAAACAGTAGTCATCCCAGTAGGTTTTGACTTCAGAAACGTATGTCTATTAAAATTGAGAAAAAATGCGCTATGACAGTACTCAATGACGTTTCATTGTGTTGCACGAATTAATCAAAGACATAACATTTTGTTTTTCAAAGCAACTGGGATGACGACTGTTTATGAACACCCGTTAGTATAAGTACCTATAGAGGATGTAAAAATGATAATATCCAGGTTCATTTCATTTTTTTAAATCTTCTCTGCTACCGATACGCACACTACCGACTTGATTTTTGGAAACATAAATTCACCAAAAAAAATTGATTTACGCCGTCACTGCTTTTTTATGCAGAAGAAGGGCATCGAACTTCTTGAAGTGGGAAAAAGATCAGGTAGTCCTGCAAGCAAGCAGGTGGTGCATGGTTTGAATATTATCGTTCCCGAGGACATGGTAGCCATTCTGGAAGCAATCGTTACGCTATCAACGATTCCGCAAACACCTTACGTAGCGACATTCCACGCCGATGCAGTTCTGAAAAAAGTCCTCTTCATTGATACTTTTAGCTGCAGTTGTCATTTTGTTTCGTCAAACTCAGCCGCCAAGTTAAGCCGCCGCTCAATTCCATGCATCCAGCGAAGTCAAACTTGTTCTATTAGTTAAGCAATGCATGTTGTGAATTACCCCCCAGTTTTGAATATGTTATTTTAAGTAATGCGATGTATGCTGTAAAATATTTAAGAATTGGCCACCTAGGAGGACTTGAGTTTTGACATCATCCCCGGGGGGAAATACAGTAACGCCTTAAGAAAACGAGTGGCTTTCAGTTGGGGCCAGCTGAATTTTATTTTAATATATCGTTTCTCAAATTATCAGCTGTATAGCTTATTTCTGAAGCGGAATGCAGCTATGCGAATTCTTGAAGCCAGAAATGATGACGCAAAGTAGTTCGTATCGTCGAGTTAATTTTGTTCTAAGCCATAAAATCTGGGTTCAAACCCCAGTACCTGAAATTGCGACCAAATTTTGTGGCGACTTCATTGCGATTTCCAGTTGAATTTTGGAAACCATCGGATCTTAACGCCTACCCCTGCCCAAAGAGAAGTTGGCTACGGAGTAAAAATGCCTCCAATAAGGCTGACTTCGACGAGGATGACACACTACCAATTAAGGAGATTTTGGTTTGAACTGTAGCAACATTATTGCAAAATAAAAACTTCTACTTTAGTGATACTCGTATTCAAAATTCCAATAAATAATATTCTGACGAAGCAAGATATAGATTAAAGAATAATATACAAGTCGAATTAAAATAAAATAACATAAAAAAAACGGTAAAATGCCTACCATTCATATTTTGAAAAGTTTCCCTGAGGTATTTCTGCTTAGCTCAATCCTGTTTAACAACTTGCAGACGAGGATACAAATTGGATTTGTAGCTATTTATAAGCAACCATGTATTTTAGCGGATTACATTTATTGCAGAATTTATACGATATAATTAGTCCTCAAGGCCGAAAGATATGATATGGAGAAAACATTCTTATTCGACATTTAATAAAAAAAAGGACGGCAAACAAATTCAAAGGAATTGAGTACTTAAAAAGTCATTAAAAGCGAGTACATATGAAATATCATCTCTCAAATTTTTAGATAAATAAAGTGATAGAAAAACACAAATATTATTATTAGCAATACAATTCAAGGCGATAATTAAAAGATATAAAACTATTCAATCTCACCAATCTGCGTGAACCTTATATTTCTTTTACAGCAGCATACCCAAAACAATCATAAAAAATTACATGAGTAGCTGCATTTAATTTGTACTCACTTATTTCGCATTACCATAAGTGTTTGTGCATTGCTGCCGTTAAGTAGCTGTACACATTTACGTCTGAAAAATAGAACTTGCACTTGCACCCTCGGCGTCTGCATTGTGTTCATAAACAGCTTTCTAGAAGCGAAGCTGCATGAAGTAATGAATTCGTTCAACCTCAAAACGTGAGATTAAACATGCATAAAAGAGAAAGTAATAGAATTAACATAATATCGTTAATAATTCGAAAACCATCGCGGTGGCGCTGAAAATAGAGAAGCTTGCTCGAAATAGTTTGAAGAATAAATTATTAATAAATTGAAAAATTACACAAATTATAAAAATAATTAACTCGTGTATTTAAGGAAAACCAAGCATAATTTAGAACGTGAATATACCACTATGTTGTCTTCTAGATTGCTATTTTAAATAAATGAGTTTAATAGATCTCACATGGGCCGGGTTTCTACATCCTAGCAATTATTATTTTAATTTGTATAAATTATAAGGTGCTACGATGTCCAAAACAACCACCGAACACTCAATTCACAGATCAAACACTTTTTCAAACGTTTTCACAGGTGCTACGAATCAATGCACTCATCTACAACATGCTCAAAGGATATAGAATTACTTTCAAACACACTGAATTGGAAAAAGGGTATTTATTCACAAATTAACACTTATTTATCGGGGAAGCCAAATTAACAACACCTTTCCTTAGCTTCCTTTCCCCAATTGTTTGTCTTCGATCTTACATTATTTTACATTGTTTCCAAGCTTAGTTTGATTACATTTTGTTCAAATCAAGGCTAACACTATTGTTAATACCGTTTTTACAAATTATTATCAAAACCAATGCTATTTTATGCTATTTACAAAAATTAATCTAGCAATTTCTGGAATATTTTATAAACTAATATTTGATATTCTTAAAATTTTATTAATTGCTATTATAATCATAGAAGCTTAAAATGTGTTAATAGCAATACCTTTTTCCAAAGATTACTTCCACCCAAAAAATTTGACAAGAACGCGTGTTTAAAACTGGGATTGTCTCAACAAAGGCGCCCACATACAGTCTACGACAACTGCGGCCTCTCGAATATTACAAAACGGAAGTAAAAGACGAGATAAAATATGAATGTCTGTTATTACCATCCCATGCTCAAACTACTAAGCTGAAGGAAATTAAACATAAACTGAGATAATTCATTGTTTAGTAAAAGCAGAGGTTATTTCATACACAACCTTCTATTGTTTGTATACCAGGGGGTAACTTAAGCCACGCAGCATCGCAATTTCAGTGTTAAATCTCGAATGTTAGATTACTGACTCTTCTGAGCTGATATAATTATATAAAACTTCTTTCTAAAGTTCAAAATATTGCATTCATACATACTACTGATAAAAATCGACAGTTTTTGTTATATAAAAAATTGCAGTGCCATATCACAAGGTTTGGAACTCTATGGTTTTTATCTCTTTCCCCAAATCAAAAGTTATTTATTAATTTATTTATTTATGCCGTACGGCTTATAGTAGGAATCTTGATTGGTTTTCAGATCGCACGAGAGCCTCTGATCTAACTTAACGATTGTCGCTGAAATAACAACTAGGACCGACGGCTTAACGTGCTTTCGGAGGCACAATTGGCTGCGATTTTACTACCATTACAGTTCCGAGTGCCGACTGCTTAACTTTCGCCATAAATTATTATTTGATCACAACTCGTATATTGACGTTATTACCATAAAAATGGTACATTACATGTGTCACTGAAATAAACTGCTAAACTATTAAACATTCATAACAAGAAAGGGTTGAAGCTGAATTGCCTAATAATTAGATCCACGTTTGCTAATGCTAAGACCATGTTGGGAAATATCTTGCGCTAAGACTATTATCATTTATTTTGAATAGTTAATGAGGACGAACTGATTCCATAAATACCTAATTACTGCCAAATCGCAGAACCAAATATTTATTTGGATGAACGGGAATGCGGTACTATTTGCACGTATGGCGGCTTAATTATCCGAGGCTTGTATCCATTTGCACGCAGGATGCTACAATTCCAGCTTCTTTAAAATGGAAGTTCGAATTTCAGTTAATGATATGCAAACAGGAGTAGGCAATGTTAAATCGCTCCAACTCCCAGAGTGTAACGTGTTAATTTTAGTCCGTCTTGTATTCACGCCAAGAAAATTTAGCCAGTTCGCTTTGGATAACAATTAGGGCGGACATTATGCCAGCAGCAGAGGAAAGTTCTCATCAGTAGTCGGCAGAAGAATCTATTACAGCTACCACCATCCCATTTATTACATAGGAAAGATATTATTTTGCATTAATTCAATTTCAAGCAGCCTTTGTCGTTAAAGCACTATCATTCCATAGTATGATTGATTCGCTTTGCGTTAGGCTTATGAAATTAAAATTGAAACTTAATAATTTGGCAAGTAAATCAACAACGCATAGTATTGATTTAGCCATGTTTAGCATTGCAATTAAAACCAGATAGAGACCTATTAGAAATATAAAATCTGATTTCTTGGATATCTCTGCGACTGAAAGTAAAACTATCTTAAATAGAAATTGCACGAAGAATCCAATAGAGCTACTAAAGAAGAACAATAAATGTTTGATACGAGTTATTGGCACAAAAATAACCAATTTATAATTCTCCTTTTTCTTACTCTTCACTTCAGGGTATGGGCAATCGGCCTCTAGCCTGTTCCGACTTCGGCGAAGTAATAGAACTATCTCTAAAATGGCCTACCTACGCCTCTCTTTCCTTTTGGTAGATATTTAATTATTATTTTAATTAGCCTACTGTCGGTGTTCCGTTTTATGTGTTCTTTCCATTTTTGTCTACTGTCTTCTATGCTTTCATTTATGCTGTTTAATTTTCATTATTAGGTAATGTTTTTACAGCGACCACACCCAATTTACTAATGAGTAAACCCCTTCAAAGCTTCGCTCTTGCCAAATACAACCACAATATAGATAGATATACATTATTATAGCATAACTACTCTGACATATGAACCTGAGAAATATACAGCGAACAAATAAATACATATAATTAAACACTGTCGACATTCTAAAAACGTAACCCAATTTCATATTACTGCCATTAAAACCCTCATTCATACGCACATACAGCCTATTTAGCCAAAGACTATGACACGACATTCATTACTGAAAAGAAGCAATCCTCTTCATTCTGTCTGTGAAAATAGAGAGATCTGAAAACAATATTAAATTTAAAAAGCATCTATCTATTGCATATTTTCAGTGTTGAAATTGAGTACCGTGAAATATTATTTCCATCCTGGATGGGATATACCGATGGGGTCACAATTGTACAGTGAATTTATTATAACGCACAATGTGGCATTCCCGTTTCCATAACGACTTGATTGTTACTATTGGTTTCTAAGGGTACGCCACGCCATGTGTAAATGCGTTAATTTTAAAATGGAATATATGAACCGTAATTTTATTGAAAAAGAAACATCAGAAAGAACAACGGGGCATGTAATAACCCACATACTTGCTGTAAACTGAAGTCTACTATTTGATCAACAGAATTCCTTCATCCGTACAATATATTATGTTTTTCAATACTCAGTAACGTTCCCATATTGCATTTTAAAATAAACGCATTTACACATATTGCGCGTTATAATAAACTCCCTGTATATAACAGCAATGAGATAACATGAACAAGAAAATAAAACGTATTGCTTGAGTAAGAAAGAAATAAACATAGTAGTAAATATTCGAATAGGCATGACGCTTATTTTAATTATGACAAAAGTCAACTAAGCATGCCTACTAAAATAATTTTATCGTATCGTCATCTCTTTCTTACTCAAGCATATATTTTGTTGTTCATGTTATCTTATTGCTGTTATGTATAATTATGGCTCCTTCCGTATTTAGACAACCTTCATGCTATCTCGCCGACGATTTCTATTGCAATGGTTTAATGCCCACAGCAATTCTGGTTGCCTAACTAACACGAAAATGTAAGAATTCAAAATGAGCTCAGAACTAATATTTTGTTTATTGCGAGACAAAGACAGTATTTTACACTAATAAATGCACGTGAGTTGATTATCAGTAACTGTAATTTGATTGAAACAGGTTAGAATTAGATAAGGCAGAATCAAAGGGATTACATTTTACGTTTTATTCCTGATGTTCGTAATGGCAAGCGCACCTTAATTTGTGTAGCTGACAGACTTGATTTTGGAAAAATCAATACAATACTGCGAATTTAAACATGATACAGAGATGGTTTGTGGAGTTACAAACTCGATTTATGATTCTACTTGAGCCATACCTTTTCCTTTTAAAATAATTTTTATGTGCCCGTTTTGCCTTATTTATTTATACCTTTATGCTATTAAAGATACACTTATTCTAATTAAAATAATTTTTGCATTTTCAAATATATTACAGAAGAAAATGTGTTAGCGTCTTTAATCAGCGCATCTTCAAAAATAAATTGAATAGTTCGCATAATTGTTGAAGAGCGTTCAAAGTTATCTACACAATAGGTAAATGTGTCTTAATATTTCTATTAATATTGAAACACTTAGCAATGCGAAGTACATATATTCGCAAAGAACAAATCATCGCAGTCGGTGAAATTCGAATTTGATTTGTAATGAGACGCCTTTCGTGCTGCACGAGGAATACTATGTAAACACATATGCGTATCGTTGCATTATGAAGGGCACTACGACGACAGGACACGAACTGTACTCAATTGGTGACGATATAAACGTGGCAGACGCTCTGTGTTGATTTTGTAGTATTCTGCGTTACTGTTGTTTCTCATTTGCCATTCGTAAAAATAGGTAGGTAAAGTTATTTTAATTAACATCTTATTGTTTCTGTATAGCTAGTACCTAATCTCACAATCGATTACTTTAATTTATTTTGTTGGAATTATTTGGAGTAACTGTTAAAGTTGCATAGCGTAACGTAATTGTTTTACGCAGTAATGGCAATTAATTAAACTTTAAATAGTAACCAAACTTTAGCAATACTACATAATATTATATTAGATTTGCAGCTGAAATACTTTTTGGTTGCCTGTACGCTAAAAACGACTACAGCTCTTACTACGCTCTTTTCTTTTTGTTTGTGTAAACTATACCGGGTGATCTGTTTCCAAACCGAACATAGCAAAAGAATGATATATCGCAAGATTAATAAAAACATTTAATTTAATTTAAAAAAATGGTTGCCTATATCAGAACTTTAAATTATAGGAGTGGGAAAGACTGAAAGTACTTAGACATCAATTACGTTACATATCATGTATTTGCTAACAATTAAGAACTTGCTATGTTCAGTTTTAAAACCGGTCACCTGGTATAATATAAGAATATAAACTGATAAGTTGAACGTCCTTCAATAAATAAATATCAAAAACACATTTTTGATGATCAGTTTATCACTTAAATTTTTACTTGAGTTTTTCTTAATTTCCACTTCCTTTGCTTCACGGTTATTTGATTCAAAGGTATGCAAAAGGAAAACAGCAACACATTCATTTAAATTTAAGATTAATGGTGACATCTGGACACGTCTGAAAAGGTAAGCAAAAAATAAAAATGATATATAAAAATTTATTCTTGTGTACGTATGTATTATTAATTTCTAAACATACTAACATACTAAATGCTTAATACTTAATACTACTACTAATTGCCAATTGCCGCCCAATGAAGTAATCGAATTACTAGCGATTCCAATTACTCAAATGAAATAGTAATTCAATTATCAATTACTTGGTTATTGTAACTGCACTACATAAACTAATTTTTCAATTACTTTCAATATAAATTGATATATGTGAACCGATATCATCTGATTAAGTTACTTGTTAATTGTTATAGAAAATAGTACATTATATTTTTACCGTACCGTATTTTGTAATCTGTAGAATTTACCGCATGCATATTTTGCGGTTCTTACACAATAATTATTACTAAGCTACACTGCTACATAAACACAACATTTGTAAATTCATCTAAAAACATAGGCGACTGCAGCAAATATTCTCCTCTTTGCTCTTGCACAAGTCGTTGGAATAATTGCAAATGTTGCACAAAATTTTCTGTTATCCGACTAGTCACAGAAAATCATAAATTATACTTATATTGTTCCAGGAATATCCAAGTGCGATTTGCTTCGTATTTAACGTAATAAGGGCGTATCTTATTTTTTGTGTCGTGGAAATTTAAATTTAATACCCAATCGAGGTCAGTAATTTAGTAATTGAATTTCCAGAAGGTAATTCAATTGCCGCAAGCCGCAAGTAATTTCAAGTACCACATGTAATTCAAATACTTTTAAAGTAATTGAAATACGTTAGAGTAATTTGATTATTCAAAGGTAATTGAGTAAGTACCAATTATAATTTTAAAGTAATTAATTACTGCCCAGCTCTGCTTAATATTATTTTATTTTTACACATAGCATATTAAGTATCAAGAAGGGTAAGGACATTTTACCGATCAAAGACAATTATTTAAAGGAACAGGGCAGCGACGACAATATTATCTGAGATCGGTGATGCTTATGATGTTTTTTGTGCGGTTGAATTTTGTAATAAATACCTAATACTGATTGTATCGCATTTCTATAGCAATCCTTGTTAAATAAAAATTGTTTAAATAATTGCTTCATTTTTAATAAATTTACTTACCGTTCTAGAACGACGAAATACTCAAGGGTAATAATACCACAAAAGGTGAAAATTTGTTGAGATGTTTTTTTGTTCTCATGCAAATTATTGCGTTTAAATTTCTCGAAACCAAAACTGCGTTAAAAATTCCGCGAGACCGCAGGTCGAGTGGAATTTGAGCAGTTTTTGTTGAGAGAAATTTGCAATAATTTGCATGTTGACGAAAAAAATTCTCTTAAAAAATTTTGCCTTGAGTGGTATTTGGAAAGATTATTCAACAATATGGGTAAATGACTTTTACCGTGTTTGACAGCACATATTTATAACTTTTTCCACTATTAATTCAATACTGGAGCTTCCAACAGGATTATTATGAGTTTTTAGAACGACGCTGATTTGCAAACTTTGACTTTGACGTTTTGGTGAAATGTCAGTCAAAGGCTACTCACTAAATTGAAATCATTGAAACCAATTGGGCTCGCGTGAAAACACTATGACATTAGTTAGTGTTTTCAATGACAGTCAATTTTGATTGGCCGTTTCTGACAAATTGAACAATTTTCATTGGTTCGTTCATTATAGTGTTGAATAATCATTGTGGAGTTTATCGTTAGCAACTAGCAAAAACAACTTACTGTCTTGGAGACAGAAGTAGTAAACAATCAACTAGAGTTCAATCGTGCAAAAAGTCTATGATTCACTATTAATCGATCGCTCTTTCCCACAAAAGAGTCTATGGTTACTTGTAAATATCGAATGATAAGTGCAACGCTCTTCCTAATTAACGTGCAAGGTTCGTACCTGTTTCGATATTTTCCAGACAACTTGCTGTTATCCTAAGGTATTGCATGCTTAATTAAGATTTGGAAATTGTGCGCAGCCATGGAAATTTCACGCGGCGTAATAATTTCGTGTATTCCGGGTTTTCCAGGTCAATTAAAGCAGGGTTCAAGGAGGCGGTTAAGTTTTCACCTGAAGAACTTCATAGATTGGTTGCGCCCTGGAACGAAGTTTGTTGCAGGCAGTAGTGCTGGTTTGCCTATTTGAATAAAGAGGGTGCAACAACGGGGCCGCGCGCACTAGAAGAGTCCCTGTATATGCTGCGACATGTAGATGATTTGTTTTGTATCCACAAACCATGAAGTACCAGATTTTTGCCGATTTTAAACAGTATGCGTATTTCTTTCAAATAAAACAAATGAAATATATTTTTTCTAAATCACATGGGCATTGATTTGTGGATAGATCTAATGGCTCATCTCTTAGTACATATAGGATCTCTAGCGCACATTATAGATCTTATATGTTAGCAAAAATATATTTAATTCGTTTGATTTAAAAGAAGTATGCATAAAATTTTATAGCGGCACAACTCGCGTACTCCATCGTTTGTGGATCTAAAAAAAAATCATCTACATGTTCCAACTCTTGCATATACAGGGGCTCTAGCGCGCACCAGTTACTCATCCATCCATGGCGTCTTGTAGGAATTTAATAAATTCCTAATCTCATACTTGATATGTTCAGCCATAAAATTACAGACTTACATCAAGCTTTTATGAGCCGCCAAAATTTTACATGACAATAGACTCGAATTTAGCGACGCGGATCGAGTAGGCCTCGCAAACAAACACAACGGACTCGGGATGCTGACAAATGAACGCGACTAGTTTCGTATTCATGATTTACCATCCTCATTTCGCCCCGCATACAAACGCGCATTAGAAAAGGAGCGGCGACGGAACGTGCGTGTTTGGCGCGCAATTTCCACCGTGTCTCGTCTTGGAATTGTTGAAAGTGTCGCGTAATCGCTAGGAAATTAAGGAGGAACGCTTAAATGTGTATTATTTGCTCTTGAACTTCTATTTTCATTTAAATCGGCCGTTTTCAGTAAAATTGAATGTGTCAAAGGCTTTTGAAGTTCATAAAACGAACTACGAATTTGTATAAGGGGCGGGCTCGGAGACATTTATGAGCCACCGCGTTTATCGGCTCAGGCACAAACAATAGAACTGTAAACGGATTTAAGTACTACACCGCCATCTAGATTGTCATCTATTTGCATGGAGAAACGACGCACCGGGAAAACTTTTGATGAACACTCAGGAAATTTTACAAAGGATTTAGTTTTCTGATAAATTACCTCCAGTAATTACACTAATCGCGAAAAGTGAACACTAAAAGTCTACACGTTCATGCTGTTATAAGCTAAAAGATCGGTTTTGTTTTAAAAGTATAATATTGTTGAACTTCCTCCATGCTAATTAAAAATATAATATTTAATTATAATGGAGAGCGAATGATTGGCTTCTACATCACAAACCAACTGATTATTTTAAAAAAATTAGCATAAAAGGATACATAAAATATCATATGACGCTGAACAACTTGGACACAAGACCATGATAGATTATATAACTATAACCAAAAGCACGAGATACACATTGCAAGATGTGAACGTAATTAGAGGAGTCGAGTTAACAAACAATCATAGGTACCTTGGGATAATTTAGATACTCTAAAAACTGAGGAGAAACAACCAGACACTTCCTGGAATATGAACGAAAAATGGCATAAATTCAAAGAAGCCCCACTTCATCAAAACACCCAAAGAAAGTCGAGTCACTGATGAAATGAAGAAGTAAAGAACAAAATCAAACAAGAAGAAGAAATACAGAAGAAAATAGACTACATTATATAGAAAGCAGTAGAACAAGCAGTGGAAACCTCCTGGAAAGAGTTGGAGGAAAACTAAAACCCATATACAAGTGGGGTCGTAATGTAGAAAATACGCTAATAGCCGTACGTTCATACAATTTAAAAATGTCCTGACACGCACATATGAAATGCATAGAAGATTCGCAGACCAACCAAAGATTTATAAGAATAATCAAATGCTCAATGGACAGACATACAATGAATTCGACATGGATAAGGTGGTAAAGCCGGTAGACAGTCTCGGCCTATTACTCTTCGTGGTTTATATGAATACTATAATTAAAAAATCTGGTGTGATACAACCACACAACTTCCTTCGACAGTGATCTTATAATTGGCCAAAAATTTGATTTTAAATTTTTAAGCATTTGTCAAAAATTTTAAAAAATTACAAATTCTACAAAAACGGTGCAAAATAGAGCCTTAGGTGAAGAGACAAATTTTCTCTAGAATTTTAAGCTGAATTCAAAAATTTAATAATATACCGAGTGTTCTATTTAAAATAGGAGTTAATAAAATTTTTTTTTTAAAAACCCATTTTAGAAGTATTCAACTAGAAAATCACCTATCTCACATCAATACGCATGAAAAATTTAATAAAAATGAGAAGTTTGAAAAAAATCGTTAGAGCCGTTTTTGAAAAAATCGAAAAAAACTGAAAAATCGAAAAAAACTGAAAAATCTTAAGAGTAAACACCTACTTCCGGTTATGCGATTTTCTTCAAAAGCTTGCTGTCGCATCTACATAATACACAAAACTTATATTGTACAGGACTATTGTAATTTTTAATAAGCTTAATACTTACATCCTGTACAAGACTGATTAAAAGTAAATAAATAATTGTATAAATGGGTTCATTGATTGTAGTGTTTTGCCCCCTATAGTAATTCGCACATCTGCAAGTAAAGTTATTTATTGCTAGCTTTCAGTAGGCATGAAGACTCAAATCTGCAAGTTAGGTTCACCGACAGGTTCATATTTAAACTCCCGTGTTACGCCACTGGGCTGTGAAATTAAAAAGTAGCAACGCGCAGACTCACTACGCTGTCTATTTATCTATCAACAAATTTTCGTGCTGTTCGTTTCTAGTGTATTTACAAGTTAATTCAAAGGCAAATCTATGAACAAATTATCAGGTAATTCGAATCTCGCGCTTTATTAAGCGTCACTAGTCGTGTTTTGTTTTTAGATCGTTCACGGCTTTCTGCGAATTCAATTGTTTTGAACGCGTCCTTTCATGTGAAAAATATAACCTCAACTTATATTTTTACAATTTATGGACCTTATGCTCTCTTTGTATGTATTGTAATACTGGGATCGGCTTCCTCTTATAGGACTCGTTCCTCATGGTAAGTTTCGAAACTCTAGCACGGATATTTGCTTTGCAACACTAACCTGATCTTTTTTTAGGCTGCGGGAACTGGCTCGGAACAGCTTTTCCTGATGCTCGCTGCTGGAAGCGGAACCCTAGGATGCTGGAACTGCTGCGGTGTACTCGTACGCGGACGTGGTGCTACCAAAATTTCAAACGCCTGACCTGAATTGTGCTCAAAATCTGATGATCGTAAACTTCTCGTCGTTGGCGAAGTGGTTCGGAAGGTGGTCGCAGATGAAAATAATTTTTAGGTGATGGATTTTCACACCCACATTCTCACATATGCACTACAAACTCCTGATCACGATGGTGTAATTATTTTTAATTTATTTCAGTTGTAAATAGCTTAAAACTCAATTAATCTGGGGAGACAAATTAGACATTCATGAAATTATTTGTATTCAATTGTTTCTCTTTTCTGGTAGTTAACAACAATTGCCTATCTAAATTCATAATTGTGGATGTTAACCAAGTACAAATTAGTTACTTATAAACTAAATTTTAACTTATATTATAAAAATGTACAAAATCTTAATTCTAAAATTATTGTTTGTTCACGTTCGTATTTAAACTAGGTTATAGCGCCACTCACTATGTTTTATTTGGATTGTCTGTTCACTTATGTCACTTCACTGACTCATTTTTTTAAACACCAATCTCGTTCATTTCCGGTTGTGTGAATTTCTTGTATTTTATAATAATTGTCTGCTTTTCACCATTCTTCAAATATTACCGTTCCATTTTTGATAGCCTTATTCGATCTAGTATTGTGCTCTTTTTGCACTGTATTAAGAACATTCTGTCCTTTTTACCTTTATTTAAAAAGTTTATAGAATTGTACTTATTCAATTATACTGACATGTAAATTTATTTAACATGCATGTAATAAACCCTTTGGTGATAGATTTGTTGAATTTTAATTGGCTTTACTTTGCACCAACCTCTTAATTTATACTAATTAATATTTCTGTGACTCTAATTTACGAATTGAGCTCTGCCTTATTGCCATTTATTCTGAAGTAATTCCATTTAATATCAGCAATGCTTTACCAATATAGTTATGAATTAAAATTTTTGATGTAACTTCTTGCAGTTGCCTGATTTACCTCAGCTCTGTGCTTTATTGACTTGCTTTATTTATCTATGCTGCAAGCAGAGTTGAGTAACGGACCAAATACCATCTCAATATATGAAGTTTTAACCCCATACCTCTTTTCGTTTTTGAGGTATTGTTTCACAGACACACAGACACACACATACACAGACAGACCAATGAAAAAAATATGTTTTTTTGGTTCAGGGGACTCTGAAACGTGAAGATCTGTTGAAAACTCAATTTCTAATTTTTGGGGTGAATCCGATACTTGATTTATTGTAAAAGGAAGTAAAAATATAAAAACGAAACTACAAGAACTAGCACACTAAAACTTAACACCAATAATGACTCAAGATTGAATCTACACGGACGAAATACTAATAGCAAGAAATGCACGACAACTGATACATAACATAGACATCTGGAAAAGCAATCTAGACGAAATATCAATAAAAGTATAATATACGTAGGCAAAATCGACTGCCTTGGGACTAATATAAACAAAGAGAGGAAAGTAAACGAGAAAACCAAAGACATAATAAGCAACACAAACAATATATTTTATTAACTAAATAATGCAGCAATAGGCAAATCAAATATGCACCTATACATATACCTATACATTGCTGTACGTTGGTAGATAGACAGATACAAAATAACCGCACCAAAAATGAAATATATTTGGGAAGAGTAATGGGCAGAACTAAAAGCGATCTAATAAGGAACAGAAGCATATAGGAAAAGTTAGAAGAACGACCAGCAGTTGAAGAGCTTGAAAATAAATAACTTTGATGGTATGGAGCATGGACATCTTCTCATTCGTACGAAAACAAACACATATCGTCCACGAATTTTTGAAATGGAGCTTCACGATCACAGAAAAAAATGTAGACTTAGAGTTAGAACGGAAGGTAACATCATAGACTATTCAAGAATAAAAATACTGGCAAGGTAAAGTAACAACTACATGACATTGATAGAGTATTCAACCCCGTGAGGCATAAATGGGATCCAGAAGGAAGAAGAAGAAGCGGAAGAAAACCAATTTTAGATGGCTTAGTGGCTTCGGCCGTTCAATTTTGGAGTATAAATTCTGACATCCTTTTCTGAGAACAGATACTGATTTTGCTGATACATCTACACTGAATTAAAGGTTCCAATGCAGAGCAGCACATTACTATTAGTATTCGTAGCTAAAAAGCAGACAAAGGCGTAAATGAAATAATTTGATAACAAACACAATGTTCATTCGTTGGGTGAGTCATCCAGGCGATTTTTAAGTGCGTTAACTGATGAACAACTTTGGGAGATAGACTGCTCCACATATTAAACAGGCAATTACTGAAGAAAAGCTTTCGTGTATTGATTCTAAAAGTTTCTAAAAATTACACAAACAACCACAATACATTAAATTAGAAACAACGATAAAATCGGTTTTTTTTTAAATTTATATTATATAAGGTTTATTATTATATTATGTTATGATAAATTACATTTTGATTTTTTTAAACCAAAACGTTTACAATACTAAGAAGAATCAATATGGTAACTGATTCAAATCTATGAAGCGTGGATCATATTGGACTAAAAAATCTTTATTTTTCAACAAATTACTCAGTAAGATATCACTAAACCACTAAAAACCTGAACCTTCAACCCACAACAAGAAAAAAGACACAAGAATATATTGAAATTATTAAGAAAAAGTAGCATATGTATTGTAAAGGTGAGTGAGCGTATCAAATTTCTTAAAAAATGTATAACAAAAAACTTAACTCCTAAATTTATTCAAAAAAATTTAACATTCAATTTCAAAATTCTTATAATGCACAAAAATTTAAAAATACATACCAAAAATCCATTAGAAACACAATTTCACTATTAATAAATAAATTCATACAGTAAATTAAACTATTTAAAAAAAAAGTTAACAACAACAGAAAATTTATACCAAAAATTAATATACTACAACATATTATAACATTTTAACTAATAAAATCAATAAACTAAAAAAATACCCTTAAACATATTGAAAAAAGTAAACTCTTAACTGAAAGAGAAAAAATCGAGAACGGAGTGTCTGACCGCAGCAGCAAACGTAAAGCACCTAAAGGAACAATAAAATAACTTAATAACTAACGTCAGCAACATAGATTTACCAAAAGAAGTACAGAGAGTTTTGGAGTTAGGACCGAACTTTAACTATTATAACCCTAAAGACAAAATTCCAATTGAAAATATAATAGTAAATATAGAACAAAAAATAACAAATCTTGAGGAAAATAACCAAAATACAATAAGGTCTTGAATATGTAACATTTTAACAAATATACCAATTAATTTAGCTATTGAAACAAAATTAAAAAATTGAGAAAAATTCCAAAAAATGCATTTTGAAAAGCAGTAGAAAATATCCCTAATTCTAATTATTTTCAATATAATAACCAAATTTACAAACAAAAATTCAGAGCCAACCACTTTCTAGTACAATTGCAGATTTAGTAATGCAAAACATAGAACAAAAAATACTAAGAAATAATAATGAAATATCTTTCTATCAAAGGTTCGTAGATGATATAATAACAAGTGCAGAAAAATCAAGTATAGTTAACATTTTTAAAATATTTAATAATATTCACCACATATTGCAATACACAATAGAAAAAGAAAACAGTAATAATTCAATAAACTTCTTAGACATGACATTAATAAGAAAACAAGATGGAAATATTGAAACAAATTGCTACAGAAAAAAAAACAGACCGTTATTTAAATTACAATTCTCTTACAACATTAAAATATAAAAAAAGTATAATAAATAGCCTAACAGACACAGCAATTTTACTATTATCAAAAAAGTTTCATAAAGAAAATTTAAAACTAATTAAAAATAAGTTACATAATAATTATTATCCACTAAATTATCTAACTTAATATAAAAAGAATTAAAAAAAAACAATTTTCAAATAGCATATAAAAATCATAATACAACAGGCAAAAAATTCTTTACAAAACTGAAAGATAATACACGAATAGAAAATTAAACTAATACAATATATCAATTAAATTGTAACAATTGCGATGCACTGTACATAGGCCAAACAAAACAAAATTAAAAAAAATATTAAATCCACATAAAAACTCTTATCACAATAAAACTAACAACTCCAAATAAACCAAATACTGCTCTCTCCGACCATACAGTGGACAAATTCCATAATACACCCAAAATATTACCAAAAGAAAATAATTCAAGAAAAATATTAATTTGTGATTTAATGATTCGCATTAAAAAAGACCCAAAATCAATAAATTACAAAACCAACATAGATAATTCAAATGTAATTTATCATAACATAAATTTAAAATATAAACAAATAAAATATAAATCAAAATAAAAATTAAAAATAATTTTCCAATATTATCAATATTTCAATTTAAAAATTAAATTTCTTTTAGTTTAAATCTGTAATATATTGTACCTTTTTAACAGATATATAATAAAAAAATCAAAATGTAATTTATCATAACATAATATTATAATAATGAACCTTATATAATACAAATCAAAAAGAATAAATTCCGATTTAATCATTGTTTCTAATTTAATGTATTGAACTTTGGTCTTAGAGCAGAAGCGTACTGTACTCTTAGAAAATAAGAATATTAGAAATAATAAGAATCCCTAAAGCTTTTTAATTCTGCCACGGATCATGCTCATAGAGTTTCCGGTTTTATTATCAACATTTACATGTGCAAATTAAAACTTAAATAATTAATTACCAGTAAAATAAGAGAAGAAACAACATATTCTACATGATTACCTAACAATCATGAAGTGGTGTGTAAATTCCTCCTCATTATACTATCCTTATACATAATTTAAATGATATTTTTCATAAACAGTAAGTTAACCTATAAACATGTACGCTCACAATCCTAATATAAAATGTTAATTTCAGATACAATTAAATTCAATATGTAAGTAGTTAAATGTTAAACTATCTATACACATAATGTAAATAACTAAAACGTATTTCATAATCGGTAAGATAACCAAAATTTTCAAAATACGTATGCTCACAAACCTAACAAAACCTTTATTTCAGAAACAATGTAAGTTTCAATATGTAAATTTTGTAAAGCTTAAACGCCGAAGAAGGCTGGTAAAAAGAAGCTAAATATATAGTATTTATGAATATTTGAATTTTTCTTCAACATAATTCACTACAAAAATTACCTAACAGATAATTATTGTTTTTTGAAATGTGAATATTCCAGTCGTAAACCAAAACATTTACGATAACAGTAGTATTAGTAAATAAAGAAATCGTTTCGTTGATGAACTGACTTGAACAGAAGCACTGAATACCTAATCATACATGCATACCGCTCGTGCAAAAATTAGTTACCTCTACATTTTAGATATGATTAAGTATGATTAAGTATATATTACTGCAGAAACATGTTCATAGACACCATACAATTTCACTAAATACTCAAAGAAGCTCTAATAATAGCTATTGTGGTAAAAAAATTAAATGCAGACAATAGTTTCATAAACACAGCAGGCAAAATTCTCTTTAAAAAATCTAACAAATGATAGAAAATGTAATATAAGACCTGATGCAATAATCTAATAATTACAGGAAACCTTCCATCAGCGTTACTCTAGCAAAACTTCACCTGCACTTTAACCCATTTTATCTGCCTAATTACTTTTTCATCCACTCCTGTTCTAACAGTAACGTTATCGGAAGCAACTTCCAGGGGAAGCTTAAGCAATGAAAAGTATCGCCGTTCATTAGACGATCCGCTTATCTGGTTATCCTGATTAGATTACGCCGTGGAAGTTAGAAAGACTAAACTTTTTAGTTGCTGCAGCTTGCTTCAGATGCCAGAATTAAAACCAACAGCGGCAATCCTGCTTCGAATACAGTTTAATCACGCCCCGCGATTCCAATTTTGGTGAGTTTTGCTGGAAACCTTGCATGGGAAAATGCACAGGAGGCGGATTGATCCCTTCGGGACAATTTCTGTAATTAGGATAATGTGCGGCAGGTACTAATTTAAACATGCCTGGATTGGTAACCCTCATAATGATATAAATCGATACTATAAAAAGCAGGGAGAATTATCACTTCACTAGTTCGAACCTATTTCCGCTTTCAGATGTACTGACAACGTTTCAGAATTATTTTTAAAACATAAAAAGTTACAACAATAATAAGCACACAATATATCCATGTATATGAGCGACGCTCGCAGTACGAATACATGGGCAAAGGGAGAAAAACCTTGTACAATCGAGACTATTCCCAGGAAAAGTGTAGAAAGATGTTCAAAGCATAAAAAGATTCTAAGATGAAAATTGCTGAGAGTTGAACCGGATTGTGGACAATGGAAATCACTAGGAAGTTAAAATTTGGATGAATAAAGGCTAGATAAAAGGAAACCTAATTTTATAAAAAATCTAAAGAATACGTATTTGAACTAAAAGTAGGTTAGCAGATTATCACAAGTAAACATTATCATAAGCATTTTAAAATTTAAATCAACGGCAATCTTAAAACAATTTCCAGTTCTGTTTTATAATGGACGAAAGTAATAAGGATACCTTATAATTGTTTTTAATTATATATGTACAGTGTGTCCCCGGATTGAGTTCACTATAGGTATAATCGACAAAAAATTTTACAATTTTATTTTAATGTTTTGGGATCCCGCCCTGCTTAGTCTGAAAACAATTTTAAGCAGAGTTTTAATTTTTAGAAATTAAGTCGGCCATGAAAAATGTGAAAAAAACTATTTGCTATTTAGGTAAACTACCCTTTTTGTTCATGATACGGCAAAATTTTGTTAAGAAAAGTTGTTTAGAATGATAAATTACGGCCCTATGCAAAATTTCAGAAAGATCTGTTGACTTAGAAAACACTGTTATTTTTTAGATAATTGTATTTTATTTTCAGGTAAACTACTTTTTTTGTTCAGGATACGGAAAAATTATATTAAGAAAAGTTGTTCAGAATGAAAAATTATGGTCCTGTACCAAATTTTAAAAAGATCTGTCGACTTAGATTAAACCGTTATTTTTTAGATTAAACAAATTACATATTAAAAATGACGGTTTCATCTAAGTAGGTAGATCTTTCTGAAATTTTGCATAAGGCCGTAATTTATCATTCTAAACAACTTTTCTTAATAAAATTTTGCCGTATCATGAACAAAAAGGGTAGTTTACCTGAAAATAAAATAGTTTTTGCTTCCCTGCCAAGGCCTACTTGTTTTTCAAAAACTGAAAATATTCTTAAAATTCTTTTCAAACCAAGCAGGACCGAATCCCAGAACCTTAAAATAAAATTCAAAAATGTTTAGTCCATCTCACCTCTTGTAACATCAATCCTGGGACACACTATTGTATTTTCTTTTCAGGTAAACTACCCTTTTTGTTTATAATACAGCAAAATTTTACTAAGAAGAGTTGTTCAGAATGGGAAATTATGGCCCCATACAAAATTTCAGGAAGTTCTACCTACTTAAATCAAACCGTATTTCTAATAAATAGGTACAATTTTAATGGTTTAATTTAAGTAGGACTATCTTCCTGAAATTTTGTATAGGGCCATAATTTATCATTATGAACAACTTTTCTTGGTAAAATTTTGCCGTATCATGAACAGAAAGGGTAGTTTACCTGAAAAGAAAATAGTTTTTGCTTCACTGTCAAGGCCAACTTGTGTTTTCAAAAACTGTAAATATTCTTAAAATTCTCTTCAGGCCAAGCAGGGCGGAATCCCAAAACATTAAAATAAAATTGTAAAATTTTTTGTCAATTATACCTATAGTGAACTCAATCCGGGGACACACTGTACATATATATATATATTATCATAACCCTATCTACCGTTAGGTATTAGGGTAAGCTATATACATTTCTAACGTAATATTTACATCTTACAGTGCAACAGGTCAAACATATTTCACTTAAATTTTATTCTAATCTATTTTATGTTATTTTATTCAGTTTCGTAGATTCTCCGTGCCCATTCTCTCCTATTTCGTGCCAGTCTTCTCACCTCGTTCCATGTCATTCCCTTGTCTCTTAATGTGTCTACCATTTGACTGTCCCACGTCTTCTTCGGCCTGCCTCTTGTTCTTCTCTGCTGTGATCTTGCTTGCCATACCTTCTTTACTGTTCTCTCTTCTCCGATCCTTACTAGGTGGCCAAACCATCTTAATTGTCGTCGTTTGATGTCATCTATTACCGGTTCCACTTCCAGCTCTTCCCTTATTTTATTATTCCTTATTCTGTCTCTCCTGGTTACACCCTTGACTCCTCTTAAGAATCTCATTTCCATTGCTTGAATTTTACTTTCCATACGTTTTGTTAATGGCCAGCTTTCACTTCCGTAGAGTAATATAGGTTTAAATATGGATTTATACACTATGATCTTGGTTTTCCTTGTTACTTCATTTTTCCTTATGAAAGCGTTGTTTAGGGAGTAGTATATCTTTGCTGCTGCTTCTAACCTGTCGTTTAATTCTGCTTCCATAGTTCCCGTTTTCTATATATTCACGCCAAGGTACTTGAATGTTTCCACCTGCTCTACTTCTATCCCATCCAGTTTTATTGTTATTTCTTCGTCCTCTTTACCTATCATCATAACTTTGGTCTTATCCACATTTATTTTTAGGTTTCTCTCCCCTAGGGCCTTTGTCCATAAATTCAGGTTGTACTGTAGGTTTTCTTTGTTTTTCGCATGAACCACTACATCGTCCGCAAAGACACTTTTAGCTATCTCCACTGGCTCCAAATGACTGTATCCTACCATCAGTTTCTTTGCTTTCCCCCTCACATCTTTCATTACATCGTCCATTATTACATTGAATAATGCTGGGCTGAGGACTCCCCCTTGTCTTAACCCCTCCGTAGTTACGAATTCCTTCGATCTTGTATTTCTGGTTCTGACATAGTTCCTTGTGTTTAAGTATAAGCTTTTAATACCATTTATTAGCTTCTCGCTCACTCCTCTTTTTCTTAGGCTGTTCCAAACTAAAGCTCTAGGTACACTATAGAATGCCTTTTTGATGTCGATGAAAGCCACATATATTTTATTATTAGCGTATTTCTCTATCAGTTGTTTTACCGAGAATATATGGTCCCTTTCTAAATCCACATTGTGCGTCTTCTAATTGTCCTTCTATTGTCTTTTCTAGTCTTTTAGCTAGTATCCATTCATATATTTTGGCTAATATGCACAACAACGTGATGCATCTATAATTAGTGCAGTCCCTTTTACTTCCTTTCTTCTACACTGGCAGTAGGATTCCTATCTCCCAGTCTCGTGGAATTTGCTCCTCTCTCCAAACTTTATTTATTAGTTTTACTATTATGTCTATCGCCTTCGTTCCTAGATTCGAGATCGTCTCCGTGTATATACCGTCATGGCCTGCTGCTTTGCCTCTTTTTGGTCTTTTCATGGCTTCAGTCACTTCTTCTGTTGTTATATCTTCGTCCTGTTCACTATTTTCTGCAGGGTCATCGCGCATTTCTTCAATTATTGTGTTACAAGTTTTATCTGTTATTAAAAGTTCCTCGAAATACTCCTTCCATCTCTTTATAATATCCTCATCTTCTTCTAGCATTTTCCCTTCTTTACTTTTGATGTGTTTTGTCTTGTGTGTTTGACCTTGTCTGAGGGTTTTTAATACTCTATAAAACAGTTTTTGATTTCCGGCGTAGTCCCTCTCCATCTTGGCACCGAATTCTTCCCATGATACTTGCTTGGCTTGTTTTACCATCAGTTTCACTTTATTTCGCTGCTCTTTGTATCTGTCGTATTTTTCCTTCGTTCTACCTCTCAAATATTCCTTCCATTTCTCTTTCTTGATTTTTATTTCTGTCTTTATCTCTTCGTTCCACCATCTCGTTTGCTTGTTTTGTTCCTTAATTTTTGTCACTCCGCATACTTCTCTTGCTACCTTATTTAGGGATTCTTTTATAAATTTCCACAATTCTTCGACATTTAAACTGTCTGCAATTTCATTTATTTTGTCCATCTCTGCTTCTACCCTTAAGTTATAATCCTTTGCCGTGTCCCTATCTTTCAGTTTATACGTTTTAATTTTTTCTATGTGTATATTTTTCCTTTCCCTAATACAGGTTACTAGTTTATGTTTTGGACATAACTAGATAATGATCCGAATATATTTCATGTCCTCTTTTCACCCTTGTGTCTTTTACTTCATTCCTATGGTTTTTATTTACTATTACGTAGTCTATTATTGACCTTTCGTTTCTACTACTTACTTCTCTTGTAAATTTATGTATGTCTTTGTGAGCATAGAAGGTGTTGGTTATTATTAGGTTATTTATTATGCAGAAATCTATTAACCTTGTTCCATTATTATTTTTACAGCTTTCCCCATATTGTCCAATTACTTCACCGGATTCTTTATTCTTTTTACCTACTCTTGCGTTATCAGTCTTCCTCTATCATTTTCTATTATTTCCGATAATAATTCCCAGAAGTTATCTTTCTTTTCTGCTCTCTCATCCTCGTTCGGTCCGTATGCTACTATTATTGATGTTTTCGTGTTCCTGTCTATGTTCATTTCTATTTTTACAATTCTTTCTGATATCCCTGACCACTTGTGGATGTATTTTATTTTCTCTTTTTTTATTATACATCCTACTCCCTCCTTTGCCCGGTATCTCTTGTCTACTCCGCTGTATATTAATAAATGTCCTCCTTCCATTTCGAGTTCCCCATTTCCTTTCTTTTTTGTTTCAGTTACCCCAAGTATATCCAACCCTGCTGTCTCAAATTCCTCCTCTAATTTTTTTCTTTCCCCGATAGGCTCCTAATATTCCACGTGCCTATTTTCCACATTTCTTGTTTTTCAATTACCTCTTCCTTGCTGTTCCTCACACTCCTTGCCTCTATTTTATTATTTATTTTGTTTTTCTCCGAGTCCTCTTTCTTTGCCTGGTTTGTCATCATATGTCCGTCCTCTGTGCTTTTTAGTTTTTTGGATTTTCATTCTCTTGGGGTATTTTCACTTCTATTTGTTCTAGCTTGTCTTTTTCTTTATTCCATTTCCATATTTTACTGTCTATAATTAATTTTTGGTAGCCGCTTTTTACTACTTTTCCTTGTTTCCTTTCTTCCACAGCTCTTTTCCTAATCTGTTTATCTATTTCTCTTTCTTGTTTTGTTAGGTCGTTATTTATATATATTCCATCGCCTTCGTTTGTCGCTAGTTTCATCTTATTCTTCATAATTTCCATTTTGTCATTGAACCTCTCTAATTTTACTATGTGTGTTTTCGGCCCCATTTTCTGTGTTTTTTAATTAATGTAAATATAATATTTAGGCAACTAATAACAAAAATACAAAGAAAATTTAAAAGTTCGTTGCAGATTCGACGATCTCAATTAGCAACGTAAATTTAGATCGCCTAATTGGCATAGCTGGTTTTAAACTTAAAATCATTGTACTTTTGCTCCCAAAATTACTGCGTACACAATTTACCATGTTACCTTTTTTCAAAAATGGGCTCTTTCTGATGTTTACCCGTTGCTCCTGGGACAGCCTTGATTCTGTAATTGGGTGGCCGTAGCCGCCGATTATTCCGGGATACTGTGCTTTCAGCAAAACGTTGTCTGGCAGCCCAAAATGTGGGGTAAGTCGCGTATATGGGGTAATGCCCAGTGAGTTTGTTGCAGACATTTTTTATGATTTTCCATTGCATCTTCTCTTTCCTCCGGTTTTCCTTCGTTCTCTACAACACCGTCCAGCTGCCCTTTCGTTTTCCTTCACATTTTCGGTTTCATCGTTCGAGTCCGAGCACCAGCTGTCGCAATCGAAGCAAAGGTCCGTGCCGAGGTCGCAAGCTTCTGATTCCAGGACGACCATCAAGGATTTTCAATTACCGGTTGCCTAGTGTCCCGCCTTGGGAGCTCAATATGAAAATTCCTGGGCTCACCGAGTGACGCCCATCAGCGAAAATTGCTCGATGCGGACTTTGGACGTAGAAATAGTGTAAATGGTTTTCAACCGTCAGTGTTTTCCCTTTTAAAAATGTTCTTACTTACTTCACCAGAAACCTCTTCTACTGTTTCCAGTGTCAAAATCTAACGTCTGTGTCATTATTGACATTGCAGGTGCATAAGTAGGATTTGTTGCACACTTTAGCCCAATCATTTCTATCCTTGGCTATTCCTTTTGCACTTCCCTAGTCAAATCCCTGTTCTTTAATATTTGAGTCACTGCACCATGTCAAATACTAGGTGGCCGTTCTTTTGTTTATTGCCTTAACTTTGGTTCTCATACCTTTTTAACCATTCTACACAAGTACCCCAACCACCACAAATGGTTGCTCTCAATTTTGTTCACTAAGATTCGAGTTTCGAAGTTTTTCGTATTTCTGCATTCCTTACTCTGTCAAACTACATTTTCAACTCTGCATTTCCGGTTTCTTGCATGCAACTCCTTAGTTTTAGGAACTGAAAATTAATATTGACACATGCACTGTATTATAAACTAGCATTTTAGTCCTTTTAGAAATACATTTTTGTTAATTATACCTTTGCTTATTGAGCAGTATAGTCTGTCAGCTACCCTTTCGTTTTTTTCACATTTTCAAATTCATCGCTCGAATCCATGCCTTGGTGGCCATCAAAGAAAAGCTTCGTGGGCGTTCGAAATAGCTGCATGCACCGACAAGCAAAGAATTGGTCACCTGAGGTCGAAAATCTCCAGGTTTATCATAACCATAAAGGTTTTTCAATTATAGGCGAGCTAGATGGAAGTTCCTGGGCTCGTCTAGTGATACTCGTCAGCGAAAATTGCTCGAGACAGACTTTGGACGTGTAAGTGGATATAGACGGTCATTCGTTTCCCATTGAACGTTTTCTTTTGCATTCAAGTACATTTATGTCTACAGGCGACTGATTGTAATTAATTATAACAAGAATAGCAGAGGGACTCAAGCGTATTATTAGACGCAGTCTTTTCTCGGAATCGACTGATAAAATTACCAATCTTCATTTGTAAAGGTTTCGCTCGAGAAGGCTCCGTCGACAGCGATAACTGCAAGCTGAATTAATTTGTAGCTTTGCTTGAACGTTAATCACAATCTTTCGTTTAGAACTTCGAGTACTTCTCTGGATCGATTCCGCATGCGATCACCTAAACCAAACCTTTTGCTCGCATGATCTCGTGTACTGTTAGTGCACTAAACTTATTACATTATCTAATATGTCAAGAATTCTTTCATCCGGGTCACTTTAAAGTTTTATTTGTAGTCAATGTGTCGCAGCTAAGCTGGGTTTGAGTTTGCCTTATTGCCGCCTACATTTTATTGATACTGTCAATGTTGGGCATTTATTAATACAATAGTGTGACCTGTCTTTTTCTGACCCGACTTGGTAAGTTACTAAGTCTAACACCCTTATTGATTAAGTAATATTTGCTCTCACTAATGTGAATTAATTAAGTCTCTTTATGCTCACGACCTCTCGCCGGCATACATTTTCAGGTAGTTTCTATATAGTGTTATAAATACATTATAAGCCGTTATGATTATAATAGCAATTAATAACAATTCAAGCATATCAAATATTATTTTATAAGATGTTTCAGAAATGTGCTAGTTTAATTATTGAAAATTGTATAAAATAGCATTGGCCTTGATCATAATTTGTAAAACAGTATTAAAAATAGTGTTGGCCTTGATTCGAATAAAATGTAATCACAGCAGGCTCCGAAATAAGATAAAACAATGTAAGATCGAAAACAAAGAATTGAGGGAAAGAAAGCCAAGCTGTGAAGTAGTGTTAATTTTGGCTTCTCCCAATAAATAATTGTTAATACATGAATAAATGCCCTTTTCCCAATTCACTGTAGTAGGTAGTGGCAATGATCGGTGGCACATCTGCATAAAATTAAAAAAGTCTTTAATTTGTGTATCGAGTGTTGGTTGGTTTTTCCGAGGTTGTGTACGAACTTCAAGCAGTATAATTGTAACTCCATGAGCTACATATAGGCAGCGATCCTCGTCGGAAGCAGTTTGAGCCCTAGGCTGAGACAAAGGCTGAATTGGAGGCGTTTTTCGCACCGATCGAGCTACAGGAGTCGTTCTGCAGGGCCTTTCAGCGGCTTGTATCTGCAGCCCAACGAAGAAAGAGACATCGTGGGACTTACTGGGGCTCGAGTTAAGCCCTAGTTTTCATTGCAAAGGGTTAGGAGAGTTCCTCCTAAAAGATTGAATTTAGTGAATTCCAAGCGTCGCGTCCGTTTTATGTGCACCTCCGGCAGAACCATCCTCTGAGTGTTTTGTGTTTGTGACGTGTGTTTACTTACTGTAATTATTATCACTTAGGTAACGCTTTAATTACGTAATCACAAATAATTGTCGAATAATAGCGAACTTGTTTTGCGAATTATGAGGTTGGATCGCCATATTTGAACTAAGTTCCCATTAGTTAAATATTATCCAGTATTATAGTGATCCCAATAGTTAAATCACCATTATACAAAGTGTTTACAGTTAATTTATTTAAAAAGATAACACGATAATTAAGTTGATAACAAATGTATTTCCTATAATTTATACAAATGAAGCTAATATTTGCTAGGATGCAGAGGCCCGACCAATATGAGATTAAAGTCATTTATTTTAAATACAAAACAAATAAATTGACAACATGCAGTACAAACATTTTCAATGTGAGCAATGAAGTCATACCACCAAACATTTCAAAATTAAATTTTATTTAAAAATTTCAACAGCTGAGTATTGGTAAAACTAATAAACTGAGTTTCCAACAGGCATTGTTGAATGAATGGTTGTGTCAGTATATTAAATAACAGGTAATTCAGGGAATACACATACTCTCTTCGTTACCCGTTGAAATGCGCGTAAGGCATTTTTATTCGACGAGTAATTAAACACACACCGACACCTTTTCATCAATAGTACATCTCTAATACGCCATGGAAAAGCAAAACTAACAAATAAACTCGCCGAGAGCGGTAATTTCTGTATATAAATGTAGAAACACTACTGCTGCAGTGAAACAATATTTTTAAATTTTCCTCTCATAGAAGTCGCTCGAGCTTACCAAGCGTTTTATTCTTGTTCATTTTTCCCAAATCAGGCCGAGTTCTCTCAACTTTCTTAGCTTTCGACTTTTTGCCTTTTAGCGTTCCTCCACAAATCTAATATTTACTTACTTCAAAAGTGCAGCTCTTGTAAAGCTCTTTTTGCGCTAATTAGAATTTACGTTAAACCCGCGGAGGGCAAATATTATATCCGCACAAACGAAAAATTAAGGGCGCTTGATGAATTGGCTACAACTCGAATTCGACACTTTCACTGCTGCCATCGATTGCTCTTAACAGTATTTCTTTGGTTGTACCTCAGACGTGCAAAAAGTTATCCACGCGCGCAGATGTCTGATTAAGGATTTAGCAACTTCATCATTTATCAGCTCAACATAAAAGGGAAGGTAAAAACTTTTGTATTTCTTCGCTGGGCGGTTATGCTTTTTTGTCCTAAAAACAGTGGGCTTGATTAATGTTTTTAAGCACCTTTTTATGCAGCTCTGTACTTCCTGTAGATTAATTTATGAACCGAGGTTTAGTGAATTTTAATTGTTAGGTACAGATTGCTGTTTCCGTTTACCAACTAGCAGTCAATACGGAAATTGATTATTTAATTATAAATAACAATACTTACGACTAAGAATAGAATAGGATTACAAAGCTATTTATGTAAGTTTTCTTCATTTCGATTAGCCTAACCGTAAGTATAACAGAACTCATACCTAGATATGGTGACTATCCAAGACACGAGTTCTTTATAGAGAATCATTAGACTAGTTTGCCGACGGGCTACCAATCACAATACTTGAATTTTGTAACAGTATTTGGTATCCAGCGAAGATAAGTTCTGGTAAAGATTTTTATCCGCAAACGTCACAAAATTTACAACTTATGTGTCTTTATTGACAAAAATGTCACTTTATATGCCTAAGCAGATAAAATAGCGACTTTTGCGTACTTTATCTGTCTAAGCACACAAAATCGTTGCTCAAATTTCTTTCTTTGTTTGTTCGCTATCTCCTCCGAAGATACTGGACCGATTAAATTGTATGATGGCTTAAAATTTTGCTAAGTTTTAGACTTAGATCGTAGGCCGGTTTTTGTTTTCAAAAAGAGTACGAAAACGTTAAAATTTAAATAAACCTTTAAGCAGCGGATCGGAGCATCTGTCGCCGTGGGTTATGGTGTAACAGCTGCTGTAGCCGTGTGCTATTAGCTCGGGTGATTCAGTATGTTCATATATCATTACAGTAGCGCGTTATTTGAACAACAGAGGTTGGCGCAGGGGTACAGTGCTCGCCTGTCACGCGGGTGGCCTGGGTTCGATTCCCGGCCGATACATCCTTTTTTTTACATTTATATTAATGAAATTTTTCTGAATACGTTTGCGGATAAAGATTTTTACTTGTAATTTCAATATGGTGCAAGCATATGTTTTTTACTTTAGACGCGTCATTTGAATTTGCCGTCCCTATTATGTTTCGTTTATTATTGATAATTGTAGGAAGGTTGGCTTTGCCACTTCAAATTCGTGACATATTAGTTTCATAAGTGTAATATGAATTTGTAAGTAGTATTTTTGATTAAGTTTTTAGTTTTATTGGATAACTTATTTCATTTAACGCTTATTTTTTTCATATTCTAGTAAAATATCTTTTGGTAAATTTTTTGCAACTATTAGGAATTTAGTATCATAAAATATTATACGTTCTTCTCGTCTTCCTCTTAGTATACGCTAAGAGCATATTAGCCGAGGCCCGTAGGGCCAAGGCAAATAAACCACATGAGGGATAAAAAGAAACTTCAGTGTCGAAGAGTACATTATGTTTTATTTGAAATTGAGAAATCGTGAAATTACAACATTTTAACCAACATTTGTAGATTATGTCAACGTCGGTTGACGTTTATCTGTCGCCTCGCCACTTCAAAAAAAAAACAATGGATTACTTTAATGCCGATTTCTCGTATTGTAATGACGATTTCGAGGTACTTTAATGCCGATTTCTAATAAATATATATTGTTGATGTAAAACATATTGCAGCATTCCATCAATTAGAAAAGTTTATGATATACAAAGTTCTAGGTGTTCGCTTAAGAGTAGCTGAAACGAACATTAAAAAGTAAAATACACAACAAAGTAAATACAGATCAAATCTGTAGCAATCCACAATATCGATAAATTAAGTGGGAGAGTATGCTATTTATGATACATGCACACAATGCCTTACTTTAGTGGGTGCGCCTATTTAAATGGAAAAGCCGCAGTTAGGGGAGAGTCCGTGTAAAAACGCTAGTCCACTAAAGATCATTATATACGTGTACCATACAAAGTTTTATGTTCGACTGCTAAAATCGAAAAAATCTAGTTTATAAATTTGACGTTTACTGTTCTGTGACTAGAGGTCCTTGGTGGACATTGACTGATTTTTCAGGATGAACACTTAAGATAACAATAGTAATTTATTATACACGACGATAAAGTTAAATTTTATCGATGAGTGAATCGTTTAACGTCGAGACGAAGTGGAGACGTTAATGATTCAAGAGTGGATAGAAATAACTTTATCATCGCGAATAATACAATATTTTTTTCTATAGCAAGAGCTTTAACAATTTCAAAAGAAAATAAGGACAGTCAATCACATTTCAAAATGTCAGTAGCTAGATTGGGTTGCTACGATAATACGAAGCTGTCATATTTAATTTAAACAAAAGTTAGAAAATTAAATTACTTTAAGCAACAAACGACTTCCGGGATTGGACCGTGTCATGATTGAGATCGAAGAACTCAACGTTTCGCCCACTTTCGTAAGGGGCTTCATCAGGAGGAAAAAGCAAAAGAGCACGGTAATTCAACGTGTTAACCACGCCAGAGGCGAAACTCTTTGCTTTATCTATCCTTGATGTTAAAGTTCTACTTTATCTACCCTTGCTGTTAAAGTAACGCTTGACCTTTTGTTTTGAGTTGATGAAAGCACACTTTAACATGTGCTATAGAAAAAAAATGTTATAATTAAATATTCATTACCATAATAACTTATCACTGATTCTTCATTTACAAACACTGTTTCTTGTTGATGTTCAAATTTGTTCAAATATGACATGTTATGTGCAGATTAATTATAACATTTACTTGACAGTGACAGTTTAGTCCAATTTACCTTAACATTATTGTACTAGTACAATAAAGTATTACTTTTTGGATTCAAAACTGATTCATTAACAAGGCCTATTTTGTATTGACACCCGCGAAAAGTCACAGTGGCAATTGAAAAGTTCCTAGAGATCAAATAAATTTATAATTAGAGTTTGGCAGTACTGAGGTGCATTGTCAATCTATGTCAAATTCGAGGTTAGTATGTTAGGGTTTGTTTGCTATTTGACACAGACTGACACAAAATTTAACCTGCAAATTTCATATTTCACATAGCTTGACAGTGCTACCAACAATGCAGTAGTTAGAGACATGGTTTTTATCCCAATAGTGGTTTATGGTTTTTATCTCTCTAGTGGATAAAGGGCCACTTTAGAGGTTTGAAATCGATGTAGTAATAACCTTATAACTAGGAGATGTTGGATAAAATTTATAATTTCTCATTGAAAGGAAATTGTTTATTTTACTGTTTAGTCATGTATTATCTTATACCAAGCATTTATCTAATTAAACTGTTAGTAATTCCTAACCCCAACTCCGCCACTGGTTTTGAACCGCTACTAGAGTTGGCCAATTTATATCTTATGTCATAAGTGGCAGTTCATGTGACCAGACTGTTTATATAAAGGATCTTTACTACCTCCTAGCTGTAAGGCTATAATTAGATCGATTTTAAACTTCTAAGGTGGCCCATACCCACTAGTGAGGTAAAAACTATAATCCACTAGTGAGATATAAACCATAAGCCACCACTACTGTATTAATGGTAACACTGTCAGGCAATGTTAAATTCCAGATTAGCAGGTTAAGTTTTGCGTCAGTCCGTGTCAAATAACAAACAAAATCTAACCTGCTAACCTCGAATGTGATATATACTGACAGTTGCACCAACAATACACTTCAGTACTGCCAAACGTATATCACGGACCACAGACGACTCTAATTATAAGTTTATTCGATCTCTTGGTATTTTATCTGAATCCCAATTAATTTGTCACTTGGACTTTTCACAGCTGTTAATACAAAATTTATGATTATTAGATATTTATTGAGTTGTTAGGTAAAATTTTGTATAATACGTACGCGTTACTACAAATAATTTACTAGATAAAAAACCCCTCTTGGCTTGCCGGCCTTGAGGGCTCAACTTTTCTCTACTGAGTTATTTGTAATATAACACACTTGTATCATAAATAACGATTACTTGACATCCCCATTGTTAAATACGCAGTATTTTGGCACCACTACTATTTTAGTAAGTAGGTTTTGGTTTATCGTATTGGTAACACTTGCTAGTTACTCGTCAAATATTTCAAATCTCATGTTAATTATTGCCAATGCATTTATAAAGATGTAACGTGCAGAAAAGTGCAAATACATAAAACTTACAACTAAACGTACTCAATTGCCATTAATTGACCAACTATTTTGCCATAAATATCCTTACTTTTCTTCTTTGGCATTTTCGTTAACAAATTACTGTACATACAATTACGTTTTTTATTTAATTTAACACTGACAGTTTCTTTGCAAATGCTGCTTAGTCTAAGTGGTCGCACATGTGACCCGATTGTGTATATAACATAATATGGTGACCGTACCACAACAAAAGAACCGTTTATCAGATTACAAAGACTGAATGTGTCTTAAGGATCGTGCGTCTCAAATAGTGCATGACAAAGCCGTTCTGTGCCACCAGCACAGCGTGCCGAAGTATCCACAAGGGGCGTGGTACCACCTGATCTTGCTTTAACAGTACGTACGTTTTAAAAGTAGTTTTTTCTACTCCTGTAACTAAAATGGCATAAAACATACTAACGTACACGTACCTAAATTAGATTTTAATAACGTCGTCATTACTTGTGACTAAAAATCCTCTTAGTGACGGGCTGAAGCTGGCAACGACCGGAGTGAAATTAGGTTCAGACAGTATAATTATGTATAACAGGGTTTCCATTAAAGTATTGGCCAGGCTGACGATTAACGAGTTTGTTATTTTGATGGAAACAGACATTTCGTTTTATTTGGGTTTGGGGTAAGTCTCCATTTTATGTGTTTTGACAGACTGACTGTCAAGAGTATCTCTGATTTACTAACCGCGGAAGTCATATCGTCTGCGGATGTAAACTTGCTGGTAGTTTGAAAAATGTAACAGTTGAATAGGTTTAAATAAAGTACAAAGCCTGGGGGTAGGCCGTTATTTCGCTCCGACAGCAATGTTGTCATGTATGAAAAGTTCCGTGGACTCTGATTCTTTCGGGCTACTGACTTTAATGTTTCTTAAGGACGTGTCTTTAGCTCGCCTCCTCCTTGGTGCTCCCTAGGTAACGCTAAAAAGCTAGAAAAATCGTTGCTCAGACTATATCCTTTGTATCTTCTGACCATTTCACACATGGAAAGTTTTGAAAATACTTTTATTAAACTGGTAACACCAGATAGTATCTATAGGAAATATGACCTTTACAACAAACAAACGCTCTTCCGCCACCATACCAACAGCTTTGATGGTCATAACCCTTGTAAGAGAATAGTCCTTCTAATAAACGCGTTAAGTTAACCACCTGCCCAGATCATGGCCGAAGAGGGATTTAAAAAGCAAACCTTTTATTTGATTAATAACAGACTCTCAGTCTATGATAATATGAAAGGGCAAAGATTTCTTACGTTTTTTAAATGTGCATAATTAAATAATTTTTTTCTACAACTGCTAAAGAAAGTAGACTTTTGCGCTCGCCTTTGTTACACCAGTTTTTGGTGTAACATTAGCGAGTAGGTGTAACATTAGCGAGTAGTTCCGATATTGACGTAGTTAATTTATGGTGTTCATGACAACCAGTTCTAATGGCGTCATTGGCGTACACAATACGTAGTAGATTCGCCTACTAGCTATGAGCAAAGGTAACTCGATAAATAAGGGTGCTAGGTTCAGTAACTTACCTTCTATGAGCAAAGGTAACTCGATAAATAAGGGTGCTAGGTTCAGTAACTTACCATGTCTTGCTCAGCTGAACTACACAGAAAAGATAGCGTTGCAACAGACGTTATCGTAACAATTTTCCGTGTTTTAATAAATAGCCTATATACCATAGCGTAAAAAACTTTTTTTTCAATTTATAACAGTGCAAGTTTTATGTCATTTTTACTCTTATATATTCACAAGGTATTTCCCGATTAAACAGTATTCTTTAAATGTGTTCAAAGCTTAATAATATTAAAAGTATCAATACATACTTGAAACAACAGATTAATACCGTACGTCAAACTAATTTCATTAATAGCACATTGGATTTACAGTTGTACATGAAACGGTTAGGAAAATCAGACACCAAGTTTAATTTAGCACGGTTTCATTGAGTGTCTATATCAAGTTAACATTTGTAGTAACGTCTAAAATGTCTGCCCGTTTACTCGTTTTACCGTTTCAGTAATTGGCAACATTTCACATACTACCCAGGCGTTTCACAAAGTGACCAATTACGCTAGAAGGCTGCGACATATATACTATATAACTTTTTAGTCTGCACCCATATATGTTTAAGCAGGTTAACGTTATCTTCTGAAATTCCCTATACACTCACTTGAGTATTGAAATATTCCGTTCCTACCTTTATCCTTTAATCCGTTAATCATGAAGAGTACTCACCTGGAACAAAATAAAGTAGTAAATACATGCCCAATTTACGATACAAGTGCGTAAAGCTAGTCTTTAGTGACGAGTTGGGCAGAGTTAAAACGCGAGTGAGTGAGCGTTTTAAGGCCCGCGAGTGACTAAAGATGCTTTACGCCTGTTTGTCGTACATTTTATCTGTGATAGAATCTAGAAAACACGGTAAGTAAATATAAAAAAAAAATTCCACTTTGCGTGCGTACTGTGGCTATTACGATACGCGTTTGCATATCGTAATAGACAAAAAGGGATGCTATAATAAAAATCCTAAAAACAGAGTAATTATTTTTGAAAGTTGGCAACCATAGGTACTTCGCTCCGTGTACATATTGAACTGTCAATAGCCACTTTTATTGCACCGCACAAATGTTGTTTCATTTTTTGCTTAAAAAGGTGGCAAAGTAGATAAAATACTGTATGATACCTCGTTTATAAGACATTTTGTAGCACTTACTCCTTTAGGGCACTCCTCGCTTCGCTCGTCGTACCCTAAACCCGTGCGTGCTACAAAATGCTTCTTATCAAACTCGTATCATAATATACTATTTCGCATTTTATATAATAATGTGCTATTTTAGTAAATTCAAAATCGTTTAATAAAGTCGCACTTTGGTGCAAAGAAATGTCACATTACTATATGGTAACGTCACTGTCAAATTCGAGGTTCGCAGGTTAGGTTTTGCGTCAGCCTGTGTCGAAACTGAAGGAAAACCTAATCTGATAACCTCGAATTTGACATAGACTTGTAGTACCACCAACATATTATTCATACGTTTGAATTTCCACATTCGCCTTTCTTAATGGACATGTGGTATAATGCTTTAGGTCCCGGGTGGTGTAGCTTAAACAAGCGTTCACGTTCGATCAGTAGAGTTAAGCAACGCTTTTTCTGGTCAGAACTTGGATGGGAGTTCCAAGGCTGCTTCGTTCGGCGCCTCGTGGTACGGCTGCCACGGAAATAGTTGGTCCCGGATGTCATAATAACATCATGACAGTCGTTAGTGGGGTTGGAAGTCCCCATATAAATGCACAGCGATGCCTGTAATTGGCCTAACGGCTGTTAGCTGAGTGCGAAATAAATAAATAAATAAATATAAATGTTTTTTTATAAATACTAATATAAAATGCGAAAAAATAGTATACACACTTCGTAAGAAAAGTAGCTTCACTAAGCTTTTTAGGTTACTCGTTCGATTCGCTCGCTCGTACTCAATGAAGCTACATTCGTCTAGTAAAACTTTACTTTTCTAAACTTGTTGTGTTATATACTATTAAATGTAAACCAGGATTACTATCAACTGGTCGTAATTTTGCGTGGTTAAAAATTTTAAAAACGTTGCTACTGACGACGTTAATAATTAAATCATTTTAAACACGTTGCTGCTAACGACGTTAACTAACGAAAACATGTTATTAAACAGTCGTTTTACAAACGTAAAACTGCCAACTAAAAGTCAATTTTACACTGTCGTAGATACAAAACTTTAAAACACTATTTGTCTTAATTTATTTATAAAACATTATATAGCACTCTGAAAACGGTTTATTCATACTCAAATACTTATACAGTATGGTACAAATGAGAGAAATACATTAATTATTTCGTAAATCCATGACTTTATAGAAAAATCCTGAAACCCCTCGATTTTTACTTTTAAACGCGCGTTTCGTCAGATTTTCTTTTTATTCGTGACGTCATCTGTGTGAGCGTGATGACGTAATCGATAATTTTTTTAAATGAAATTTTGGATCATGCGATACCTCATTTAAAAGGTCTTTTAATTATCTATCCAGCCATATCAAGTTTAAGTAATTTATTTATGTATACTGTCAAACAAATTATTTATAAAATTGCAACTCAAAGAACGCATACGCGTCGAGATGGTAGAAATAACTCCGGAAGTTATAGAAAAAGTTCGAGGAGATTACAGTGCTCGTCTTTCTCACTGTATCATAGCTGAGGGTCGTCAATTTGAGCATTTGTTTTAAATTCGATTGTATTTAATAAATAGAAATATTGCAATAATAAGAATTTTTGACAGTATACAAAACTAAATTACTTAAAGTTGTTGATATGGTTGGATAGATAATTAAAAGACCTTTCAAAGGAGGTATCACATGGCCCACTTTTCTATTTTAAAAAGTCATCGATGACGTCATTACGCTCCACAGATTGTAATAAAAAGAAAATCTGACGAAACGCGCATTTAAAAATAAAAACCGACGGATTTTTCTGTACAGTTACCGATTTACGACATAATGAATTTATTTCTTTCATTTGCTAGCATAAAAACCTTTGCATAAAAAATCAGACAACGAACACCCACTAAGAGAAACAACATGAGTCTATATCAAATACAGATCATATATTTGGCCAAAATGACAGCATGGAAGATCAAAACATATACTAAACGAGCTCCTTGAAAGGATCCGGCTTAATACTAAATTTAAAAGTATACTAACTGATAGTAGGTACTGTCTAAATAAAACGAAGAGCATACAAATTCTGAGGTTTGAAGAAACGATGCAATCTGAGACGGTTGTCGTGTTAATTATAACGTACATATACCTCCAACACAGATCCATAAAAACAAATTGTTGACATATTAATTTTTTAGCCCATTTCAACTTAGTTAATCAGTTAATGTAATAAATTCGGTGCCTGAATAGTGCACGGGACCATGTACCCAAAAGGTCTGACATGATCAGAGCGTGAGGTACGGATCCGGCGAAGTAATAAAAACCTTGAATGAAAACTCTCAAATAGCAAGTAAAACTACAAGTTAAGTTGGCTCGCAAATACGGTCGTCGCAAAAGGCCTTCTCGAAAGCAATGCTTTCATACAAAGAATTAATAATATTGTCGGTCGTTTGCAATCTTCACTATAATCGACGAATATTATATACAGGGTGTCCAAAAAATGGCGGATAAACTCTACGGTGCATTACTTGGGAATGCCTAATGAACCCTGGAAAAATATGAAAAAAATTCCCTGGGCCGTATTTTTCTAAATATTTCTGGTCAAAGGTGGGTAATAAAATCCATTTATTTAAATAACTAGTGTATAATTATAGTGTCAAATATATCTGGGACTTATTAAAATATCTGTTTTTTTAATATTCTTGGGATTTAACTAAATTGTTTTCATTATTTAAGTATTTTAAAAAACTGATTTCCTGTTGAGTTTGTCAATAACTAAATATGACAAACAGGCTTTGTAAAATAATAATATACGAAATCAAGCTCGGCTTTGAAATATTTGTTGTATGAATAATATTTTGGTGGCACTGTAAGTCTATGTCAAACTCGAGGTTAGCAGGTTAGGTTTTGTGTCAGTTTTGACACAGACTGACGCAAAACCTAACCTGCTAACTTCGAATTTGACATAGACTTACAGTGTCACCAACATATTAACAACTTACTATGGATACATTTTTGATTGAGAAATTGTTGCAGTATCAATGTTGTCAGATTTATTTTTATTAATTTTGAAATATTTAGAAAAATACGGCCCAGGGATTTTTTTTTCATATTTTTCCAGGGTTCATTAGGCATCCCCAAGTAATGCACCGTAAAGTTTATCCGCCATTTTTTGGACACCCTGTATGACTCCTTATAAGCAGGTGATAAGAAAAAAAATGTGAACAAAAACGCCTGAAAACTATTTTTTGTGTGGATCATGTCCAGAAACCTAACCTCGAAACTTCACATACGAAATTTTGAAATAAAAATCAGATCGCTCGTTTATCCAACAGATACTAAAACTATGTGTGTGACCGGCAACGCGTGACATCCTTTGAGATTGTTGAATTTGTATCGAAGTCAGGTTAAAATTTATTACACGGTGCCTTTGGATCGTAACAAATTCTCATCATGTTAGATATCTCCCAAAGTTACACTAATGCTGGAAATAAGAATGTGTTAGAAAGTTGTGGCTCGTGTAGAGCAAATACTAAACTGTTCTTCCTTGATAAATGCTATTTCTTCTTGAAGAACTGTAAAAAAAAAATATATACAGAAAGCCATAAGTATGAAATGTTAGAAATTTTATAATATAAAAATAAAATTTGGATGATTGAATAAGAAGGAAAAACGCCATATTTTAAAGCACAGAACAACTTAAAAGTACTTTGTTTACTAAAAACATGATATTGTTAATTTTTATCATAGATACAAACTATGAAAAGTCACTCATAACTCCCTCGAGATTTTTTAAATTATTTCTCCCTCAATCTCATGGTAACCATGCAACTACAAACAACTTCTTAGCAATTATACGTTCAGGTAATCATTGGTGTTACTTACAGATTTTTATTTTAAATATGACACTTATGACATTTTGAAATTTTATACTAATGTTACAAATGTGCTAGTAAATAAAATATTGCATGCACCACTGGCAATACTCATGGTTTTCACCTTCGGTTGACTTACAGACCTCAGGCCAGAGGTCCTCGGTCTGTAACCATGTTAAGTTGATGGGAAAAACATATTCATATCTCCCTTAATGCATAAATATATGTCCCTTCTTTTAATAGACTGATTCTATTTTATCATTTTAGAGTCGATATTAGATATAGTCATTTAAAATTAATATTATATCCTTTGAAACAATAAATTATATTGTAAATTGGAACAACTACAGTAATTAATTATTTTTTACGTTGAAGGGATGACCTAAAAATGTAAAATTGTATACATAACATAAACACCCTCTTTGTAACTATTGGAGGTTGGATGTGAAATCAGAAAAAAGTTTAAATTTCTTCGGATTAACAGTAAAAAATCTGTACTGTTTCTTCTTTTTCGGGAGTTTTGTCTTATAGGGCGTCGGATGTGATATGATATCTAATCCAATTCTTCCATGCTTTCCTGCCGTTGCTAATACCTTAATCTCTTCTATATCTTTCCTCTCTCCCTACGCAGGTATTTTATTCTCTCTAGGTAGTTCTTCTTTGGTATCCCCTTCACCTTTTTCTTCACCTTCATGCCTGCATTGATTTCTTAACTAAAACATCCACCGTTATTATGTGTCCATACCAACTCAACTTATCTTCTTTGTGACTGCCTCTCGTTTTACTTGTTGTCTTATAAGCTAATTTGTTTATCTGTCCTACTTCGTTTTTCCTGCTATCTTTTTTAGATATTTCATTTTATTTTGCATGATTCACATACATACGCCATTGTTGGTAATGCTATGCACTACAAGCCCTTAGTCTTATATTGTTATCCTTGCCATCTATTATTGATTACTAGCAAGATGCTCATTCTTCGTACGGGCTACAAGTGTTTGCTTTTTCTTCTAAATCTTAAATATTTAAATAGTTTATAAAACCCTTAAACCTAAATCAAAATATTTTAAAAAGACGTTAAATTCCAAAAAAATAATGTTCCAACTCAACAGACACAGAAGATACAATGGGTTCTATAATTCACCCCGAATGCAGATTCGCACCTTTAAGGGTTGATTAGGGCAAAATCCTGAAATGTGTTTTTAAACATTTGTAATGGATACCTATGCAAGCAAACACCAAGTCGATATCTTATCGGGTCTACGAGATATTGAGGAATTCGTAACAACAGTTTACCCCTTTTTACCCCCTTAGGGAACCCCCAAGATTCAGCAGTCAGATACATAGGAGTGTATTTGGATACACGACTGAAATGGGGATACCATATCACTACGAAGTTGAACCAGTGTCATGCACGTCTAGCTCTCTTATGTCCCACAATTAATAGAAAATCTAATTTAAAATTTTGAGTGCTCACTTTTAATATATAAGTCAATAATTAGACCTATAATAACTTATTGCTGTGCGGTATGGTGTAGTGTCCCAAAATCACAAATAAACAAACTACAAATAGTGCAAAATAAAGTTTTAAGAATAACAGTGAACGCTCCCTGGTATATGTTCTAACTCAATAAACATGGGAGATACAAAGGGTTGTTAAATTCACCCCGAATCCAGATTTGAACCTTTCGGGCTTAATTAGAGCAAAATCCTAAAATACGTTTCTAGGCATTTGCATTGGCAATCTTTGCAACTAAACACCAAGTCGATATCTCATCGGGTTTAAGAGATATTAAGGAATTCGTGAAAACACATTTGACCCCTTTACACCCCTTAGGGGTCGAATTTTTAAAAAATCCCTTCTTAGCACTACCTTACGTAACTAATTGAACCTTCCACCCAAATTTCAAGTTTTTAGTGCCAGTAATTTCGGCTCTGCGTTGATTAGTCAGGGTTGTGACTTTTATATATAGATTACTAGCAAGATGCCCGTTCTTCGTACGGACTACAAATGTTTGTTTTTTCTTCTAAATCTCAAATGCATTCTAGAGTGTCCCCCTCCTCCATCACTCAATACGCTAAACAGTTTACCCCTTTTCGCCTCTTAGGGGTGAAATTTTGAAAAAAAAAACAGCCCGTTTTATACTGAAATGAACCCACAGCGAAAAATAATTTTAACTTCCTACTTCTATTCAGATTTCCCTTTTTACCGCTTTAGTGGTGAAATTTAAAAAATCCTTAAAAACTTTTTCTAAAGATTTAAAAATACATCTATATGCCCAAAAAGAATGATCTAACTCAACAAACACAGGAGATACAAAGGGTTCTATAATTCACCCCGAATTCAAATTCGCACCTTTTAAGGGTTGATTAGGGCAATGAAATGTGGTTTTAGACATTAGCATTCTATAGCTATGCATGCAAACACCAAGTCGATATCTTACCGGGCGAGAGATATTGTGGAATTCGTGAAAACATAGTTTACCCCTTTAGGGGTACATTTTTCAAAATCACTTAAATCATTTTTTAGATATTTTAGAAACACATCTATATGCCAAAAAAGACTGTTCTAACTCAATAAACATATGAGTAACGAAGGGTCTTTAATTCACCCCCTACCCTTTTTCAGTTTTCCCCTTTTTACCTCTTTAGGGTTAAAATTTTCAAAATCCCTTACACCTCTTTCTAAATATTTTAAAAATACATCTACATGCCAAAAAAGAATGTTCTAACTCAATAAACATAGGAGATATTTAGGGTTCTCTTTTAACCTATTTTATTGTGAAATGGAACTCACGGCGAAAAAAATTAATAAATTTAACCCACCACCCCTTTTTAGTTTTTCCTGCTTTTACACCTTTAGGGTTACCATTTTCAAATTCCCTTACACCCCTTTCTAAATATTTTAAAAGTTAATCTATGTGCCAAAAAAGAATGTTCTAACTCAATAAACATATGAAATACTTAGCGTTCTTTAATTCACCCCCAATCCAGATTTGCACCTTTAGGGGTTGAGTAGGGCAAAATCCTAAAATACCTTTCTAGGTATTTACATTGATAATCTTTGCAAGTAAACACCAAGTCGATATCTTATCGGGTGTAAGAAATATTGAGGAATTCGTGAAAACACATTTTGCCCCTTTTCACCCCCTTAGGGGTCGAATTTCAAAAAATCCCTTCTTAACACTACCTTACGTAACAAATTGAACTTTCCACCCAAATTTCAAGTTTCTAGTACCAGTGGTTTCGGCTCTGCGTTGATTAATCAGGGTTGTGACTTTCCTTTATATATGTATAGATTGTTTCAAGCTTCTCAATATTTCATTCTATTTTAATTTTTTCATTTGCCCATGAGTGTTTGCGATGAAAACCACATTGTCTACATACAGGTGTTAATCTATTACCTATGTCTTATTACTATTTGCTATTTTCTTCATCTTTTGCTTGCATTCTTTAATATTCTATTATGAATAAAAATTGACTCAGGCTATCCCCTTGTTATACTCCTGTTTCTATTTCGAAATGGTATCATTTTTCACCATTTATCTCCACTATTCCATTTACTTTCATATATATTATGTGCTTGATCGCAGTTGGTAGTTGTGTTGGGACTTTAACGAAGACAATTGGTCTGTTTTCATTTTTATTTCTATTATAACATGTGAGCAAACGAAAATGAAATCAAGCTTGGCTTTGAAATATTTGTTTGTGTTGGTGGCACTGTACGTAAGTCTATGTCAAATACGAGGTTATCAGGTTAGGTGTTGCATCAGTCTGTGTCAAAACTGACGCAAAAATTAACCTGCTAACGTCGAATTTGACATAGACTTACAGCGCCACCAACACAAACAAATATTTCAAAGCCAAGCTTGATTTCATTTTCGTTTGCTCACATGTTATTTCTGAGTACGTGCATAATAACGTTTGTTTGGGTTCGTGTCCTGCGGCCTGTTTGTTCTCTTTCTAATTTGTTTTCAGTCGCCATTTTAAATCTCCTATCTCATTTTATAGTTCGTATATTTAGTTGAAGATAGGCATCTACCTGTAATTCTGACAATTCGGAGTCTCCCGTTTTATACATTTTAATTATTATTTACCCGCTGGACTCAACAATTTATTTTCTTTGTAAAATGTAATGAACAATGCCGCAACTCTACCAAAATTCTTAGAATCGCCTTTTTGTAGACTGCGGTACCTTTTATACTTTTTATATCCTGCTACACCAATATTATGAATATTTTAATCCACAATTTCCATCGTTTTAAATTAATGGATGTTGCTGGCGAATGATGGACTTCAAACCCAAAATGGGGTATTATCACAGCGGTATTCAGCAAACGGAAAAACCAATTTAAAAAATACTCCCTCGTTGAGCTGATTAGGTTAAAATTTCACAATCCTCCCTTACAGGTGGAGTTGAAGCCCTGGCCGTTTAGTATGGCCTTTCACGTATTTGGGTCATTGTGTCCGCTGGCCCGTATGTACCTAATGCGGGACGAGGAAATCCTGCATTACAACAGATTTATCCTACTTGTAAAATGTCATGTTAGGAAATTGAAACGCAGCAAAAATTTAAGACTTCCCAGTCGGAAGCTAACACCCGTCGCCCAGTAAATCTTTTTAAATTTTGATATATGATATACACAAAACATTCACTAAAACTTCGTGTTTCTATTAGTCTTACAGATTTTCTCCATATTTAATTTACATCATAAAGACATCACGAGTTTGTCATACTTTAAGGTACCGTTACCGTTACCAAGTTTTGCACCTACTATGACTATGCAATCTGTTTAAATTTTTAAAAGATATTCAACAAAAATCTGTAAAACCAAATATTAAAAACTAATGCTCATATATTTTTTGACGTCTCATAATTTAATTTTGTGCTTCACGCCTTTTAATAACTATTTCCCTTTCTACTCATTAAAGCTCTAAGATGGTCCTCATTAGTCTGGAAACAGTATCTAGCCACATGGCCATAACATTTGAACTGAATAATCCCCTGTGTTACTTTGAATACATTTACGGATCACTGAATAACACCGAAATGAGGTATTCTTGTCTTATTTCAATAACTCTAACCATACTCAAGTTGATAAAATTGAAACGTTCAAAAGCGGTATGCTTTATACATAATATGAGAACCAGGTGAACTTCTAAACGCAGAATCCTTACAAAGAAGACTTCAAAGGGACTTGAGAGTATTGTTGACCTTTTCTTTTATTTGAAAACAATGAAAGTATGAAACTAAAAGGGGCTCATTGTATATTTTTGTTTTTTATGTATGTACATGCACAGCACAAATATTCATAGAAATCTGGGAAGTTCACAAACGCATTTAATTAAATCCTTAACATCTATATACCCTAGTAATAAAAAGAATATTCAAATATTTATAATTTTTAACCAGAGATTTTCACATGCTTACAAAGCGAGTAAAAGCGGCAAGTACTGAACTTAACAGTTACATAATATTCTCCTCTATTCTGTCAACTTAATACTATTCCTCAATATTTTATTTTATAAATCAAGGATTCTTACGTAGGTTTAGCTTGACAGTGTAAACTTGTCATTTAATTTTCGTACCCGTGTTTCCTTCTGAGCTTTCTTCCCTGGACATTGCAGTCAAGAAAGAAAAGTCTTTACGAAAAAGTACTACTCTGGGGAAAATCGGTGGTCATATTGAACAGGTGCTGTACCTAATTTTTGTAGTCAACTAGAAAAAACCTGCACGCAAAGCTTCCTGTGATCAACCCTTGCTATTTTTCGCTTATAATATCAATCTTGGCTACTGCTTTAATAAAATATTCGTACTCGTTCAAGATCTCTTTTTGTTTTCGTTTGTTTTTTTGCTTAATATTAGTCACATAAAGTTTCCATTATAGTACGGGAGCCAGTGAACTTTTTTGTTACGTCATTGGGCTCACGGCTAAATTAAACTTCATGAATTAGTTTTTGTACTGATGTAAACAAAAACCGATTTCTGCAATCCCGAATCCGGGGATAACATTAATAAAACCCCCGTATACATAGTCGTTCGCCAGCGACAGGCCGAAGTTTCGTTATGAATAGTATGTTGGCGGCACTGAAAGTCTATGTCAAATTCGAGGTTAGCAGGTTAGGTTTTCCGTCAGTTTTGACAGAAACTAACACAAAATCTAACCTGCTAACCTCAAATTTGACATAGACGTACAGTGCCACCAACATACTATTCATAACGAAACTCCGGCGAGTCGCCGGCGAGCCGCTGGCGAACGACCATGCATACGGGTGTAAGGGTTGCACTGTGAAAGTTGTCGTAATTGACGACTATTTCACGTCATTTTTAAATGCAAAATATACGGTACCCCCCACCCAAGAAAAGCTCCCTTCCGTGCTTTCCAAGAATACTTCGATACTCAGCATCACTCCGTTTCGCTAATACAGTGAAATGCTATGAACCAATTATTTATTAAAAAAAAACCAAAAAAAAAATAAAAAAAAACAAAAAAAAACTTTTTTGCCGACGACCATAGCTCAAAAGTTGATGTTGTCTTCATTTTCGGAGGACCTATCGTATGAAAACGATCCAAGACTTCAGGAAGGTTCCTGGCGACCGGAATCGTGTACACATACGAACATACATCCCCCGCACAGCACGTTTATGCACCCCCCAATACGGGGGATTGATCTTCACCAAAAGATCCGCACCGCCGAGACGGAGATTTGTTATAGTGGGTTCATTAGTCGGTTGGCTCGAATTTTAGAGATATTTGACTCAGAGTGGTTTTTGATACGAGGGAATTTCAATACTTCGTACACTTCGTGTCGAAGTAAATACAAATTGCTTACAAAAGTTTAATTAACACATAGCAATAAAATATATTTCTGCAATGTGGAATTGGGGGATAACCCCTTCTGCAAAGAGGGTGAATATATAGGGTTGAAGTTGTAAAAAATTTTGTAAGATAAATGAAAAATTCTTTTTGCATGCACTCGTGCGAACATTAAACATTACAAAAATGATATTCTGCATAACAAACTCCGGGGTCATGACTTTCTGCAAGCGCCTCAAAAGTAACTTGTCGCGCGCCGTCAAATGCTCGTGCCGAGTCAATTTCACGTTATTATATTCAACAAATCAATGCGATTTGTACAACAATAAATATACACGAAGTTTTCTTACTATTCTCAAATTTCTCAAGCATGTTGTTATCGTGTTTCTCAAGTGCTACCAGCATTACCTCTTTACACAAAATAGTACAATTTCCACAAATTAATGTAATAAACACGACCTTTAGAACGTTTACGAGATAAACTACAAAAAAGGCATGATCGAGGAATCGTAGATGCTTCCGAAACCCTCGTCTCGATGTCTGTTTCGAGGTCTACTGGATCAGAAAAGAAACTTCTTCTAGAGCAACTAACGATGAAGTGGTACTCTCCTGTGTTGTATTGAGATGTTTTTCAGTGCTGCTCTGGGTTTCAGCAGCCTGACTGCGATCTCTGGAAAGATTTTTTGATGGAATGTACAAATCTTTTCATTCTAATTTTTTAGTTAAGTTGCCAGCAGATGATTTTTTGTGTAACCCTACATATTCACCCTCTTTGCAGAAGGGGTTATCCCCGGATTCCACATTGCAGAAACATATTTTATTGCTCTGTGTTAATCAAACTTTTGATGGGAACTTGTATTTTGCATTTAAAAATGACGTAAAATAGTTGTTAATTGCGACAACTTTCACATCACAACCCTAAATGTTATCCCCGGATTTGGGATTGCAGAAATCAGTTTTCGTTTACTTTAGCACAAAAACTAATTCATGAAGTATAATTTAGCCGTTTACCTTATGACGTAACAAAAAGTTCACTGGCTCCCGGCGGACTATTAGGATATTGTTGCCATGCTGACTCCACGGGCAGGCGTTTGCAACTACGTATAAAACGTTAAAAATACAACCATAAGACAAGGGGAATAAATTGATAATTTTATCAGCACATTTTTCTAAATTACTACCCCGTGTGTAGATAGAATTGTCTTATTTTTCCCGCCTAAATGTAAGTACATAGCAAGTTTTATTGCAAGCCGTCGCAGAGCTGCGCTCTGGCCATGAGCCGTCTTGCTTATCGCTGTGCAATTTTGGCAAGGTTGGCTTTCAGCATGTTTTCTGGAGTGAATTTAAAACGCGAGTCTGTGAGAGCAGGGCCAGCTTCATTCTACCCGCTGACGCGAAGCGTTAGCGGACACAGATGAAGCTGGCTATGGTGAGAGCAAAAGGGAGGCTTTGAATGTTTTTCGCTCCGTCGCAGTCTGTCTGTCTGCGTTGCAGCCGTCACCCTCCCGTTCTCCTTTCGACGGCGTGGTGTGATTTTCTGTTTTGAGTCAGTTAGTTGTTGACAGTTGGTTTCTCAGTCAATTTTAGACCTGTTTACCGTTCTTTAGGTCGTTGCCCTTACGTTACCTAGTGTTGAACCACCCCTTGCTTCACTGAGTCTAGTTACGGGCAATCCAGCGGTCCTGTGTGAGTTACTCTCCCGATTTTGGAAGTTATCGTAAGGGCTAGTCGTTTAGCGTTTTCGTGACTTTTCGTTTGAGCTGGCGCGGTGTCTTAAAAGTCGTTTTAGACCGTAACAATTTTAGTTAAACTATTTTAAAATATTATTACACAGAATTGGCAACCACGATGGTCAAATGAAAGTAAAATGTGGTTCTTTAAATAATAAGTAATACATCAACCTGAAAAGAAATGCTGAAAACGATGAAACTGTTGAATTGGCGAACATTTGGGCATACGTACGTTTGAGTAAATCGATATGTCTTGCCCACGGAAATACATGGTACAGACCTTTTTACATAAATGTTGCGAATTTGAAAATATAAAGATACAGATTCTGTACACTTAGTTTTATGTATAAATAAGAAAATCGACAAAGCTATCAGGAATAATGCATTTATGGTTTTATAGCAATTTTCTTATTTCCGGATCAGTTAAGTACAACACCTGTGTTTCTTCTTAATTTTAAATAAATATTATGTCATTACAATAACAAACATGCATTATACCTTCGTAAAAATCTAGAGCTATTTGTACTCCATTTCCTTAGAATCCGCAGTCAACAAATATTGCAAACCAATCAAGGCAGTTGATTTACTTAATAATGACAGTCAACAAATATTGGAAACAATCAAAATGTCAAGTTTTCAAAATGGTCTTGTAAAAAACATTTTCCAAAATCGTGCTGTAAAGAAATACTTTCCGGCCTAAAAACCGACAGTAATTCATGATTTTCAGGACGGGTGACTACAAAATCATTCTTAAATACAAATCACCGTTTTGATACAGTAAGCTCGCATTAATAAATGATGATTATACGAGAACATAAATAAATATTGCGCTATAGAAACAAGGCGCTACACGATTTCGCAGACATTGTAGGGCTGTTGATTGCACGAAAAACTGACGTCTGCCGGAGAGATCGAGTGTGCGTTTAGCTTGTGTGCTTCCAGAAACAAAAGAAGCTCACGAGCAGCTTTATTTCCGGGGGCGCTTCAACTTTCCCCGGAACGAACGCACGCAAATAAATCCAAACTTAGCATATTTTGCAAGCGATCTCGAACATAAAGGCGAAAATAACGCGACTCCAAATTAACGCGAATCCAAAGAACAAGGAATCCTTTCAGTCGAAAATTATATTTGCGCACAAAGCTTTGTGCGATAGACAATGCACGTTACACTTTATAATTTCAATTCCGACCAGTAATGGAGTGAACGACGAAACAAAATAAACTGAAAGTGTTGCCAACTTATTTAATTGTCACTGACATAATGTCTTGCTTGCTTGCTACACGCTTTCTCCATATTAACATCCAGCAGCTTTGTTTCGCTTAATTAGTCTTTATTTTTCGACACGGCTTCACACGTAACAAGGAGCGAAGAGCGGCTTAAATTGGGTCAAAAAGGGACGCTGCAGCGGAGGTGAGCTCCTTAAGCACCTCAACCCTTTCAACATATTATATTAGAAGTTATTATGCCTTTTGTGTCCTAAAAGGCTCGAAAAGTTGCTGTAATTGCATCATTTATACTGGATGTTGCAGTAAAAGTGCGATTTAACGCGCGTAGATAGAATTCCTCTAATAACTCACGCGCCTCATAAATAATAATAAGATGAACGGACGCTCTATAAAGTTTGGGTAAAAAATCGGCGAAGAGACAGGGAAATATTACTATAGCATCCTTGCTTTATCACGAAATGCAATTAGCATCGCCAGGCTCCACAAAGGAGCGTTTTTACTTATTTCTCACCTTGGCGCCGCAAGTTTCGTCTCTCGAGGCTAATAGGAGCCCACCCCCGAATGCCCATCAGTTAAATGCAGTTAAACTGTAGTTATGGCAGTTCTGGAGCAGATACGAGGAACTGATAATGTTCAGTGAGTCGTAAAGACGGGAGATTTCTAATTATCGTAATATCAGGCCAGATTGTTCAGACGCAAATGTAGATTGCAGATATACATGGCCTGCTTGGTTACTAACACAACACTGCTAAGTTATATAAGTTTAGCATGCAGAAGTTGATAATTCTTGCGCAAACACAATTTAGAGGAGACAGTTTCTGTTATAGGCACCCCAGGAGTTTGCAGACTGCGAACCTCCACATGGCCGATTACACGTTCAAGATTTCAGACAACATTCCTGCATCTTGTAGCCGTAAATTCGGAATTCGAGTGAGCTTGCACTTGCAGAACTGCTACTAAATTTTATGTCGCGGCATTCAGAAGTTGGGCTTTAATATACGTCGACGTATATGTGAAGCAAAGAACAACAGCAGTTGGTAGCAACAACGGCAGAGCAGTATCTAAAATCGTCTAAACCTTAAAATTACATTTACTGTGAAATGGTAATGTTTGACTTGCGATCTTTCTGTTTATTTTTTTGGTGTTCCCTTACGGATTTATATTCTTATAGCCTTTGGCGTGTTGTGTAATTTTTTCTCACACTTTCATGTTATGTTTGGTGGCATCTGCCTGTAAGTCTATCGCTTGATTTTCTTCTAAGTAGCTCCATGAAATTTATTTGTTAACACTTTTTTTTCTCGCATTGTATAATTCGTTGGACTTTTACAAACTTTCTACTTACATTTCTGCATCAATTGCGGTATTCATCGGCCCCAATATTGTATAATAATTATCTTGCGCTATTACCTAACCCACTTTAATGTTTTGTCTCCTAGGCCGTAGCCAGGAATTCACTTCGGGAGGGGGGGGGGGGGGGGAGCTCTGGACCAGAGACAACAAGTAACAACTTTCTTTTAAAATAAGCATATATTATAATATTTTAGTAAATATGTATAAAATGGTGGGTTGGCTAAATATTTAGAGGGGGGGGGGGCGTTCCTACGGCCTTGTCTGTCTTACCTTAGCTTAAGCTAATTCTTTGCTATTCAAATTTATAAAGGATATCGGAGATCTTATATGCGTAGATGAGCGTTAGAGTTGGGTACACTCATAACTGTCATTCACTGGATCTGAATTACTACATCTCGCCTTGAGATATGTTACATCACCTGATTTTGTTAGTTCATTCTGAAACTATTAATTAAATAAAAGCGGCATGTTAACATTGGAAAACGAAGGTTGAAATAAAACAGCCAATTCTTCAGATACTGATTATAATCAGAAGTAATACTATAAGTACTTCGATATTATCGGCTTATATGTCGATAACTTGTTGCACAATAATAAAAAAGTGTCAGCGTCAGCGGGAGGACTATTCTATCAACTGACACGATTTGGTATTGTGCAGGAAGTTTGAGACGTATAACCTGTTCGAAGTACGCATTGTATTCCATTTGATTATTTTTTGAGTAAAATTTTAATATTAGGATGAAATAGATATTTTATTAGCAGCTCGATTTGTGTGTATTAACCTAGCTGAAACTTATCTCCATGAGAATATAATTCATGTATCACGTGACGCTATTTCATCCAATGAGGTGCATGCAAATGCCTAGTTACACATTATCACAGCGGTAGTAATTTATTTTCGTAATTGTTTTTAGGGGTGATCATAAATGGTTGTGATTTTTTTCTTAGGTTGGCACTGTTAGTGTTGGTTACCCTGCTGTCAATTTTAAGTCCGTGTCAAATTCGACGTTAGCAGGTTAGGTTTTGTGTCAGTTTGTGTCAAAACTGACGGAAAATCTAACCTGCTAACCTCGAATTTGACATAGACTTAAAATTGTCAGCTGGGTAACCAACATTAACTGTGCCAACCTAAGAACAAAAAGTAAATATTTGATATTTTGCATTTCATTCAATATATTCTCTTTCCAAATATAATTCGTGTAATGATTAATGATCGATGATTTTTTACTCGTTAAAACCGAAACAACAAATTTAACTCGTGCTACGCACTCGTTAAATTTAGGTTCCGGTTTTAACTCGGAAAAAATCATCGATAATAATCATTCCACTTGTTATATTACAACTGAAAATAACATCAAGTTGACAAAAGTTATGTATTGCGTCGCCTAGTGAAGTTACTCTAGTATAATCGATTTTGTATAATCACTTATAATACCATGAGTAGTCAAAGTTATGTCGACTATTTTTGCGGTGGTGTCACGAATGTCCATTGCGCTTTGGTATGATTAATCCCAAGCACAATGGACATGAGTAGTGCTACCACCGCAAAAATAATCTACTTAACTTTGACTAAGAATGGTATTCGAGGGACTATTTAATGAACTGAACTACCTTTTTAAAGTTAGTTTTCAGTAAATCTAGCAACAAACTACGCAATTTCTATAGTAACAGAACACTAATATTGACTTTTTCTAATAAAATTCGCATTTGTTAAAAATAGTCACTTGAATACCTTCTAGGAAGATATATCCACTGATATTTTTTTGATTGGTCAAGAAACGTCAGAATTCTGGATTTTCATTGGTCACTTTTTGACAGATGACAGGTGAATTGAATAGTCACTTATAATACCATGAGTAGTCAAAGTTATGTCGACTATTTTTGTGGTGGTGTCACGAATGTCCATTGCGCTTTGGTATGATTAGGACGAGTGCGCTAGCACGAGTCCTAATCCCAAGCGCAATGGACATGAGTAGTGATACCACCGCAAAAATAATCTACTTAACTTTGACTAAGAATGGTATTCGAGGGACTATTTAATGAACCAAACTACTTTTTCAAATTAGTTTGCAGTAAATCTAGCAACAACTACGCAATTTCTATAGTAACACAACACTAATATTGACTTTTTCTAATAAAAATCACATTTGTTTAAAATAGTCACTTGAATACCTTCTAGGAAGATATATCCACTGATATTTTTTTGATTGGTCCAGAAACGTCAGAATTCTGAATTTTCATTGGTTACTTTTTGACAGATGACAGGTGAATTGAATAGTCTAAAATATTTGCCAGTAATTACGGGATCACTAACTAGCAAAACTTCTCCAAAAATGCCTACAAGAACTTTTAGTAATTTTGGTAATCCTGCTGTTATTCAATTTTCTGCATTTATCTTTGATGGCAGTACGCTACTGGATTGCAGTAAAATTACTTAAAAATTGCAGTAATAACTAATAACACATAATACAATTGAAATAAAATTACATCTGTTGGAAAATGGAAAAGGAAGATACAGGGGTGTGTAGGGTAGAAATAAAATCTACTGTATTTGTAACTAAACCTTCAAACAGTGCTAAATTTATTATTGAAGATAAAAAAGTGCAAAACATGTAACTACAAAAATTAAATTAAATTGTTTATAAAAAAGGACAGATGTATTTAGAAAAAATAAACTCAATTGAAATGAAATAAATGATTAATAATTGTTCTATTCCGGTTTCTCCATCCTAAAAAAAATCGATTTTTTCCAATTTTCCGAATTTTCCACACTGATTTTCCCATTTTTCTCTTCGAAAAGCCATTCAGAAACGAAAACATGAAATCCCATACAAAATCATCGTTTTGATTTTCCGAATTTTCCTTTCCGGTGGATTTTCTCAAAATTTTCTTTCATACAAACCTTGTCCCGACAATTACGAACGCAACAAAAAAGTGAGCCAAATCGGTCGAGTTGTTCTCCAGTGATGATGTAACATACATGCGGCAATTGATTTTTATTTACATAGACTACAACCTTGTACATTTTATAAGTAAAACTAATCTATTATTCCAATTACAAACAAGTATCCTATCACAGATTTGTTTTGCCTTCTTTGAGTATGGTGCAGAGTTTATACGTGTACATACTGTAAATAAACAATTTAGTAATTTACGTTACGAGACCGGAAAGTAGTGTTTTGCAGGTCGAGCCAAGTATATTCCAGCTTGGGGAGATCTGCAAAACACTTTCCGGTCATGTATCGTACAATATTTTTTTTACGACCGATCAGAAAATATGCAGTCTCTAGAGTATTTTTTCGACAGAAAGTAACGTTTTGCCGGTCAAGATTGGAAAACGGTCATCAGGGACGGGTAATAGTCTTTTATTCGCAACCATATATGTAATGTTAACATTACTGACCTCATTTGAGTCTGGGAAGTCGTACATTTCCGCCCGCACTCGAGTGCGAGAAGTGAATGCGGGAAGTACATTCCCGACCGCTGTGTAGGTAGGGACACTGGGAATCTCGTTCTTCCATTCATGCGCGTCACAACCTGTCGTATCATAATATAATAATTTTTCCAATTATTGTTTAGAATAAATTAGTTGCGAATAAAATAGTATACATACCACGGTGAAAAGTTTCATTCCTGTCTCGAGATAAAGTTGTCCTCGACGCTACGCTTCTCGGTTAACTACTTAATCTCTCGACAGGAATGAAACACTTTCCACCTCGGTATGTAATATACTATTACATGATACGTGCGGGAACAAGAATTTTGGGAACGTGTAGCGCGGTTTGCGACTCGAGTGCGCGTAACTCACGAGATTCGCATGTGCTACAAGTTCCCATTACTTGTTCCCGCACAAGACATGTATGCTATTTTTTGCACAACTGCTAAAAGTAAATCATATTTTAATATGAATTTATTTCGATATTCTTCGTAAAAGAAATAGTTTGACATTTATTATGTCGGTAAAGTAGGTATCTAGCTAAGCAGTTGTCAGTTCTAACAAAACTTTTAAATTGATTGATTTATATGCGTTCGTTGCAGTAGATACAATCATTTTACGTTTCCTACAAAATAAAAAGTTACTTTACCAGTGGAAAAATTCGTCGACGTACCTCGGTGCTATTTAATAACAGCTAGAAATGCAGGGTGTAGCGACATCGACACTCTACGAACATCGGCGATGCATAGCAAAAATTTCTGTCAGATGATACTGTATTAATTGTCAGATTTTAATTTAATATTTTTTTGAGGTAATTTTAAATATTTTGAAGTAAAAATGGCAGTAAATTACATTTACCGGTCCCTGATGCCCGTTTTCTGATCTCAAAACGTTACTTTCTGGCGAAAAAATTCTCCAGAAACTGCATATTTTCTGGTCGGCCATAAAAATATTTAATTTTCTTTTCTTTCTTTTGTGCACAGAAAATTCCCCGTGTAGCACTGTGTACATTCCATTCTTTGGATATTCATCTTCGGAGGGAAAATTACTGTACATTTAAGTGCGGTAATAGGGTTTGGACACAGTATGCCTTTATACATTCCGTATATGTATTTGGCACCTAGCGCAATTTCATTGGTCAGATTCGAATTTTAAACCAATCAGACTACAAGTGCGAAATCTATGTACGGAATGTAAATCGGTGCCAAATTCACATATAGAATGTAACTACTACGCGGGTCGAAATTGCAGCAAAAAATGCAAATACAACACCTATGTTTTTCCGAGTTTAGGTGTCCTGTGCTCCTGGTCAAAGAAAATATGCAACAAAAGCGAAAGTGCAAATAATATGTTTATTACATAAAATAAAAGCAAAAAACAGATAATGTACGAGTGATACTTTTAGTGCAATGAGCCATGTTTAATTGCATTTGGTTGAGTTCTTTTCACATTTTGTGGTAGATTATGCTTCTTCTTAAGTCTTTTCTTGACAGGTTCCCCACTTGATGGACGACTCAAGGATCTTTTCCTGATTCTCCTTGTCATGCCGACTTTCCTTCTATTTAATGCTGTAGGCTGAACTTTGATGCTGGCCTTTTGCCTGTTGCGCTGCGCACATGAACTCCCAGCATTGCACAAAAAACTTTCCTAGGCTGTATTTGTCTTCACCTGCTTCAATCGTTGGTAAAACATTTTGACGGTTGAAGTACTGGTGCCAAATTCGCTATTTTTGGTGAGCAATGAATCGACGACATTCTGAAAATTGATGTAACTGAAGATTAGGTACTTGTAACCATTCCAGTTACACCGGAAAGCTTTCTTCCGATGCACTATTATTGGCATTTGTAGGCACTAAATTATTTTGTTGAAGTATAATTTCTTCGCTTTCGGTTACAATGTTAATGGTTGCGGAAAGAAGGGCTCATAAAACGACAACCACAATTTTTAGATTTCTCTTTGACATTTTTATTTGGATCCACTCTGCGATATGATGCATGATGACAATTGTATTCCAGACTGAAATATAAATTAATAATTGAACAGGACTTAAACATGCAATCATACACGAATGGACTGTAAAAGTACACGCTGAAATAATTTAAGGTTAAGTAAAGTAAAAAAAATAGAAAGAGAAATGAATCACGGATTTAATGTTGATGCATTTTTCATACATTTTTCTTTATAAAAAGTGGTTTTCGGTAGAAAGTTACATTTGTCATTCAAATTATATATTTTTTTATAATATCATCTTTCCAAACAGATCCTAAAACATAAAGCAAAATCTGATGTGAAGTAAGCAACAAATAATAATAACTACTCTAATTCATTAAAGATAAACAAACTTGTAGTTAATATAGGTTATTGTAACTATTAATAAATTGATTTGGAAATATTAGGTACTAATTAATACTAATAATAAATATTACTATACTATACTTAATTATCTGTAAATAAATAACCCATCATAAACAACAATAATATTGCTAACGCAAATTTAAAATCAGAATATGCCTCACAGCGTGTCAAAAGTTGAGGTTAAAATATACATCAGCTTATTACTTATTCTACAGTTAGCACAGTGTACGCCCCTTCAACGACAGGATAAGTTATTCCTCATTTTATGCCAAGAATAGCTTATTCCTTATTTATTCTGTACTTATAGAACACCGTGTCTCAGTTTATACCAGGAATATGCCTATACGTGGTATAAACAGAATCATATACCTACCTGCATATACCGGGTGTCCGTTCTCAAAGTCGAACATAGGCGAATAACATTGTATTGAACGTTTCTGTCGATTCCTGCTCGCCAATTCAACTTACAGGGAAGGTAATGGTATCAATGGAAAGATAAAATTATTACGCATCAAATGATACCAATAATAATATTCAAGATGCGATTTTTATTTTAAAATTTTAATTTAAAACTTGGGAATTTTAAATATATTATGCCAAGTTCGATAGCATTTGTCAAAAAATTGGTATTTAGTTGGCTTAAATCAGATATTTTCTGTCAACGTCTGTTAAAATTATCTACAGAAAAATTAATTATTTCAATGAAGAACGAGTGAATGCACAGATGTTAATTGCCTATGTTCGACATTGAGAATGGACACCCGGTATAATGTGGCGTGTTAGTTTTGACGTTATGTATTCTCCAATTGGAATTTTTTAAAGAAACATATTCTTCCACCCGCTCCTTTGCATCACTCTCATTTAATAAATTTGCCCTATATTTATAGTGAGATGGTAACGATGTGAAACTGACCCACAAACTAAACACTCTGCAAACAGTAAACAGTTGCTTCGCGCAAGCCATGTCAGCCGCGCACGCGCATAACTTTTACATTCTGTATCAGAATTTGGTACCGATTTACATTCCATACATAGATTTCGCACTTGCATTGCGATTGGTTTAAAATTCGAATCTAACCAATGAGATTGCGCTAGGTGCCAAATACATATACGGAATGTATAAATGCATACCGCATACGCGCAGCCTCTGGCGGGGAGGTCTCATTTGCTATGAATTCTTTAAATATTCGGACCGCTGCAGGTCTAACAATTCCTTTACTTCAGTAAAAATTAAAAATGTACACAAATGAGGCACATGCTTGCTCAAACTGCTCCAATTAAAATAAAAATTTTGTTGTAGAATTCAGCCAAACCACATATGCCCACAGAAATTTGCATTTTGGACTGGCAACTAGCAGGTATGGGTTCGCCTGCTCTCGACTTATCGTATTTTTTATTTGCCTGTACTGATGAGGAGCTGCGAGACCATCATTATGACCAGCTGATACGGGAATATTACAACAGCCTGTGTTCCTTCTTAAGGCAATTAGGTAGTGATCCTGATAAACTATTTCCATTTGAGGTTTTGCAGGAGCATTTGAAGAAATTCAGCGTGTATGGCTTGTACATGGCGGTCATGGTTCTGTATCTGATAACGAGTGATGCTGACGAAATACCAGATATTAATAGTTTAGTTGATGCAGAGGATGCAGTCGAGAAGTTTAAGTTTGAGTCAAAGAATATTGAGAACTACAACACGCGAATGAGGAGTATCATTTTGGATGTTGTCAAATACGGCTATGATATATAATTCTTGTCATATTTTAAAAATGTATTCGTGCAAATAATGCTTTTTAGTTGCATTGAATGTAAAGAATGTTTGTACTGATACTACTAGTGAGCACACAATTTTAAATTTTGTAATGATTCTAAGTAATCTTAAACAGGTATGCTTTTATATATTCTGGTCAATAGTGTCTAGCTTGCTGTGTATATACTTATCATATATCAATCATTGTGTTAACTCATCATATCATATCATACTCGTACATAATAAAGATATTCCAATTTTAAGACAGAGATATTTTTAAATTTTATCTTGTATGTTGTTTCTTCAGAGATCTTTTTCTATTCTCTGAGTCAATTGTGTATGTATTTTATTTCTCAATATTACATTAAATAATTTATTTTAAGTGTTGGAAAATATTGATTTTATATCATAGCAATAGTTATTATTTTATGCTTTTTCATTTTATACAGAATTTATTAATTGTATAATATGTATTTTGGGAAGAGAATTATGACCAATCACTGTTGGATTGGAGGAACTGGGGACTCAGTGCTCTTGTGGACAAGACATCAAGAGAGGACTAGCAGGGGCGATTCTAGCTTACCTGCCTCCCGGGTGCAAAGTCTCAAGTACCGCTCTCTCTGGGTTGTGGATGAGGTGGTTAAGGGAGGCAAGTGATTTGAATTGAGTCAAACTAAATAGAGAACCATTCCTCACATAAACTAAACAGGGAGGTGATCCATCATGCTAATAGTTCTTGATACGAAGCAATAAAACACAGCAGTCTTCTTCACGTACATTTATTAAAAAGGCGACATATTTCGAAACCAGACTGGTTTCATCTTCAGGCCAAAATGATCATTGGTAAAAATGGTAATAAACCATGTGTTTCAAATTGTAGGTTAAATGAGGTTATGTTAAGCGCTGAAGGCGAGGTAGTAAAAAATCACAAAGAACACCACATTGGAGAAGAAAATTAAATCAATATCCAGCAAACTACGTTATAAAGATCGTTATACTGGTTACTACATCAAATTTAATAAATAAAAATTACAACAAGTAGCAACATTCTCTGAAGGAGAAGGCACTTCTAACCAGTATAACGATCTTTATAACGTGTTTGCTGGCTATTGATTAATTTTCTTCTCGAATGTGGTGTTCTTTGTGATTTTTTACTACCTCGCCTTCAGCGCTTAACATAACCTCATTTAACCTACAATTTGGAACACATGGTTTATTACCATTTTTACCAATGATCATTTTGGCCTGAAGATGAAACCAGTCTGGTTTCGAAACATGTCGCCTTTTTAATAAATGTACGTGAAGAAGACTACTGTGTTTTATTGCTTTGTATAAACCAAACACTTATAAATTTAAAAAAAAATTATTACTAATCTCACAATCGTATAACCATTGATTAATAACTATAAAGATATGCAATGCAACGTTAAAATCTGTACTGCATCTCCCTGTTACCCGCGGCCCCCGCGTCCAGCAACTGATTCACAATATCGTGGCGCCGTTAGCGCGAAATATCTCAACTTCCTTTCTTTGGCCACGGTGTGTTTATCTTTTGTTTAGTTGCACTTTGTGTTATCAGTTAGGCAGTGAACATATATAAACCAATAACAAAGATTACGACGCTAAGCCATTTAGAAATGTAACTTTCAATGCTTTGACCCTATTGTCAACGTTCTTTAAGAATACGGCACGCGTTGCCAACGATACATGTGTTAATATTTGTTTCGTAGGTATTTGTATTTTAACGGCGAAATATGGGAAAACTAGATTCACTATCAATTTCCAAAATATTTTATTTTTATTTGGTTTCCCCTGTTCATTTACTTGAGTTCGTATTTTTATTGGAAAAACCCAGGTTAATCGTTCACAATACGAATATTTAGAAAGTAATTTCTCCAATAGTATAAAAACGTCAAAGTTTAAAAAAGAGACAAGTGTAAACAAATACGAGAAAAACACAATATTAATTTATTCGAAACGTTAATTTCCTTAAAATAGATCATAAACTCGATCAGAGCCGTAACGAGAGTATTAAGTGCTTGTGGAAATTTTATAACTTGCGCCCCCTTCATCCAAACATGCAAATAAAATAATTTTTTTTTGAGAAATTTCAAGGAAATAGTTGCCTTAATTCATGACCGGCAGTCAATGGAAGAAGTAGAGGAAAAAGAAACTAAAGCTAAATAATTTTTTTCTGGTTTTTAAATGTATCTTGAGTTAATTTTAATAAATCAATTAAAATATAATATCTTTAATACTCATTTAACTCTTCTATCATTTGTTTCCACCATTTTTCAGACACCATTTGGGATGAGCGACCCAAAAAACCCCTAGGTATAGGTATCAGAAATAAAACAAAAATTGACCCCTTTCCGCCATTTTGGTCCGCCTTTTTTTATTTTAGTTGAGTTTTAAGGTCAAATTCGTAATCCGCGACCCCAAAAACCCCCAGACATCTAATAAAAATAAAAAATTAGACCTTCGACGCCATTTTGTTTTTAGACCCATTTTGAGGTCAGATTCGTAATCTGCGACCCCAAAAACCTTATGTTATCAAATTTCAAGCAATTGTTTTGAATAAATAAAATAGTTACACATTTTTTAATTAAGAGTATATTAAAAAACACTTGTTTGTTAATAACAATTGAAAAAATAAAAAGCACACTTTCTCACCCATGGGGAATTTTTCTATAAACTTTTTCCGAAATAATAAAAAAAAAACTTCAAAATCGGTTTTGAGTCAACGAAGTTAGAACTTTGGCGAATTTTTAGCGATTAGAAAATGGACTATATCAGTTAATCAAAATAAATTATATTCTGTTGTTTACAACATAATTTTTATCAATTTTAAACAAACTACGTACCTACCCATTAATAATTTATTTGTAATTCAAAGTTCCCTTTAGGATATGCATGATTCATACAATCATATAAAAAAGCATAACATTCTTTTACCCACCTAAAACCGGCCCTGATAACTTTCTCTCCGACCATATTAACTAATGAATGTAGGGAAATTCGGCTACATTTCCTGGACTAATTTATGAAAAACTGTAACACGACTTACCTTCCACAACTTTATACAGATTGTCCGGATTGTATTCGGAACATGGGAAATTAATGAGTGGGACAGGTATAAACAGATAAAATGAGTAGGTATGACAGAGAAGAAAAATATCCAAATTTATCAATATACCAATGGACACTTTCAAAACTTTTCATGGATGCTCATATCATATAAATAAAGGAGAACGATCCAAACGTGTGTGTCACGACAATTGCAGACGCGATGCCCCCATTTGCGTTTACATGCATTTCACCGTCGCCTCGATTTCGCGACCGGGGAGGAGCCCCGAGTGCCCCCTGGAGAGGGGCGAAGCCCCCAGGGCCCCTTGAAGAGGAGCGGAGCCCCGATGGCTCCCTTGGAGAAGGGCGAAGTCCCGGGGGCCCCCTTGGAGAGGGGCGAAGTCCCGTGAGCCCCCTTGGAGAGGGACGAAGCTCCGGGGCCCCCTTAGAGAGGGGCGAAGCCCCGTGAGCCCCCTTGGAGAGGGTGATTTTCTTATTGCAAATTCTTTCACAATGCCATTTATATCTATGTTAATGTCGCTTTCAATACTTATTATAGCTAGATGTGTGGCCTTTCTTGTGTTATACTTGATCTTAAATAATTTGTACCTCATGACTGATGTCTGGTGTACAATCTAAAGTAATAGAATAATATTTATAATGTTTTAGCGTGTTAACTATAGTTTGTTTTATTGTATCGCCTATTACAGTGATTAATTGATTTTGAATGTTATGACCAAAGTACTGAGGCATATTGCGGTGTTGGACGTTTTCAATGTGATTTATGTGCTCTGCTATATAACATAAAATGTTGAAACACTTTATATTAATTTAAAAGAAATCCGTTATCGTTTTGAAACAACTTTTTCTTCTACCAAAAGCAAAATTTTATCTGGCTAAATACTGAATGATGTATATAATTCTTTCAATAACCGCCATCCACTTCTTTTTTCACTATCAATTTGGGCCTGATTTATAGAATCTACGGTTGTTCCTGTCTTTATATTTTCTTTTAAGTCTACACATTGCCTCACATTATGAAAATGTGTCACGTGTCACGATTTTTTCATGTCTTTTAATATTTCTAGATAAATGAGGCCAATCCTTGTAACCTATTTTATCATTAAATGCATTCACAGATCTGTTGAATAGCTTACAGTAAAAACAAAATACAGAATAGCTAGATTTTGAATAAACGAGACAGATTTACTATTTCACTATTATAACTTTTTAAGAAAATACTCAGACGAAAAGGATTGATTTGAATCATCTATGTGAAACATATAATTCTTAATTTGTACTGGCCGGATTTCAAGTTGTGGTTGCGAGGTATATCAGTGCTAGAATCAGAAAGTTCAGCAACTAATACTGAAAGTGAGACTGCTGCTGCTGAACTTGCTGAAGGTTCTGGTTCAAGAAACTTTCTAATAGAGCTCGTAATTTTTTCACGTTTTCTTCTTTTTCCGATTTTCGTTTTCGGTTTTGGAAATCGGAAAGTCTCTTTCTTCCATCAGCCATCTGCAACCATTAACTCTTTCGGCGCTACTGGTGGCAATTGCGTTAACTAAGTTTTGCGGTCGCTGTCATACATACAAATTACAGTGACTTTATAAGGACAGTGTGGTCAATTTTGGTCACCTTTCTGATTGGCTGTTGAGATATCCGCCATCTTGAGGCGTTCACGAAATTACACATAGTCACACAAAATTGTTTCTAAGTCCTTTCATCAATATATAGTATGATGGCGGAGGACGTAGACGGCGAAAATGAAGGGAGAGCTATTAGGGAAAAACGGTTTAAATGTTGCTCACAGCAAAAACCAGCTCGAGTATGTGTGTGCATTATTTGTAACGCGTTGTATCATACCAGCTGTTCGAAACGTGTAAAAGCGCTTCAAATTGTGGATAACTTCTTCGTAGTTTGCTGCGTGCCGAACCTAACCTCAAATCTAACCTCTAAACAAAACGACAATGAGACAAGCGACGATGTTCTTGTACTTCGTAAAGTTATAGTGTTCCTAAAATCCAAAATCGCCAATCTAGAAAACGAGAAAGGTAGATCTGAAGACGGAAAGGACAAAGAAAACGAGAATTTAATCGTGCCGAGTGGTACTCCTAGCAGATCAAGCAGCTATAGGTACGTGTCTAGATAGGGAATGTGATGAATGCAACAGAGTAATCACGGAAAATAACCTGCTTAAGGATCTAGTCAAAGAGATCAAGGATAAAAATCAGCTTCTTGAGGAAAAAAACATCAGTTTATCAGAAAATGTAAGCATCGGGCATTGCGGACACATCCAAAGCTATGCGGGCGTAGCCAGTCAGCAAGGGAATGTGGGGAGTGCATACCGAGGTAAAAGAGCGAAGATTCCTTCTATCTACGTAAAACCTAAGAATGTCCAAAAATCAGAATTGACCTTCAGAGAGGTCAAAGAAAAAATTGCCAACAAAAATATAGACATCAACATTGTCAACGTAAAAGAAATGTACAATGGAGGATCAATTGCAACAGCAAACAGGATGTGGAACGAATGAAACAAGAAATTAACCAGCGCCTTGGAGCTAAATATGCCGTAGAAGAAAAAAAGTTATTGAATCCTTGCATAAAAATAGTGGGAATTAATTATGAATACGAAGTCGATGAGCTTGAACAAATCTTAACACGTAAAAACTGTAATGGAATCGAAAACCCGGTTGTGAAAGTGAACAATATTGTGTCAATCGAAAGCAAAGGCACCTATACGGCGTATGTAGAGGTCAATGCAAGCGTATATGCAAGGATCAGCATGACAAAACGAGTGTTTATTGGATGGCAAAGCTGTGTGGTCTACGATGCTATAAATACGAAAAGGTGTTTAAAATGCTGCGGGTATGGACATGGAATTAAAAAGTGCACTGCGGAGGCTGCATGCCAGTACTGTGCAGGCCAGCACGAATCGAAAAACTGTAGTGAAAAAGACAAACGAGAAGAGCACAAGTGTATCACCTGCCAAAATGCTAACAAGAGGTTCAAGACAAACAGAGACACACATCATGCGGCTAATGCTGAAGATGTTTGCTTGTCCTATAAATCGAGGAAAGATTACATAATTTCCAGGACATGCTATCCGTCAAGCATTCTAATCTCAAACTAGCATGGAGTTTTCGACTTCGTTACAGAGTTTGATGGTCTTAATGTAAACACCCTACGCTTTAAATGTCACGAAGAATGCTTGACCGAGATTACAGCAAATAAAAAATTAACAATCATACATTTCAATATTAGAAGCCTCGAGAAGCATTACGAGGAGCTTGTCGTGTTTCTTGAGATGTATCGACAAAGATTCGATATCATTGTCTGCACCGAAACTTGGCATGTTAAGGATATTCGTCAGTATCAGATAGACGGCTTTACTACCGTGTATAATGATGGTAGCGTAAACCAAAATGACGGAGTAGTCGTGTTTATTCGGAACTCAATTTCTTTCGAGCACAACATCGAGAGTGTCGGGCAAATCAATGCATTACGCATAAATACAACGTCGCAACACAGTGGATTTCTGACAATTATCGCGATCTACCGGCCTCACACAGTTAACGTAGTGTCTTTTGTTGAGGATCTTCATGCTTACCTCGGCAACGTCGAAAATGAAGAACTCTTAGCCATAGGAGATCTCAACATCAATATACTGGAGGGAAGCAACATTGCAGAAGAATACCTGAACAACTATGCTGTACATGGTCTATATGCATTAATAAATTCATTCACCCGTGAACAGAGCAATACGCAAACATGCCTCGACCATGCATTCATCAGATCTGTAGCACCGTCTCAGAATATAATGGCCGGAGTACTAGAATCTAGTATGACGGATCATACCCAATCATCGTACAACTTCCCAGCACAACGTCAGTGAAGACATGTGATCAGTGGAAAGAACGAAGCGTCCTGAACAATAACCAACTTCTCAACTCGATATCAATGGAAAATTGGGCGGGTGTCTTAGAAGCAACCGATGTCGATATTGCCACTGAGTGTTTCGTCGAGACTTTCAATTAACATATAGCAAGTGCAACGACAAAGAAGACCTTGAAAGGGTTTGTGTCTAAAAAACCGTGGATTACTAGTGGTATAATCAAAGCAATAAAAACCAGAGACTCTCTATACCATCGACTAAAAAGAGACCCACTAAATTTGTGCCTGAAAGAAAAGTTCAAAACCTATCGGAACACGCTAGTATCTGTTATTAAAAAAGCTAAGTCTACATATCACCGATCGAAAATTGCTAACACAAATAAAGACCCTAAGAAGTTGTGGGGAGCTGTAAACGAATTAATAAATCCTCAAAGTGAACGAAAAGTTGTAAATAAAATAATTAAGGATGATAGAATTATAACAAATCCACTTGATATAGCAACAACCTTTAACGAGTACTTCTCAAATATCGACGCCACCTTGGCAGCTGAAATCAATGGTAGTCAAAACAATCGGTCAAACATTCCCTGTGTATTAAATTCCATGTTCCTTAGTGAGGTTGAAAGTACAGAAATTGTAAAGTGTATAAATTAAATGAAAAGCAACAAGGCGCCTGGAATAGACGGAATAACCAACAAAATGCTACAGACATGTGGAGTTTACATTGCAGAACCTATTGCAAAAATAATCAACATGTGTTTCTCGCTGGGCAAATGCCCTAGTCATTTCAAACGAGCGGCCGTAGTCCCAATTTTTAAAACTGGTAAAGAATGTAGTGTATCGAATTATAGACCAATTTCCCTGTTACCTAGTATATCAAAGCTATTTGAAAAGTGCCTAGTAAAGCGCACATGAATTATTTAGAATACATTGGAGCTCTAAACAAGGCCCAGTTTGGCTTCCGAAAGGGCGTTTCAACAAGTTCAGCAATAGCACTTCTAATCGAAAGGATATATAACACGCTCGACTTAGGGGAACATGGTCTGGTAGTGCTCGTTGATCTTGCCAAAGCTTTCGATACACTGCATCACGAAATTCTATTACAAAAGCTTCAGCGGTATGGTTTTTGCTGTAAGGTCCATAACCTATTAAGAAGTTATCTAACAGGTAGATCTCAAGTTGTTAAAATAAAGGATCAATATAGTGCGCCGTTGCCATTAAATTATGGAGTTCCACAAGGATCGGTGCTGGGGCCAATCCTATTTATCTTATATATAAATGACATCTTCAACATCAATATACAAGGACAGATACTCAGTTACGCGGATGATACTGCGCTATTTATCCAAAGTCAATCCTGGGAAGAACTGATAAGATGTGTGCAATTAGATTTCGCGGTACTTAGAGATTGGTTCCGAAGTAACTATCTTACATTAAATATGGGGAAACCTCTTTTCATTCCGTTCGGCTGCTACATTGACAGTATACCAGATTTAGGAGACATAATAATACATGAAAGGGAGTGTGTAAATGAAAACAATTGTGACTGCCCAGCTCTAGGAAAGGCAAACTCGGCAAAGTATCTAGGAATAGTAATTGATAGCCATCTAAAATGGGACCGGCAGATTGAGCATGTGGCACATAAATTAAGATATATGACATGTGTATTTTACAAACTTCGATTAGTATTAAGCCTAGATCAACTGTACACGATCTACTATGCCCTCGTTGATTCAATATTGTGGTATGGTTTAATAAGCTGGGGAGGCGCCCGTAATAAAGTTTAAGAAAAACTCCAAACAATACAAAACTGCATTCTAAAAGCGATGCTCAAGAAAGAGAAGCGTTACTCCACCTAGCTATTATACGCGGAAACCACTGTCCTAAATCTGAGGCAAAAATTCTGTGTATCGGCGATTGAGCAAAGCATAAAAAGTAATCAATGGTTACCTATAGAGCATGGAAGGAATACCAGAAGCAATACAACTAGATCTGTGATAGTACCTCAATGTGAGAAGAGTATAGGCCAAAGATGCTATAAATATATTGCGGCAAAAGTGATAAATTGTTTTAGTGCAGAACGTCGGGATTCCGTACTAGAAACAAGTTCTAAATCGCGAGGGAAATTGATAGAGGCGACTGTGAAGGACTTATCTGTGGATGTGCTCGATTCAGTTTTTAAGGTCTCTTAGCGGGACTGATGGCAATGTGTAGGTTTGGTGTGGGATGTGGGACAATTGAGACTGCGCCGGACCCCTTCACTAAATGTTGTTAGCTTTAGTTATGTTTTAGGATAGGTATTTAGGTTGCGGACAAGTGCTAATGCACTTTTGCAATCCTTTATTCTCATTGAGTGTATTTTGTACTCAATAAATTTCTGATTCTGAATTTCTGATTTCCTTTATTATTGAAAGTAGCCCCAATATGAAGTGGAGTGAAATAATCCTCATAAAATTGTAGTCTTCTGCATAAGCGAATGCTGAATTTTCGTTTGCGTAAGTATTGTTACCGCACAAACACGATACGACATGATCGGGAAAATTACCTAGAATTCAAGGCCCTAGTTCTGTTACGATGGCGGTAACAAGAAAGGTTTGGTCCAGCTAAAACTCAGCTGCGAGGGCGGGTTCTTTACGACCTTTGAATTAGGGCTGTACTCCGGTATGAGAGGTTAAGATGGTAAGTAATTGAAACCGCCACCACATTCAGGATAAATCGAGCTAAAATTAACAACAAATTAACACAGTTAGGCCCACTTTGAATGTGGAAGTAGTAGGTTCAACTTTCCTCTTCTACCTTGACACAGCCTGAAGTAGCAACTGCAACAGCGATTCGAACCTACTTTTAATGGCATCAACCTACACTTGCTTCTCTCTCTCTCTCTCTCTCTTCATGCGTTCTCTTCTTGACAGAAGAATCGTGACACTATGAATCCTCGTCATGTAGGGGCTCTGTCGCGGACGCGTCGTGTAATCTCGCGCCATCTTTCTCTATTATTAGCCGATCTGTTCGCTTGGCATAGGGATTCGCCCGTTAGATTTCTTATTTGGTCAGACCATCGTTTCGGCGATCTTCCTCTTGGCCTGGTGCCTTCTACTCTTCCTTGGACGATCAAGCGTTCTAGGTTAGTGCTGCTTCTTCTGGTTACGTGACCGAAGTATGCCATTATTTTCGCATATATTCTGCTGGAAAGACGGTGAGTGCTCTTGATTTCGTCCAGTACAGATACGTTGGTTCTGTGTGCTGTCCATGGAATTCCCAGCAGACGCCTCCAACACCACATTTCAAAGGCATCTATCCTTCTTTTTTCAGGTGCTTTTATGGTCCAAGTCTCGGAACCATACGTCATAATTGGAAAAACCAACGTCTCTACTACTGTCTTCTTTGTGTTAATCGTGATCTGCTTATCCTTCCATAGCTTTTGTAATTTCGTCATTGCGTTCCGGCCCATCTGAATTTGTTTTCTAATTTCTAGTTCGCAGCTGCCTTCATTACTTACGAGGGATCCCAGGAATACAAAATTGTTGACAACCCTAAAGTCTCCAATGACTTTCAGATCTGGACGATTATTTCTCTTACGATCAACGATCATAACTTTCGTTTTGTTGCGATTTATATCTATTCGCGGCTTATGTCTTCTAGTCTTCTTGTTATTTATTTTATTTATTTCTGAGTTTACTAAGATCGTTGTGTCGTCCGCGTACCGTAGGTTAGTAATTTTGGTTCCGCCGATTGTGAAACCATCTTCCCATTGGTCCATAACTATTTTCATTATATGCTCGCTATAGATATTAAACAGCAAGGGTGACAGTATGCAGCCTTGCCTAACGCCCTTTTTAATGGCGCAGGGTTTAGATATGTGGTTATCGATCTTTACGATTGCTTTACTGTTTCTATAAAGGTTGTTGATCAAAATAGTCAGGTGTTTGGGTACCCCCATTTCTGTTAAGATTACCCACAGTTTGTCCCATTTTATACTGTCGAACGCTTTTTTGTACTCGACAAAGCATAAATATAGCGGTAGATTATGTTCTCTTGCTTTCTCTATTAATTGTCGAATGTTCAAGATTTGCTCGCGGGTTCCTTTTCTCTTTACAAACCCTGTCTGTTCTTCGGGGATTTGCCAGGATAGATATCCCTTTAGCCTTTCATTAATTATGTGGAGCATTATTTTGCTGGTATGAGATATCAAGGCGATTAGTCTGTAATTATCGCATTTGGTTTTCGAACTCTTTTTGTGGAGTGGTATTAGGGTGGAAGTCGTCCAGTCAATCGGCCAAATCGCGGTCGTTCATATTGCTTGACATATGTTATGAATTGCGTCAATACCTATTTCATCTATTTCCTTCAACACTTCTATAGTTATTCTGTCGAGCCCTGGTGATTTGCCACTTCTTATTTTTCTCATGGCGTTTGTTACTTCATCCCTTAGTATATCAGGTTCCCTTTCTACAATTTCATCATTGATTAATGTTTGTTGTGTTTCGTCATCATTATATAGTTGTTCGCAGTAGTTTCTCCAAACTTCTAAGACGTTTTCAATTTCGGTAACTTTTTCGTTCTTCGTGTTCTCGATAGCCCACGATTTTGATATGAATTTTCCGGTTATTTGTTTAATTGCTTTAAATAGATCCTTGGTGTTATTTTGGTCTGCGTGTACTTGTAACGTTGCACATAAGTTTTTTAGATATTCATTTTTGTCCTTTTTACATGCTTTCTGAACATCACGCTGCATTTGCTTATATCTATCGATCTTAGGTTGAGTATTTAAGCCAGAGATTTTGAGCAGTCTTCTTTGTTTTATAATTTCTAATGTAGTGTTGGTTATCCAGGGCTTTTTCTTTTTTACACATGTGGAGCAGTCTGACTTTTGAATTGAGTTTAGAATATGGTTTTTCATTTTTGTCCATTTTGTGTTGGGTGAGACATTGTTGTTATGCAATGCAGCCTCAGTGTTGAGTCTTTGTCTGATGTTTTGTGTAAATTTGTCTTTGTGGTTTACTTGCAACAGTTTTGGTTTGATGGTGTTTTTTCGTGTTGCTAGTGTCAATCGAAATTTAGTTATGAGTAATTGATGGTCACTTCCACATACAGCCCCTGGGTAGGTTTTTGTAATTTTTATTGATGTTTTCCATCGCGCATTCACTAGAATATAATCGATTTGGTTACGGTGGCCATTTGGAGATTCCCATGTATATAGACGTCTTATATGTTGTTGGAACATACTGTTGGTAATTGCTAAATCGTTGTTTATACAGAATTCAATAAACCGTTCTCCTCGTTCGTTTCTTACGCCAATACCGAACTTTCCCACTATATTTCTGATGTGGTTGTCTTGTATGGTTGATCCTATTTTGGCGTTGAAGTCACCAGTAATTATTGTTACATCTTTTTTGGGTATTGATTTTATGGTTAGTTTTAAGGTGTCATAGAAATCCTCTATATATTTTTCACCCGCTTCACTAGTTGTCGCATAGACTTGTATTACGTTGAGCACAAAGGGTTTAGCATTCAGCTTGATGGAGATCATTCTATCGTTTATAGGGTTATAACCTATGACGTATTTATTAGTATTGTTTGCAACTATAAAGGTAACCCCGTTTCTACTTTGTGTTTCGTGTCCAGAGAAATACACTGTATTATTTTTTGATGTCCTAAAATGACCCTGACCCCTCCAGTGGGTTTCTGATATGCCAGTTATTTGGATATTGTATCTTTCTAATTCGTTTTCGACAATAAACAATTTTCCGGTCTGTAGTAGACCTCGTGTGTTCCATGCTCCTACGTGAAGTTCATCTTTCGGTGTAATGTAGTTGCGTTGATTGGCGACTTGTCTCAATGTCGCTCTCCCCGGAAATCCGAGTGGAGAGCCTGTTTTGCTTCCGGATAATTTGGCAATGAGCGAAGTCATCATAGATGTGTTCATGGGACAGAGTAATTGAGGTGGGGTCCCGTTTTCTTCCTCAATGGTTTAGGATATGGAATGGGTAAATTAGGAGGTGAGAGGAATTAAGGTTAGGACACGGCTCTCTTCTGTTATAGGTGGTGAAGAGAGACCGAGAGCTCGCGTGGGCAGGGGCGCTAGATCCCTGAGCAGGTATATCCTTTATCGGGATCATAAAGAAGTACCTACCGCAACCCCAGGAATTTAGATGATGTACACTTGCTTACATCATCTAAATTCCTGTACAAAACATAAACACAACAAGGCATGCAAACACCAATAAAAACAATGAACAAGTAACAAAAAACTCTATCGAAATAATAAAGTATGTAAAAGGTGACAATGAACCTTAGAATAATTATTTAATACGGTCGAAAATGTGCGAAAAGGTTAGTGGGGTTAGCGCAGGGGCGGATGGGCCAGTCTGGATTTTGGGAAATTTCCCGAAGGGCCGCTGGCTTTGGCCATAACGGGGGCCGGTCCATCGCTATGACCCTTGAAAAAAAATATAAAAAAACGCTTCTTCTTCTTCTTTTCTTCTTCTTCTTCTTCTTCTTGGTATTAGGCCTTTGGCCTGTTTCTACCGGATTAGGAGTCGCTCCGTCTTTTCCGCGGCCACCCTATACTTCGTCTCCCTCTAGGTGAGGTGTCCCTGGCTCTTCTTACTAGGCGGTCTTCGTGCATTCTAGTGATGTGGTTGTTCCATTCGTCGTAAAAAAACGCAGCACACAAAAAGAATCACGGAGTTAACCGAAATAATATTAGTAGCATAACATTCATGCTTATGAATATTGAGGCTCCAGCCTTAAACAAAATAAATAATGAGGAAGTAATCAATGTTATGGCCGAAGAAAACGATTTGTTTAAAAGCTCGCTTTTATATTAAGCACCGACATATTAATATCTATGTTTATGAAAACAAAAATATAAGCGAATATGTAGGCCCCCTTTTTCAAAAAATATGATGTGTTTCACAATTTTTTCTGTCCAATACCAATGACCAGGACCAGGAACTAGTTGCCATTAGTTTTTATGTATGCTAACATGTACATATTATGTATTTTTCTTTGAGAAGTATAAAATGCGTTTGAAAAATACGAATAAGTATGTACTTATTTATTATAGCTCCCTCAGTAAAAAGTGCCTAACAATTTTTTTTAATAAAAATGGACCGGGCCGGTTTACCCCACCCCATCCGCCTCTGGATTAGCGACGCAATTTTTAGTCTAAAAACGAATAACAAACGGCAACAAATGACATATTTACATTTACAAACAATATTAACGGTAAGTTTTACCACAAAAACTACTTTACAGTATCAAAATTTAGCGACAATCACTTCAATAATAGTACAACAACGGTTACATGAGCTTAAAACACAAAACAACATAAAGACAATAAAACTTGACGGAATTGTTCAACATCTTACGATTTAAATCAACAAAAGGGCACAATTTGCCCAAACCACACTTCGGCAAATCACTTCACTATAAATTTAAAGGCTAACAATTTATCTTGATAGGAACTTAGATGTGCTGGCTTACGTTGTTCTTTTCAGCTGCAAGTCGCCCACAAGCCAGTGCCAAACGAACGGAAACGACAGGAAAACTGTGGAAGCTCCATGAAGGTGCGATAGTCGAGGGAGGGTGAGCGGCATAACATCCCCGTAAACGGGTAAACACGTCGACACAGGCAGATTACGATAACAAAACTCGTGCCTCCATTCCTCTGATGGTTTAACCCAACAAACGAGGGCTTTAATTAATTATCCGCTTTATGCGTAATTAGAGTTGCCTGACTCTACGACACAGAAGAACCTCGGTCAAACCTTTACTTGTACGTCACTTAAACACCGATTCTCGACCATAACAACAACGTGGCTTCACAACTAATAATTTCGACTTTTACGCGACGCTCGGCAGATCGCCGCCAGCGTCGCAGACACAAACCTCCAACCCCTGGACTGTTCAAAGGCCGGTTGCTGAGTGTCCCGCTTCTGCCGAAGATGCAGGCGCGAAAAAATCAAGGCAGACGCGACTTATCTACGTTCTTTGTTCTACTCGTTAGGTTAAGAATACCACGGACCGAAATGATGCAACAACTTTACTTAAACAGGGGATTCACAGGTAACATTACATCCGTCTGACTGGCGTCGAGAATTCATTGAGGCTTGATAATTGCAAGATGACATTATCTAGACGGTATGCGAAAACAAATCCTCCTTTTAGAATTAAATTTCGACGAATCTACAGGACTGCAATACATTAATATTTGAAATGGGCGGAAGAAAGGTTTGTACAGAGCTAAGAATTGATAACATTATTAAACGCATGACTTTGAATTTGGAAATGCTAGGATTTGGAAAATTGTTCTAACAGTATGTGTCAACGAGTTAAAATAAAATACTTTTTGCGCAAATTGCGCATTAGCCCAAATCAAAAGCTATAATATACCATATAAATGTCTTAATTAGGGTTGCCAACCGTGCTTTATTTCAAAGGACAGTCCTTTATTTCAAAATAAAGTCCTTTTCCCTTTAATAAGGTGTCAAAGGACGGTAAATGTCCTTTAAAACTAAACAATTTACCAGTACCTTAATAAAACTAATATTCAAAATAAAAAGATGTCCCATTTAACGTTTAAATGTATTATTCCTTTTATGTCTACGTTTCTAAAGAGTAAAACATTTACTTTTAAGAGTTGGCAATAGTTAAAAAATACCGGTGAACCGGTGAATCCCCGAATTTAGCGAATTCCTCAACCCGTTTGATCGGCACGCCATGCCGCCCTATTTTTATTTTATTTGAATTTCAATGAGGCACCTGGAAAGTATTTATTATACAAGTAAAAAATAGTGTGTTGTGGGCGTTGTGGCTATAACTTAAATGGTAAGTAAAATAATATATATTGTAGTGGCAGCTCAAATAGTTCTCTAATTTGATTTATTTGATTGAAACTTCAATATTATATTCTTATTAATAGCCGTAGCGCATTGAGACTCTTTTTAGGGTTAGTTCGATTATCTAGTTGCTTATTATTATTATTATTAACTAAATACAAGGGCAGAGATAAATCTATTATGCCCAATATACAAAAAAAGGTCTGTATGAAAAAAAGTAAGTAAAACTAAACTTAAATATTATGCACAAGAGTCGTATCTACTTTTGAAAGCGCTGACACTTGGTGCGGTCACAACGGAGTCGGGAAGAGCGTTCCAATTGGTGAATATCCGGTTTGCTAAAAAATGTTGCCGGTGTTCTGAAATTAATTGCTATTTTATTTTAATAATGACTTTAAATTGTTTAATGACATGAACTGTCACCTTGTACGTTAAACAGTGCTCCACGAATACTTTCAATCAAATATGACAAATATAAATTCTATTCAGCTCTTATTGACTCAATATTATATGATAAGTATTTGATTATAGTTAATTACACTTTTCTAATTGTCTTTTATTTACTACTGCTTCGATAGGACAAATTAAAAACCCACCTGGACTCCTCTCATTCTCACCGTTTCAAAGTAACCTCAAAACAGCACTCTTCCTGACGTCTACAGCTCGGATCCCCAGATAGTTCAGCTATGATGCACTGCTTATGGACAAACAGCTACCAACTCGTCAAACCCCTGGTTGCTTGCAGAAATGGTCTCTTTGTTTTCACCAACGCCACTGTCACCTTGAACAGCTTCCCTCATTCCAATGGCTTCACGGGAAGTTTCCTCCCATAGATGAATCCAAATTAATTTTCTTCTCCCTTAGCTCCTACTTTAGCCATCTCTGTTGTCAGTAACCAACAGAATCTCCTGAATCCAGTAGTTCCTCCGCCAATTCCTGTATACCGATCTACACGTCCTCAGCAGTCCCCCAACAAATCCAGCAATCAATGACCCTCCAATCAATGTAACTTCTTATCAATTGTAGTATTAAAATTAAATCAATTCTATCCAAATCTTATTATATTCTTGCTTCTTATCCTTGCTATGTTACAATTCTTCATGCCCTCTACAAAATAAACTTATTTGAGTTCTAATTACTTCATTATACCTATTATTTTTAATAGAAATTATATTTGTCACATGTAACATGAGCTTGTCTTTACCTTCTAATTTTCAAAACCGCTACAGAATACTCAAGTGCTATACCTTTCAACTTAAATTGCATCAAATTCAAATTCTATTAACGACTTTCATTCAAACAGCCAATTCTTTTTAAACTTTTCTAAGTTGATTGTTTTGATCTTCCAAATTTTATGTTTACATTAATATTTATCCAAAACTGTTCTTTAGGTATCACAACAATATTTATAAATTTTGTATTGTTTGTCAGTTTGTCTGCTTACATTAATTATTTTTATTTATGTATTTCCATTCTTCATGTCTTCAGGTATGGATCGTTCTAATGATAGTGTCATGATAGTGTTATGAAAATCCTGATGACACTGCCAATGGAATGTTTGAAGCTGTTAGAACATCGTTAACGTCTTTAGGTTTATCGTTCTCACAAATTTCTTCATTAAACGCCGATAATACGAATGCAAATTTCGGCAAAAAACATTTTTTATTTACAAATCTCTTAAGTTTGAATGGCAATATTTTAAAAGGTAATTGTCATGCACATATTGTTCATAATTGCTTTAAACATTCTTTGACTAATTTAAATTTAGATGTAGAAAATCTGGTTTTAAAAATATAATCTCGTTTCTTTACTTCCGCGAAACGTCGGAAAGAACTGCAGGAATTCTGCGAGTTTATTGAAAGTACGTATAAAGAACTACTACGCCATGTAGTTAACACTAGATGGCTTTCAATGAGACCGTGTATTGAACGTCTATTTCAAAATCGGCATGGTTTATGCTAATATTTTGTAAGTTCGCCAAAACCATGCTCTAAACAACTGTGAAATATTCTTAATATTTGTCCGGAATCTACTGAAGTTCCTTTAAAAATAGAATTTTTTTTATTATTTATGCATAACATTTCTGTTCTTTTTGAAAAAACAATAAAACAAATTGAAAATAACAAAGCAACGTCATGTGAAATATATCGTATTAGGTATGACAGATTTTAAAAATCAATTAATTAACAGAAAAGAGCAAGTATTTTTTGGTTATGAAATTTGTAAAGTATTACTAAAAAGTCAAAATTTATCCGAAAGGGACAGAGAAAATTTAAAAAATGACCTTAAATTTCTTAGACGTTTCAATAAATTACTTAAAGAAATGGTTTACGTTTGATAATGATAATTGGCTCTTTCTTATATCGTGTTTATCGTTAGACGAAAATACATGTCCAGCATTTAATGATTTGGTTCAAATAGTTGAAAGTCTTAATTTGCAAGAAAAACTAAAAATAAATATGGACTTATTGTTCGATGAAATAGTTTCATTAAAAAATAATTTTTTATTATACCTGAGTAGAGTACCTACACGGGTTCTGGCTCACATTTGACCTTGAACTTTTTTCAAGGTCACGGGACTAGCCGAGGTCAAGGTCACGGGCGGGGGCGGGGTCATTGGCCTAGTCGGGGTCATTGACCTCGGCCACTTCCGGGAATTTTTTGAGCTAAAAGTGTAGTTTTTGAAATTTTCCCACGCTCGAGGGGATGCCTAGGCCAAGGGGGCACTTCCGGGAATTTTTTTGGGTTAAAAGTGTAGTTTTTGAAATTTTTACAAAATTTTCCCATGCTCGAGCGTCTGGGATGCAGACATGTTCATTCTTGCAGGATGTTGTTATCAGTAAATCAGAAGCTATTGTTACGCTTATCAAAATTTTCTCAGGCTCGACCGAATGTGACTCATCGTCTGACAGACATGTCTATCCTTGCAGGATGTTATCAGTAGAACAATGGCATCCATTGTTTTAAAATCAGCACGAAATTCGAGAACAATGAAGGTATTGTTGTCTGGAGATTAAAATGTGCAAAGCTGGTAAATAGAACAATGACATCCATTGTTTTAAGATCAGCACGAAATTGGACAATAAAGTCATTGTTGTCTGGAGATTAAAATGTGCAAAGCTGTTAAAAATCAAACAATGAAAGCCATTGTTTGAGAAATCTGCACGATAATTGAACAATGAAGTCTTTGTTGCCTGGAGGAATTTTTGCTGACCGCCACTATCAGATAAACAGGATGTTATGGTCTGAAGCTTTAGACTTTTCCAGACATGTTTGAGAAATGTGCAAAGCTGTTAAAAATAGAACAATGACATCCATTGTTTGAGAAAAATCTGCACAACAGCTAAATGGAATGCTGCCTTTGTTTAACATTTTTTTGCTGACTAATACAAAAGTTTTGTGGTCTTAGAGACATTGTTTGTAAGCAAAGTAAATATTACGTGTTTTTCCCGTACTTTATTATATACACAGTCTCGAGCCGATAGTTATTTATTTCGATTGGATTTATGTACAGCATCCCCTCACTTTAGCAGTAAGCAAGTTCCTAAAGAAATATTATTATGCTGTAGAGATTTACAGGTTACAGTTCGGAGTGTAAACTGAGTTAAAAATTTTGGATATTAGCAACAGTACCATTTAATTGCATATTGTTTTCTTTTACACAAGACCCAAATTTTAGATTGTTTTAATATAGGCTGGAAAGAACTGCTGACAGACAGGCAGAAAACTTGTAATGTAAAAAATATTCTTCAGTTAGCAAGTGAAAAGTTTGATGTAGTTTAAGAAAGCATCTCTCACTTTAGCAGTAAGCAAGTTCCTAAAGAAATATTATTATGCTGTAGAGATTTACAGTTCGGAGTGTAAACTGAGTTACAAATTTCTATACCGCTATTAGCAACAGTACCATTTAATTGTTTTCTTTTACGTTAAGACCCAAATTTTATATTTTTTTAATATAGGTTCGAAAGCACTGCTGACAGACAGACAGAAAACTTGTAATGCAGCTGATAAACCGGGGCCTTGTCAAATATCGAACGGCACTATATATTAGTAAAAAATACTCTTCAGTTAGCAGGTTTGATGTAGTTTTAGCCAATCTTATACACATTCCAGCACTGAAAAATGGTAGCAAGCGGAGTCTTAGACAGCAGAATTTTATAATACAAAACAGGGGCGATAAAATAATCGTGTCTACCACCCGACATTTTTCAGTTTATCCGATTCAGCAACTTCCGCATATCGCAAAAACAAACACCTTCTTTGTTCTTGTGTTAGCACCTTGGCTTAAGAATGTTACGAAATCCGACGTCACAGCACTATATGTTTTAACTACATTTTTCAATAACTACAAAAATAAAAAGCAGCTTAAAATAGTGTTACTAAAAGGAGTGGTGGTGTAGTTTTATCATTGGGATTTCGATTTCTTACAACGGTATTTGTAATAGTCCAGTTTTTGGTTGCAACGAGCATAGTTGTAGCAGAGATTTCTGACGAATAGAAGATATAAACAGACAGTAATATTAATCTAAAATTGAATTAACTAATATTATTTACAAAGTTGTTAAACGCATGATACAGGCAGTTATTAATTACTTAATGTATACAATTGTTCTCTATCCGGTATTCATGGTTTATCTGATTTTAATAGTCGATTAGAGTCGAATAACTAAGGTTATTACAATGCTAAAGACTGTGCGCAAAAGGTAAGATATCAAAAATTTTAAAATAAAACACAGAGAATAAGAATTAAATAAAATAAAGCCATTAGATCACTGCAATATATTAGTAAAAAATACTCTAATTAATAAGGATGCTATACTCAATGGTGAGAGACAGTATAATTTTGAACTTATCTAGATGGGTTTAAAAATCAGATGTATAAGAGAAAATCTCAAACTTGTTTTAAAAACATTTTGTCAGACTATAGAAAATTTCTGTTCAGACCTGCGGATGTGAGTCATCGTCTGGGAATGTGCAAGATTGCTAAAAATAAACCGGTTGTCGGAGGTTTCTGCGTAGGTCTGCGCGGGAATCTGCGCGGAGGTCTGCGCGATGGTTTGGCGGAAAATTCAAATTCTGCGTAGGTTTTGGCGGTAAATTCAAATTCTGTCTAGGTTTTGGCGGGAAATTCAAATTATAATCAGTGTTTTTGATGGGAAAATCTGGGAGTGTACAAGGTTGCTAAAATGTATGGGGTCTTTGTCTGAGAAATTTACACCAGATGTAGTTAATGACCTCCATTATCAGTGTCTATAAATTTGGTAGACAGACAGACAGACAGACCGACAGGCAGACAGACAGACAGACAGACAGACAGACAGACAGACAGACAGACAGACAGACAGACAGACAGACAGGTAGGCAGACAGACAGACAGACAGACAGACAGACAGACAGACAGGTAGGCAGACAGACAGACAGACAGACAGACAGGCAGACAGGCAGACAGACAGACATACAGACAGACAGACAGACAGACCGACAAGCAGACAGACAGACAGACAGACAGACAGACAGACAGACCGACAGGCAGACAGGTAGGCAGACAGACAGACAGACAGACAGACAGACAAGCAGACAGATAGACAGCTAGACAGGTAGACAGCTGTTCCTGTAACGGTTTTTTGGGCACGACGGTGTAATAAAACGACAATTGTAAATATAATTGTATTTTATTTGTCTAATGTACATGTATAAAATTATTACAAATATATATTATACACTAGTCAATTATTGTGGTAGAGGTGTTGTTGTCATCTCTGTCTGGAGGATCTCTTCGTGCTGTTTCCGAACTGGATTTATTCAATTATTCCTGCCTCTTTTAACTCTTCTATTATACTAACAATTTCATTTATATGATTTGTATGACGCAGACTGTTGGCTCATAATGCAAACATTTAACAGATGGGCAGGCGGACATCACCATAAATCATATACGATTTTTTTTACACATTCACGTTCTAATCTCAAAATTTTTAAATGCTCCTCGATGGGCTTCATCACATTGTCATCAAACCAACTCCACCCGTCTGGAAGTTGTAGCTTTGTATCAGTTTTAAAGTCCGGATGTCCATCTAGCGTAACGGTGATATCCATACGATTGCAACCAAACCATGGAAATAACTTTGAAAATTCATAGAAATACTTGTAATATTTTTCCATGTTACAATCAGGCTGCTACGATTTATTCGATATACTATGATTTATATGTTTATACCCTCGTCGTGCAAGCCGCTGCCTACAATTTCTACATAACAGACAGGGAGGGCGCAGTTTGGCCCAGATGTCCATCTAGCATAACGGTAATATTCATACGATCGCAACCAAACCATGGAAATAACTTTGAAAATTCATAGAAATACTTGTCCTAATATTTTTCTTTGTAATGAGGGTGGGTCCATTATGTGAGTCGGATGTGATTGTTTGAGAAATGTGCAAGGTTGCTAAAATGTTTGGAGTCTTTACACCAGATGTAGTTAATGACCTCCATTATCAGTGTCTATAAATTTGGTAGACAGACAGACAGGCAGACCGACAGGCAGGCAGACAGACAGGCAGACAGACAGACAGACAGACTGACAGACAGACAGACAGACAGACAGACAGACAGACAGACAGACAGACAGACAGGTAGGCAGACAGGTAGGCAGACAGACAGACAGACAGACAGACAGGCAGACAGACAGACAGGCAGACAGACAGACAGGCAGGCAGACAGGCAAGCAGGCAGGCAGGCAGGCAAGCAGGCAGGCAGGCAGGCAGGCAGGCAGGCAGGCAGGCAGGCAGGCAGGCAGGCAGACAGACAGGCAGACAGACAGGCAGGCATTCTTGACACCATTTATTGTACAGATTGTGAGCAGTAATAGAAATAGGTGTGAGAGAGATGCCTGTACCAGTTAAGTATAAGTGTCCAAAATGTAAAGGAGAAACCGATCAAGAACGAAAATGTATTGCTTGCACATTGCACGAACATATGAAAGAAAACAGTGGTGGTAAACATTATCCTCAACCATATTTCAGACAATTCTAGCGAATAACTGAACTCAGCTTGGTGGACGCTATCGTCATGAATTTGATTCTTATATATACATCTAACAATTCTGATATCTATCATTTGATAAGAAACTGTTGACGTGTTTGAATCTGTCAGTCTCTCTAACTGGCTGTTTACCTGTCTACCTGTCTACCTGTCTAGCTGTCTACCTGTCTAGCTGTCTACCTGTCTACCAGTCTACCAGTCTACCTGTTTGGCTGTCTGGCTGTCTACCGCTTACATACTTGTGACAATAATGAAAATGAATGTAGCGACAGAACTTATTAAAACTAAAAATATTATAAGACAGAAAGTTCGAGCTCTTAAGGAGGGTAAGTTGGTGCAACAACAGCTCCTCGGTAAATTTTTTAAACTTGTTACCGAACAAATACAAAGTGCTGCAAAAGAAATCAATACAAAAGAGAATCCTACATCACAATTTAAGCCTTTCAAATTGAAAAAGAAAGAGAAAGTTAAATACAATTATGATGATGATAAATATAATCTTAAAAGAAAAACTAAATACGATTATGACGCGGATGATGACGATGATGAATATATCAATATATCAAATCCTCCAAAACTAGAATTATTTACACCAAAACCGGCTGATGAAGTATTGTGTGAATCCACCGAAGATGAACCTAAGACAACTACAGCAAACAAATTTCAGTCGCAAGCTATAAGTTCTTTCTTAGAACAGTATGACGAACTTCCTAGGAAATATGTAAGCAATTATCTTATAGAAAGACCAAATCTAGGGAGGTATGGAATTAGATATGATTTTGATAAAAACCAATTTTATTTTGGTGGAGATGAGCTAGATATAAAGGGATCAGATTTAATTGTTAAAAATGTGCACTATGAAGGTACGCCTGGTTTATACGAATTACTATTTAAAAACGATCTTCAAATAACTCCAACTCTGACAGATAGAGCAAATTATAATGATATCATAAACAGAACAAATGCAGCGCATAGAAATTTTGATAAAAATTATCAGAAGGTAGGTTTCAACCAAGCGAAATACAAGAAACTTATAAAATCTAACCTGTCATTATCACCCTCGCCATCATCGATATCGTTAAGGACTACAAAGCTTACTGGTAAAGGTATGCAGCAAATGTATAAACAAGTTAGCAATAAACCGTTGGATTATGTTTACTGGGATGATCCGAACGAGTTAGTCGATCGATTAAAGTTACTGTATGCCTCTCAAGCACCTGGCCATACAAATCATAGAAATGAAATTGTTAGTATAATAGAAGAGTTAAAAGAGGCAGGAATAATTGAATAAATCCAGTTCGGAAACAGCACGAAGAGATCCTCCAGACAGAGATGACAACAACACCTCTACCACAATAATTAACTAGTGTATAACATATATTTGTAATAATTTTATACATGTACATTAGACAAATAAAATACAATTATGTTTACAATTGTCGTTTTATTACACCGTCGTGCCCATAAAACCTTTACAGGAACAGCTGTCTACCTGTCTGTCTGTCTGTCTGCCTGTCTGTCTGTCTGTCTGTCTGCCTGTCTGTCTGTCTGTCTGTCTGTCTGTCTGTCTGTCTATCTGTCTGTCTGTCTGTCTGTCTGTCTGTCTGTCTGTCTGTCTGTCTGCCTACCTGTCTGTCTGTCTGTCTGTCTGTCTGTCTGTCTGCCTGTCTGTCTGTCTGTCTGTCTGTCTGTCTGTAGGTCTGCCTGCCTGTCGGTCTGCCTGCCTGTCGGTCTACCAAATTTATAGACACTGATAATGAAGGTCATTAACTACATCTGGTGTAAAGACCCCATACATTTTAGTAACCTTGTACATTCCCAGATTTTCCCGTCAAAAACACTGGTTTTATTTTGAATTTCCCACCAAAAATTATGTGTAGAATTTGAATTTACCGCCAAGCATGCGCAGAATTTGAATTTTCCGCCAAACCTGCACAGAATTTGAATTTACCGCCAAGCATGAGCAAAAAACCTCGCGCAGACCTACGCAGAAACCTCAGACAACCGGTTTATTTTTAGCAACCTTGCACATTCCCAGACGATGACTCACATCCGCCGGTCTGGACAGGTCTGACAAAATGTTTTTGTTTGAGATTTTCTCTTATACATCTGATTTTTAACCAATCTAGATAAGTTCAAAATTATACTGTCCCTCACCATCCTTATTAATTAGAGTATTGCAGTGATCTAATAGCTTTTACTCGGATTTATTTAATTTAATTCTTATTCTCTGGATTTTATTTTAAAATTTTTGCGCACAGTCGTTAGCACTGTAATAACCTTAGTTATTCGACGCTAATCGACTATTAAAATCAGATTAAGACATAAACCATACTGCCTGTCTGACTGTTTGCCTGTCTACCTATCTGTTTACCTGTAAGACCTGAGCATAATTTGAATTTCCCGCCAAAACCTACGCAGAATTTAAATTTCCCGCCAAACCTGCACAGAATTTGATTTTACCGCCAAGCATGTGCAAACACTCTCGCGCAGACGCTCACGCTGACCTGTGCAGAAACCCCAGACAACACGCAGAATTTAAATTTCCCGCCAAAACCCTGATCATAATTTAAATTTACCGTCAAAACCTGAGTGTAATTTAAATTTACCGCCAAAACCTACGCAGAATTTTGAATTTCCCGCCAAACCATCGCGCAGACTCCCGCGCTGACCTGTGCAGAAACTCCAGACAACCGGTTTATTTTTGCAACCTTGCACATTTCTCAAACAATGGCTTCGTTGTTTAATTGGGCAGCAGACAGGCAGGCAGGTTCTGACAAGTTTGGCATTTTCCACTCACATCCGGTTTATTTTTAGCAACCTTGCACATTCCCTAGACGCTCACATCCGCAAGTATTGACACGTATTTTCTATAGTCTGCGCCTCCTTCTAATTTTAGCTTTATTTACACAATTTTAAATGTGATTGTTTAGTTACAAAATGTTTTAAAACAAGTTTGAGATTTTCTCTTATACATCTGATTTGTAACCAATCTAGATAAGTTCAAAATTATACTGTCTCTCACCATTGAGTATAGCATCCTTATTATTGTAGTGATTGCAGTGATCTAATAGCTTTTTATTTGGTTTTATTTAATTCTTATTCTCTGGGTTTTATTTTAAAATTTTTGATTTTAATCTTACATTTTGCGCACAGTCTTTAGCATTGTAATAACTTTAGTTATTCAACTCTAATAGACTATTAAAATCAGATTAAGACATAAACCATGAATACCGGATATAGGACAATTGTTTTATTAAGTAATTAATAACTGCCTGTATCATACGTTTAACAGCTTTGTTAACAGTAATATTTAATAAATACGTAATTTTTATACACACCGAACTGTAACCTGTAAATATCTACACCATAATAATATTTCTTTAGGAACTTGGTTTTTTATTAATATATTGCCGTGATCTAATAGCTTTGACTTGGCTTTATTTAATTCTTATTCTCTGGGTTTTATTTTAAAATTTTGATATCTTACTTTTTGTCTGCAGTCTTTAGCATGTAATTGTAATAATGTTGAGTATTAGTCGTGCAGATTTTTCAAATGTATTATCTGCTAATATTTTCTTTAAGTATTTTTCCACCTCTTTACCGAATTAGCTTGCGGATGTCTTATACTACAAAAACCAACTTTTATGGCGTGCTGACAAAGTCATATGATAACATTTCCTACACTGCATACGATAAGTCAACGACCTTGCATAACAAGCAAGTCTGCACATGCAAAACGTAAATAAATGTGTATCGGTGGACTACTTACGAATGATTTACAAATACCGTTGTAAGAAACCGAAATTCCAATGATAAAATTAAACCACCACTCTAATTAATAACTGCCTGTATCATACGTTTAACAGCTTTGTTAACAGTAATATTTAATAAATACGTAATTTTTATACACACCTGTAACGTGTAAATCTCTACAGCATCATAATATTTCTTTAGGAACTTGCTTATTTCTAAAGCGAGGGGGTGCTGTACATAAATCCAACAGCAAAAGTAAAATATATAACTATCGGCTCAATTTTCGAGACTGTGTATTTAATAAAGTATTGGAAAAAATACTTAATATTTACTTTGCTTACAAACAATGTTGCAGATTTCCCAATGTCTCTAAGACCGCAACACTTTTGTATTATGTTATATACTGTCTACCGCTTAAACAGTCCTCCAGTGGGATCGAACACATTACCTATCTACTAAAAGATGCTTCCAATCGGCCTATTCGAGTTAAATATCCAGACATACATCTCGTCGAACGCGTAATAAAACAAAAACCTAACAAGTTATTTAAAATGGTTTGGATTTTTATATTGCATCTTTTTAGCTGGAAATAATTCGATATATACTATTAGACCACAATTAATTCGGTTTATTTTTTGCAACCTTGCACATTTCTCAAACAATGGCTTCATTGTTTAATTGCGCAGAAGACAGGCAGGCAGGTTTTGACAACTCTGACATTTCCAGACAATGACTCACATCCGGTATATTAATCTTGTAAACATTAGACTCTTAACCTCAAAAATTCATCGTGGGAATCTTGTAAAAATTAGATCTTTACCTCCAAAATGTATCGTGAGAATCTTGTAAAAATTTCAAAATTAGACTTTTAACAGCTTTGCACATTTTAATCTCCAGACAACAATGGCTTCATTGTCCAATTATCGTGCTGATTTTAAAACAATGGATGTCATTGTTCTATTTACCAGCTTTGCACATTTTAATCTCCAGACAACAATAGCTTCATTGTTCTCGAATTTCGTGTCGACTTTAAAACAATGGATGCCATTGTTCAACAACATCCTGCAAGAATAGGCATGTCTGTCAGACGATGACTCACATCCGGTCGAGCCTGAGAAAATTTTTCATTGTTCTATTTACTGATAACATCCTGCATGAATAGACATGTCTGCATCCCAGACGCTCGAGCGTGGGAAAATTTCAAAAACTACACTTTTAACCCAAAAAATTCCCGGAAGTGGCCGAGGTCAATGACCCCGACTAGGCCACGCCCACCGGCTAGGCCTGTGACCTTGACCTCGGCTAGGCCCGTGACCTTCGACTAGACTTAGCCAAGTTTCAAACCAGAGGCCGCCACGTGACACTTAGCCAAGTTTCAAACCACCGGAAGTGTCCCAGAACCCCTCTAGGTACTCTACTGTCAAAACTAATGATAGCAAGAAACATTTGATCAAAACACAAAACGATTTATTAAAACTGGTGGAATAATATGGTTTTACCGTAGCATTTAGTTGATAGTAGATTCAATTAAAATTATTTGAGTGCTTACTCGATATTAATTATCTGCATTTGTATTTTGTTTTATTTAAATATATTTTTATTTGGATTTTATAATTTAATGTATGATTTCAGATGTGCGCATATAAACATTAGATCGCTTGTACCAAATTTTACTGGATTGAAGGAGCATTTGTTGACGGCGAATTACGATGTGCTGGCTATTTCTGAAACTTGGTTGTCCCCGCAAATACGTTCTGAAAATATTGCTGTTGAAAACTACACGTTAATTCGTAAAGATCGGTTACATAGAGGAGGTGGAATATGCATGTACGTTAAATCAATTTTAAATTTTACTATCATTCAAACTGAATATAACATTGAGCAACTCTGGGTGCGGGTTCTTCTAGACAAAAGTTGTGTTGCTTTTGGTGCTGTTTATAGACCTAACAATACAGGTGCAAATTCTTATGTTAGATTTTTTAACTCTTTTGATACCACATTTACCACTATTATGCCAATGGTTGATAACATTTTCTGCCTTGGAGACTTTAATATTGATCTATTACATTTCGGAGGTCCATCAACTAAATACATGCAAACTTACTTAAATATTGCTTGTTTAACACAAATCATTGGAGAGCCTACGCGCGTTACTTTAACTACTGCTTCATTACTTGATCATATCACCACAAATCATGCTGAAATTATCACTGGTAGAGGTGTAATAAATTTTGATCATTTAGCGGATCGCAATCTTATTTGTTGTAGCTTCAAAATTGAACTGGTAAAATGTAGTGCCTTTAAAATCATTAGATACAGATCTTACAAAGATATTAATCTTGGCTAGTTTTATAATGACCTACAGTCCATTCCCTGGAACAATATACATGATTGCAGTAATATAGACGAAAAAGTGCAGTTTCTAAAGGAAAATTAGCTTGCTTTACTGAATATTCATTGTTGAAGCATCATAATTAATATTTACTTTAGAATAATCGTAGAAATTGTTCATGGCATTAGGAGCTGCAGCCAGATTATTTTAAGTCTTGCTCAACTCCCGCTGTCCAGCAATCTACCATACTACTACCAGTTCTAATCTTGGATTTGCATGTCATTTGTAAATACCATCTGCAATTTAAGACGGATGTCATTAGTCTATTGTTAGAGCTTTCGACGAAATGCAGGTCTCTCTTGCGATGGTCAAGCATGTTCTTCCCCCTACCCCTAAAGTGTTGGTTTAACAAGTGTCCAAGTTTTCTTGGGCTCGAAGAAACAGACACTTCCAGAGTCACGTTTAAGACACCGAGAGAGATACATCTCCTCTATATTCAGTACCGGCAATTTTAACTTAGTAATTATACAGTCAGATTTTATCGTTATTAGTAAAGCCCGGATTTTAGGCAAAATGCCTCTTTCTTCTTTATGAAGGCACATGTATTATAATTAAATATAAATGTGTTTCATACAATTTCCAACCATAGCTTAAATGGTTTATTTTGCCTATTTTGCCTAATTTAATAAATTTCATTAATGATGTCAATTTCACTACTTATTTGCCTACAGATTTGTTTTAAAACCTAATTTATACTTTTCTTAAATAAAATTTGCTTCTAGTGTAAAACCAACTTTATTTGCTGTTGCATGGTGTAAAATCAACTTTTAATTTTCTAACATAAAACATAAACAAAGTCGTAAAATTCGATGCTTAAAACACGTGTAGGTTTACCGCACGGTGTAAAATGTAAAGGTGAAGTGACTCCAAATGTTTTTGAAGATTCTGATGGCTAATTTTTGTCCTAGTTCCCGGCGGATCCAGCAGGTGGCGAATGAGTAAAGGTGTAAAACGTCATTCTGACGTTTTGTAACATTTAATTAATATTTTGTATTATAAGTTGTGATAACGGTTTAATATTGTGTATTGGTAAAAAAAGTATGTGTTCTTAGCGCCGTCAAATACCGAAATTCAAAAGAAGCGGCAAACAAAGAGTTGTTTGTGTTAACCTAGAAACCACTATCTATAAGGAGGCAACTCAATGGTAAATTGAGAAAATATTACTGGTTGAAAAACTGCAACTCCAAACTATCTCTTGCCAACAAGTTGCTTGTCTATAAAACTGCTGAAACCAACATAGAGAGTCGATATCCAGTTGTGAAGTATGTCGTACCGCATCTAGCAAATGTTGAAATCTTTCAACAAGAGAGGCAGTTTAGTGCAGTGCAAAATGTCTTCAGGGATTAGAAATAAATCCTTTTCCATGTGTCATCAAGCTGAACAGACGTGCTAGCGCAGTGTGCGGATGCTTATGTGCGGCAGTTTTAGTATAGTTGAAGTTGGGCTCTACCTACTATTAGAGTTGCCAGACCTCATATATTTAATATGAGTCTCATATACAGGGTGATTTTTGGAAAACGATCCGCCTGAGATATTTCAGAAACCAAAAGGAAATTAAAAATTTCCGAAAACAGGTCCACTGATCAACTAATGTGACAGTTTGTTAGACAAAACGTCAACGGCTTGCTTTGTTTTTTTTTCCACGCCTACCTGATTAAAATTAGGTTTCGATAGCGCTCACCGTTCTCCTGAAGTGGCAATGACAAACTTTCTCATATAATGTATGAGAAAATAAAAAACATAGGCAAGTGACACATCACCATAACCCTTATAAGATAAGCTTTCATTTGAGATACCACGCAATGGGTCATTCCATTTAAAATTTTTGGGGAGGTATTCGTGGGGGCGCAGGGGTAAACGTCAAAAGTGTGAATCATAGGTCGAACCGTTTCCCCCTTGACATCATATAAGTGGACCTGTTTTCGGAAATTTTTAATTTCCTTTTGGTTTCTGAAATATCTCAAGTGGATTGTTTTCAAAAAATCACCCTGTATATGTTAATAATCTCATAACTCATATTGAAACATCAATGGCTCATATATTTTAATCAAACATTATATATACTTAAAACAGACCAAACTTTTCTATTTCTAAAGACTAGTGATAAATGGCTTCATATTCTTCAAAAGACAGAAAATTTACCAAATGTTGTTAAACTAATGTCTTACATTTTAAGTATGCCAACAACAACAGCATATGTAGAATGGGCGTTCAGTATATTGACAAACAAATGGACCGATGTACGAAACAAATCCCGCTTGAACTTAGTTAAATCAAAACTGTTAATCACTTTAAATTTCAACTTTTCCTGTAAGAAATTATTTGATTATGTAAGAATAGACAAAAACTTTTGGTTGAAGCACGTACTGGTGATAAGTATAAACTATAAATATATGGGTATATGCTATATGGATAATATTAGGTTTTTGTGTCCTACTGTATCATTTGAAACGTTTTTTTTTTAATTATTAGTATGCTATTTCTCATATATTTTTTTAACAATCTCATATATTTTTTTATGCCATCTCATATATTCCGGTTTTTAAAATCTAGCAACCCTACCTACTATCACTGTGATGTTCTACTACAGAATTGTTGTAAATTCTATAAAAACGGGTGGCGATTATAAACTGCCAGACGGTGGTAAAGGTCAGTCAGTTTCCAACAAAGAGCTGTCAATCCAAGATGATGTGGTTCAACGTATTGTTAAGAAGGTTCTGGTGTCTGAAGATTTTATGGCCAATTTGATGGAGCAGTTTCAACAACAGTTCTGAACACGACCTGCGTGTTTCTACTTTGGAAGAAACTGGTGCTTCTCAAAACACAACTATCCGAACACACGATTTTAAAATAGATTCAATATTTAATAATAAAAGGCCAGCTAGACCAGACATGCAGGATCTCCAAAACGCGGAAATAAGAAAAAAATACCAAAAGGTATTTGAACGTAAATACAATACAGAAAGCACAACTGGTGGCACAGTGGGAAATAAATAGGAGCAAGTCAACAGGTGCATAAAAGAAGCAGCAAAGGAAGCACTGAAAGGAAAAGAAATGGCCAAATGCAGAAATAGCTGGTTTAATGAAAGCTGCAAAGAACAACTAAAGAAGAGGCAGCAATTAAGGATAAAAATGCTAGAAACGGGGGAAGAAGCAGAACGAAGGAAGTACCAAGAACAAAGAAGAAAGGCAAAACAAGAATGCAGAGCCGCAAAAAGAGCATGGAAAGAGAAAAAAATAAAAGATATCGAAACAAGGTATCAAAATAAGGAAATCAGGAATTTCTATCAAGAGATTAAAAGAATAAAAAAAGGATTCCATAACAAGCCAATATACTGTAAAGACAAGGAGGGAAAATCGATCTCAGGAGAAGAGGAAGTGGCTGACAGATGGAGAGAATATTTTCAAGAAGTACTAAATGATGTAACAGAAAGAGAAGAAAAAGACGAGGACAATGAAAGAGAAAATGAGCGGCAAGATGTGGAAAGAGAAAAAGAGATAAGCAAACTGACAAAGAAGGAAATAACATCAATCATCGACCGGTTAAAAAACAACAAAAGCCCAGGAGAAAGTGGAATAACAGCGGAGCTTATAAAGTACGGGGGTGAAAAATTACAGCAATGTATTGTCACCATAATACAAGAAGTCTGGGATTCATAAATAATGCCCGAAATATGGAAAACAGCATTAATAACACCAATCCACAAAAAAGGAGACTCCACAAAGTGCACCAACTATAGCGGCATCGCATTACTAGATACTGTGTACAAAATTCTAGCTACAACAATAAAACAAACATTAGAGAGATACACCGAAAAAGTTTTGGGCGAATACCAATGCGGTTTCCGCAGAGGCAGGTCGGTAACAGATCAGATCTTTATATTAAAACAAGCAATGATAAGCTGCTACGAAAACAAAATCCCAGTTTAGGCCATTTTCATAGACTTTAAGCAAGCGTACGACTCAATATACAGAAACCAAATGTATAAGGCAATGTACGAACTGCAGATACCCAAGAAACTGATAAACCTAGTTAAAATGACAACCATGGACACTAAGAATAAGATAAAGGTAAACGGAGCTATATCAAGAGATTTCAAAGTAGAAAAAGGGCTGAGACAGGGAGACCCTTTATCAGCAGCATTATTCAACATTGTACTGGAGAAAATAATAAGAGACAGCAAAATCAACAGAACAGAAACCATAATAAACAAGAATCATCAATGCATAGCATATGCAGATGATGTAACACTTATAGCCAGAACGAAGAGGGAGCTAAATAGAGTTGTAGCAAACCTGGAGAAGGCGGCTGGAAAAATGAGATTGCAAATAAACCAAGAAAAAACCAAGTTTATGGCAGTGGAAATAAATAACCATACAGCACAGCAAGACACAATGGTAGAAGTGAGACTGAAGCTTGTACTCTTGGGCAAAAACCAGAAACTTGATGCACCTGTTCAATAGAGACAATTTTTTTACAATTCCCAGTCTTGTTTAGAAAAACACAAGCTGATAGTAGTTATTATTTATTTAGCATAAGTATGGCTTCTTTTTAGCTGGGACACCCAAGTCTGCAACCCAAGAAGTTCGGCCACCAATTTTATAATAACTTGAGGTTATCAAATCAATGTCTATTGTGTGTGGTCAGGTTGGTATTTCCCACAGATCTGCCTCGCAGGAAAAGTGCAGTTAATTGTATCCCAATGGCAAACGGTGACCAGGCCCACTACTGTTCCAGTAGCGTGCGTAAAAATGTCACCTGCCCATATATTCGAACCAAGAACTCGCTTATTGTAAGTCTGATGCTATTACTCATTGCGCCGCCCAGTGCTGTGCACATTGTAGTATCGGAATGAAATAAGTTGGTGTACAGCATTAAAATAACTATAAACAAAAGCTCTAGTTTTGTAAATACTGTACTTAATAAGACTTTGATATCATGCTCAATACACATAACATTTGTATTTAACAACAACTTAATACTTACTTGTAGATGGAGGCAGAGTAGAACACTTGTACGCCTCCTTCGGAGACAATTCCAATGGGAAATGCAAAAGAAGAGTAACTCAAGTAAGAAAGGTTCACGATGATGAAAAAATAAACCCCACTGTCTTAACAAAACAAAGATATCAGAGTACGAAGTACCATCCAAATATAAAATTAAACTTTGTAGAAGAGATTAAATTGAAATCCTACTATCGAGAATTTTAAAGAACTCGCTCCTGACGTCGCTCGTTCATTCAAACTATTCTCTCGTAACGTCAAAAGCTTGATAACGTTACTTGCATCGTAAATTACTATTACATATCACATTGACAAGTAAATTTTGTTTTAAAAATTATTTATTTTCATAGAGTGCTAGATACAAATTTCTATTTTACAGTACTGAATATTGAATAAAATTCCATACAGCACTCTTGAATAAAGACATTTTATTAACTCGGGAAAATTTTGCTCGTTAATAAAATATGTTTTTAGCACATGTATGTACTTTAAAGTACTATTCCGTCGCGCTATAACGAATTGTTACAAACAGCGCATTGAAGCGTCATCCCTTCGATCGAAAATATTTAATTACTGATTAGTAAAATTGTTATAATTTTACAAATTTACTTAGACTTTAATACGGTTCTGTTAGTGAAACTTAAATTTATTTAAAAATTAATTAATACTTCACTTACATTCTGATTATTACTATATCACTTTGATGTTCTGTAGAAAATACGGACAAATTACTTTCTAATTTAAAAAAAATATATATCTTTCACCGTCCTATTTTCCTTTTGAAAATAATATTTAGTAGTATTTAGTATTTTTAGCACAACACAGATACATTACGAAATGCGAACAATTTCACATAAGCAAACATTTTTAAATTATTAAAATCAAAGTTCATTAAATTAAAAGTTCATGTGTTAAAAATAAGTATTTTATTAATTTTTCCATCCCCTTATCAACAATAAAACCGATAGAATCACTAAAGATTCCAAAGTTATTCAATTTAATATTTACATTTTTTAACTGTTTTTATTACTTCCTCATATAGAGTCTCGCAATCGTCCAAAAAATTCGACCCCAAGAAAGTCAGCGAGGAAGTCACTCCTGGATTATTTTTCTTTGAACTCACAGTCGTACTTTCTGATTTATGCCAGACAATAGTAGATCCTTTTATAAAATGTAGCTGTATTTAGATATTAATTCAAGTTTGTATTTATTTATAACTGCTTATAATTAATTATTGTTTGTATGTTTTTTTCCATTGTACTCATTTTCAGTAGTAAATAAATGTTTAACAATATTTTCCTGCATTTTTTTTATTTGGGTTCGTATGTAATTACCAGATCAGGAATTTCATTGAAACGGTTTCAAAGGCACAATTGTACTATAAAAACCTTTACGTGGAGTCTATTTTTTAAAATTTAATTAAACGATTAGCCGTATGGCGTAATGAATAAAAGTATTCCTATTGTCATTGTTAATCTGTTGTAATACATTTTTGAAAAAAAATACATGCTAGACAGCATAGCGCTTTTTCATAGTATCTAAACCAATTAGAGAACGTTTCTCCAAATTAATTTTTGCGGCTGTGACATTATACAAAACAATTTAAGTTTTTTACTAAAATTTGACTAACGCAGTGTGTTGTCTAACCCTTCTCCTTATCCCCCTCAAGAAGTAAGGTAGGTACATAAATGAACTGTAAATTATAGTATTTCTTGATAATAATTAGTAAATACCGCAAGTGTAGTTGATAAATATTACAATTAATACCGTAAGTGGAACTCGAGTCATGAGATATATCACAATTGGGTTACAACGTGAAGCTTAGACATATTTCAATTGGTACTTGAAGTGGGACACCAAAAGGGGGTTCTATTGATTGATTGATTGGTTGATCTGACCACTGACAGAACGATACCATATCAATACACTACCACACAACAAATCGATAATGGCGTTCTTCAAGTCATCTGGTGCGACCCCTCGGACGACTCGTAACTCTTCAACCCTTTCGATGAAAGCATTCACGCTAAGTCCAGTGTTATCCCCACTGAAAAAAATATCCCTCTTGTGGACTGATACAACCTTACAGCTGGTGTTGAAACTACTTGAAGATGGCTGACTAACATTAACCGAAGTGGCAGAACTCCCCACTCCCACTGGAACCAAAGGATCTCCTACAGGTTGACCTAACTTATCTAAATTATCCTAAATGCGATTAAGCTGATCCACCACCTTGTTGATCGACTTCTCAAAGCCTGCCTCCTTATCTGAAACGACCAACCTACTCAAACGCCCATATAAATGACGAAGTTTGGTTGAGACAATTTTAAACTCATTTTGGTCTGGAGACCTAATTGTACTAACAAAGTCTGTCAACTCGGTAGTCTTCTTATCGCAGATCTCAATCTCCTTCGCAACATCTGCCACAAACCTAGGTGCTACTGGAAGTGCCCCAAACTGTTCCTTGCCTAAGAATTCCTTCAATTTCTTTCTCATGGTAGCAACAGTCTCTCCCTTCAAGCTGGTACAACCCCTGTTAATTCATAAATAAGCTCGTCGCGAGCTAAACGATGAGGATCCACGATCCAACTCAACTAATCCAAACAACTATCTCAACACACAAAACTTCAATCATATTGATTAACTATATCACAACCAAAAACCTGCGTCACCAATAATTCACCGAATATCACAAAATGCAACTAGCATATACTCAACATGCACCTAAAGTACCTAAAAACAATAGCCCGAATGGAGAAAGTCCTACAAAAATCTCGAGTTAACGACACAACTAACTCTAAACCATACGAATACCTAAACCTAAAGCCGTACAAATACTCAAAACCAAAAATTTCTCAACTCCAAAAATATTCAAAAGTGTGGCGTATACCTCACGGTTCCTATAACCATATCCAAAATGGACTAATCCGCCAAGACGAAAAGATTGTGAGGAATAAATAAGAGCCAAACATACACACAGCAACCTCAAATCCTCTCAAATGATAATCCCTACCTAACGTTAGCTGCCTAGCTATCAAAGCATACAACAATAATATCCAAAAATACTCAAATCTCTACTATTCCTCAAACACAGCTAAATAAAGGTTCTAAAAGGATTATCGCAACATCAAAAAATGCCATCAAGCTATTTGCCAGTAATTACGGGATCACTAACTAGAAAACTTCACCAAAAATATGCCGACACATTGAGCGCCAATTTTGATACATTAACAATTGCCATTCGTAAACGGAAGCCGGCCCGAACTAGCTCACAGGAGAAGGCTGGGTCGAACTTACCTTCCAACTAACAGTTCATATGAATCGTTGAACTGATAACCTACTAAATTCGCTCAAACTTCAGCAACGGACAATATAACAATAAAACCCAAAATTCTAATGGAGTCATAGAAAGAAGTAAGTTGGATAATTAACATTTGAAATACAATTGTAATTACTGGCAAATAATAAATACAACACTCTCTCATTAATTAAATCACATAGGCAAATAAATACATATAAATAAAGATGCATATATCACCAAGTATCACAGATTAAAATAAGTAACCAAAAAGTGTGCTTCGTCTCCTTCGCTGAGTGCAGGTAAATTTATAGCTAAATCATTCATTAATTATTTAAAAAATATATATACTACTAAATTTAGAACAGTCCGCTTGCGGAGCCAGTCTTATACAACAAATTCCCAGTGCAAAATATTTGTAGTGAATCGTTTGGAGCGCAATAGAGATCTCTGTATCGCTTGCTATAACTCTGCGAGGTAAAAAACACGCCTCGTTTTTACAAGCCGTTGCATAAATATAACGGGGAAAGAATTGCAGATAAAATGTAGTGTTAACTCAGCAATTTCACTAAGGTTAGCTAACGCGACGTCAAAGTGAACAAAAACGAATCAAATCTCAGATGTTTATGGTAACTAATACATTAGTAAACAAAATTTGATGCGATTTTGTTCACTTTGACGCGATGTTAGATAACACCAGACTTAACATTGCTTTCTGCAACCGGCCCTTAATGCATGTATCGTATATCGACTAAAGAATAGCGTAACTCAGCATCCGGGCTAGATTACGTGAAACACACAAAATATTCTACTCTAGCTGGTGAGGCCAGCAAGACAATTTATTTTAACAGCCTATGTGATCTAACCTGACTTGTGAGGTAATTAGCTTCTTCGGACTCCTCCGTCGAAGATAGATTCTTGAAGATGGGATGCCACTCTGGTCGAACGGGACCTTATAAGGTTACTTTGTCAGCCACAACTTCCTCCAACGTGATTGGAGGTGCGCCTGGAGCTACAAACCACAGCATACAGATGAGAAGCCGCTTCACAGCTACGGTAGTTGAGTGACTTGAAAGGCTGCATAAAGCAGACACAAAAATTAGAAAGATAATTCATGCTGAAGTGACTCGCTTACCAGAATTATTCTGCCTTTCAAATCTCAGAAAAATGTGCGACCACAAACAATGTGCTTTATAGGTTATAATTTGCCCAAAGCATAAACCATCTCCATGCTTGAAATAAATAGGTGAACATATATACCCAAGCACTCGAGGGATCCAATCCAACATCTACTGCTTGCAAAATCCCTCTTTTTCGCGTTTGCTCTGCAAATTAATGCTGATTTATAGTTAAACAATAAAAAATTTTGGTTTTTTGTACCTGGTATTCTGGGAGAACAAAGATCATGTACAGTTTCAGCAGTTGAACTTGTAGCAGGTGGATCTGACACATGCACCTTCGCATTCACTGAAGAATTAGTTGGAGCAGAAGCATCAGACGCACTTCCTTCTTGCGTTGTTGTAACGCCTGACGTACGGCTTCCCTCAATCTCTGTACAGCTTTGTCTGTAACTGTGTACTATTAATACAATTTTATTTGTTAATTTAATAAGTACCTGCTACGTTAGGAGGCCAAAGAGCTGATATTTCAGTAGTGCAGCTTGCACTAGTGTCTATTAAATGTTTTGAACTGGTCGAAGCAGTACAAACATCCACTGAACTACCCTCTTGTAGAAACATATGCGTACATTCTCCTATCACATTCACATCTGGTGCTGTTTCTTGTGGAGGGTCTACAGCTGGAGCATCATCTCTATCAATTTCTTCCGATATAGCTATAAGTTATCAATTGGCATTGAAACAAAAACATGAATAGTTCTTTTCCTTGCCAGATAAACAGAGTGTGGAGATTGCATCTTTTCGAAGCTCTCTTTTTGTGTCCGGAACTAAGTACTCTTGGGCAAAATGCCTATCCCAAAATTAATGTGTGTGGTGGATTTGGTTAGGCTGCAAATCCCTCAGAAAAGGTTGGTTAATTTTTTCCATCCACTTCTTTAATAAACCAGGTTCTCTCGGAAATCTATGTCTCTTGTTGGCGTGATCGGTAGACCCACGTACACAACACTTTTTTCTTTTGTATGCTTCCATTTCAAACCAAATTGGTGGAAACTGAAAGACAAAAAAACTTCTTAACCCAATCACTCAAGTCAATAAAATAATAATAATAATAATAATGTTTATTTCTAGTTAACAACATACAATACAATGTAATACGAGGTAGAGTCAAATGAAAACCTTAAAAACGTTGTTAAACAAAATTTATTGAAGCAATGTCAAAAACAAATATGTCATTTTTCGACGTTGTCTCCATTACGTTCTATGCACTTCCTCCACTGTTTTGGAAGCGCTTGAATACCCGAAGAAATAATTCTTTTGGTCACGTGCGCAGCCACTCATGCACCGCTTGAATCACTTCATCATTGCTCTGAAATTTCTTCCCACCTAATGCTTCTTTAAGTGGACCAAAGACATGGTAATCGCTTGGGGCGAGGTCAGGAGAATAAGGAGGATGTGGTAGACAGTCAAACTTCAAATCTTGAATGGTTGCCACCGTTGAACGTGCTGTATGTGACCTCGCGTTGTCGTGCTGCAAAAGAATGCCAGTACTCAGAAATCCGCGCTTTTTGGTTCTAATGGCAGACTTGAGACGGTTCTTTAGGAGTTCTGAGTATGTGACACTAGTAACAGTAACCCCATTAGGCATGTAGTCCTCCAAAATTGCCCCTCTTGCATCCCAAAAAAGGGTCAGCATAACCTTTCCTGCCGAGCGCTGTGTGCGAAATTTCTTGGGTTTTGGCGAAGAGATGTGACGCCACTCTTTGCTTGCTCTTTTGGTTTCAGGTTGATGATAGTGCACCCAGGACTCATCCCCAGTCACAATCCTTGCCAGAAAGGCGTCTCCTTCTGCTTCATACCGTCGCAAAAGTTCTTCACAAGCATCAACACGTCGCAGTTTCAATTCTGGATTCAATTGCTTTGGTATCCACCTGGCTGACACTTTACGGAACTGGAGGATGTCATGCATAATGTGATGTACACAACCATGGCTCATATTCAAAACTTCAGCGATTTAATCAAGGATAACCCGACGATTTTCTTTCACCAAGGCTTCAACTGCCGCAATCGATTCAGGCGTCACAACAGGATTTGCTTGACCAGGTCGGGAAGAATCTGCTACGAAAATCACCCCGTTTTTGAACTTGTTGCTCCATTCATACACTTGCTGTAGTGACAAACATGAATTTCCATATTGTAGCTTCATTCTACGATGGACGATGGATATCAATGGGTTTCACCCCTTCACTGTGCAAGAAACGAATAACAGATCGTTGCTCCTCCCTGGTGCAGTGCTCTAGTGGAGTTGCCATTTTTAAACTGTCGCTGTGTCAACATTTTCAATTGTTTCTATATGTCATTAGCTAGGCCTTCTACATCTCGAAAATAATATTTCTGCCAACTTGTAATGCAAAGTTCCGTTCGGTACATTTTTTAGGGCACTTTTAAGATTTTCGTTTGACTCTACCTCGTATATAATTTTTTTTACATTTTAAAGTAGCTAGAAAAACGATGGTGGTCAGCTGGTTCTTTAAAAATAAAAAATCCCTGTTATTCTTCACCACCGTGGATAACAAATTAGAGCTAGTCATAGGTATACATTCAGTCAAACATCATTAAAAAAGTGAAGAAAACGCCCAAAAAATTGCACAAAAGACAGTAATTAATAAGTGTAGATATAACAAATAGAAATTAGTAACCACTGAGGAGTAACTCAGTATTATTAGTTAGCCACTCAAGCTCATTGTTCTTGAAAGAAGAAATTGACAGTTGTTTAAACTCTGAAGGAATCGAGTTGTACAACTTAAACACGTTGTATGAAAACGAGCGCTTAAATGATTGAGTGCGGTGGACTGGAGGAGTTATTAAGCCTCTATGCCTTAACTGTAGATTGTGAACATCAGTGCGATAACTAATCATGTTGCAAAGATAAGGTGGTGAGTTAAATTTTATTATTTTCTGATAAAACGTTAAGAGCATGTAGAATACGTCGGTTAGTCATATTAAGCCATTTAGTTTCTTTTATTTTATGGGTAATGTGTCTTTTTATTCCACAAATAAACCGCAAGCAAAGCTACTAGCGAAAGCAACAGAATACAAACTATTATATATTTTTTCGAGTCATATGTTATACGTAAACATTTAAAATATTTTTCATGTATTATACCGATGGGGCCATAATTATATATGTATAACAGCAATGAGAAAACATGAACAAGAAAATAACAAGTATTGCTTGAGTAAGAAAGAGATAAACATAGTAGTAAATATTCCAACCTTGCTACCCTCGTTCGCTTCGCTCACTCAGGCATCAAACGATCCTCGGTAGTGTAAATCTTACCTACATCCCTTGTAAAGTAATATACTATTATAGTATGGTCATCTCTTTCTTACTCAAGCATTTCATTTTGTTGTTCATGTTGTCTCATTGCTGTTATATATAATTATAGCCCCTTCCGTATATTATTGTACTTGCATATATGAATTAGTAGTCAATAGTGTTTTAAGTAAATTAGTGTAGTTTTTCCACAGTTCTTAATAAAATAATTTGATTTTCCTTTTGATTTTATTCATTTAATTAGAAAGTGAAACATAAATATATGTGAATTTTTAAATGCCGGTTTACTGAAACTTGGCAATTGCAAAAACGTAAGTAGGTACTACAAAACGTGAAGATTTGTTGAAAACTCAATTTCGAATTTTTGGGGTGAATCCAAATATGTACTTCCTTTATCGTAGAAGGAAGTAAAAATGTAAAGTTTGAAAAAAAACCGTTAGAGCTGTTTTTGAAAAAAATCGAAAAAAACTGAAAAATCGCAAAAGTAAACACCATAGGGGAGAGGCAGGTTAAGCGGACCATCAGGTTAACTGGACCATTGCAATTTTGAATACTCCCGCAATGTTACTAACCTCGCCATTTAGTGTTTGGGTACTCCATTAGATGGCATCAAAGAACATATAACACCAGAGCCACTAGATATAGAGAGTACCGCCATTCTTTGATCCGTGAAAAAGCCGCTATCGCCACCATTTTTGTTCCCACCAGCAATGACTGATTGAGGTATGTCTAAAATTTTACTTGAAATTGGCAAGACTGTAAGTCTATGTCAAATTCGAGGTTAGCAGGTTATGTTTTGCGCCAGTTTGTGTCAAAACTGACGCAAAAACTAACCTGCTAACCTCGAATTTGACATAGACTTACAGTCTTGCCAATTTTAAGTAAAGTTTTGGATTGCCAACAAACGTCACGTTGACGGAATTGTGTTACAAACCTCAAAGTGACGCATATGTCAGAGGAATAAACATGGCGGACGTGGCGGTACTCTCTATATCCACTGGCTCTGTATAACACTAGAGATCCTGTATATAGTTTACTAAGAGTTGGGCAAACAGCCTGATTTGACATACATTTTTGATCCAAATTAGATATTTGACATATGTCGAACAAAGAGGTTATGGGAACCAACCTTGCTAACTTGCCTTCGATAGGATCTCTAGAACCGACTATTAGGAATATACGGACAATTTAGTTAAGATTTAGATTAACATGTGTGAAACTATTGGTCGTAACATGTTACAAAATATGTAAAAACATCACTTTTATCTCACATGCCTTGCAAAAAGTGATCCAAACCAATCAAAATGTATCCCGGTGTTTGCCCAACTCTTAGTAACCTATATACAGGGACTCTATATAACACTATAGCCCCTAGAGGGGCTATATATAACACATTATATGCTCTTTGATGGAATAACACCTCGTTGTAAAATTTAGGTGGTTAGTAACGAGTGATTGTCGTGTCAGCTGTCAAATGATTTCCGCGGGTAAAAGTTATTATTTGTGGCATTTACACGAATCAAATTCGAGGTAAACTTTATTTTAAAACATAATAAGTTTTGTGTTCTAGTACATGGTGTGATGTTCACATTTACGCAGATTTCAAACGTACCCTTTTGGTAAATTCATATATAGAATCATGTGATGTGTGTTTATCTGGACCCCAAGTACCTACACGGGCTTAAGTATATTTCAGAAATATGTCGCAAATTCGATCCCACACAACAACGAATAGGGAGTACCCCAAAGAAGATTTTATTGAGGCCGTCAAGTCACTGGTGTAGGAACGCATGAACGTGCGTACTGCATCAAAACAATTTAGTATTCCCAGAACCACACTTAAAAGATTGTCACGGATGCTTATACAAAAGTTGACAATTATGGTCCGTTGATGGCAACATAAACAGGCTCGGCTGAGCTCAGCCTGGGTCGTAGGCTATTGTAGACTTTCCTCTTCTGGACCGACTGGAAAATCTTGGGCGCCAGGATCCTAAATATTAATTTCCGAGCCTCGAGTTACTGATGCACCGGATACCAAAATGCACAAGCTAACAGAACCAAAATAAAACCAACTAAATGCAGCAAAACCATTTATTCTCATACCCTCAACGCGAATCCCAAATCGCAATAAGCAGCAGCAGACCTAATTAAATTGAACTAAAGAGAAATAACATATTCGCTACAAGAAATATAAACAAATAGTCATATACAAATATCCCAACCTTTATGAACATCTAAACAAATCTTTCATCTAACCCGAAATGTAAAACAAATACAGTTGGTTTAACGACAAACCAACAGCTCGCAGCAAGTTGCAATAATGAAAATTAATGTACACGGAATACCTTTATACCAACGTACTTATTAGCAACAATTTAATTATTTAACTTAACAGTTTTGGATCGACGTTATCGAGCTCTATTAGCTACGCGATAATCTTAGGCAAAATGGTTAGCCTAATTACATATCCTGTAAACAAGAGCAGTTTTAAAATATACCGCTGGGTGGGATGCGACTCATGATCATGATTCGGTTACCGTACGCGGTTCTGCAGTTGATCTTGGTCAAACGATTATAAGCTAAACTAATAGACGATCCAAGTAAACGATAATTCACGCAAATTATGAGCCAAACAATAATTTAACTAGCCCTGGAGCGAGCAAATCGGTTTTACAATTGTAAAAGTAAATTAATGTAATCAGCTGAGATATCAACGCGATAACTATTCTGATAGGCAATTGTTAAATGTAAATTGTAATGTTTTATTAATCACTAGGCACTACGCTATATCTCGGAGCACGTCCTCGTCGAATAATTCGAACCGATGATAAAATATTAAAAGACCTGACCTTATCTCCAGCATACGGACGATCCAGTTCCAAGATTATTAATTGGCAGAACTTAACCGTCACAGCAGAACTTGAGGGGCTGCGATACTGCAGTAGCTAAGGCAGATTACGATCTTCTTAGCCCTTCTGCCTTCCGATTTCCAACTTCTTAAAGCCAAAATTTTCCCCTGCAGAACGTCATGCGATCCTATGGTAGCGAACGAATCAAGGAACCATCGGGAGGACCCCACAAAAGAACGGATGGGAAGAATGCCAAGTTAATTTATGCAAGCTCGACAAAAGGGATGCAAGACCAAAAGAAAACGAAAAGCCCTGAAATGTACAATAAAATTACGAAAACGTACAAGGAAACCTCGTTCTCATACGTACTAAGTTGTTGAGCGGCTTCTTGTTTAATTCCGATATTCAGATTTCTTCTCGTTCTCCCAAATTGATTAGTTTAGCAACGTAATTAAATCCAGTCAAAACTGTACCTTATATTGCGAATAAAACTCTCCAATATATTCAAAATTGCCACAATATAAATATGTTACTTTGCGAAGTAGATCCCAAATTTTGGCACTAATATATCTCCTCAAAATAACTTAACGCGCTTCGCTAACGTTTCGGGCGAACAGTTCAAATCGAAATCCCAATTCTTCGAGCCTCGCGGAAATTCCAGTTGAAATTATCGCCGGCCACCTGCGAGCGAGCGGACCAGCAGTGCTTGCATATTCGATAAGCACGAAATACGAGGGAAAAATTAAAATTAATTAACTAACGCAAGTTAATTGTTACAAGATTTGTAACCAAAGTTTTAGAAAATAGTGATTCATTTGAAAATATAAATTTTTCTACAAGAAATGAACATCTTAAAGTTTTTTTCAAAGAATGAAGAAGAAGCACTAGCTAATTAGTTAAAACAGGCTTCACTCATGCATTTCGGCCTGAGTTTAAATGAATCCCGTAAACTGGCTTATGAATTTGCTTTGGCAAATAAGAAAACGTTGAAACAAAACTAGATATTTAAAAAGATGGCTGGTGGACTTTGTCGTTCAGACAAAGACACGGATTGTTTTTAAGGACTCCTGAACAGACAAGTTTAAGTAGAGTTACTAGCTTCAATCCGCACAATGTTTCTATCTTCTTTCAAAATTTAAAAAGTGTTCTGGAAAAACACAAATTAATACCTCAAGATATTATTTACAATCTTGACGAGACAAGTTTGACCATATTATGTTCTATTTTAATCAAATTTTATAGTCTCAATTATTTTATAGGTGTGACTACCGTCCATAAACCACCTAAGGTACTTACAACCAATGGTATTAAACAGTTGGGCCAAGTAACATCTGCGGCAAGAGGAAATTTAGTTACGTTTACTGCCATTGTAAGTAGTACTGGCACAGCCCTTCCACCCTACCTAATTTTTCCAAGGAAAAACTTTAAACCGCATATGGTGAATAATGCACCAGTAGAGACCAAAGAAAATGCGACACCATCTGGATGGATGCGATCTGAGTTATTCCAAGATGTTTTGGAGCACTTTACAAAACATGCACGTCCATCAGCAGAAAAGCCAAAATTAATTTTGTTAGACAACCATGCGAGTCACCTTAGTATCAATGCTCTGGCTTATGTAAAATATCACGGTATAATATTGCTCACATTTCCCCCTCACTGTAGTCACAAACTACAACCACTTGATGCGTCAGTGTTTGGGCCTTTCAAAAAGTTTTATAATGATGCCTGCAGTAAATGGATGACTAACAATCCAGGAAGGGCCATAAATATCTATGACGTTGCCGAACTCGTAGGCGATGCATTCCCTCGGGCATTTACTGTAAAAAAAATTTGCAGTGGTTTTTCTAAAACTGGAATCTAGCTCTTTAATGATGAGACATTTTTACAGAAGATGAGTTTCTTTGCTCATACGTTACAGATAGGCCAGTTATTGTATTAGGTATATACAGTGTGTCCGCGGTTTGAGTTCACATAAGGTGTAAATAATAAAAAATATTCGACTTAGAAGCTGATATTCTAGGAATCGCTCCTGCTTGTTCTTAAACCAAGATTTTTAGAAAATCAATCAAATTAATTAATATACAGGGTGTTTTTCGAATCGATTTTTAAAAAATGGCCAAGAGTAAACTACCCTTACTAGAAGAGATAACAAAAAAAGTATTAAGAAAATTTTTTTAAAATTAAGAGTGATGGTAGACTCTTAATTTTCAGACAAATCGGCTTGCTTTGATTTTTTAGTTTGTTTTTTATACTAACATACCTTTTATCGTAGGTAGCTGTAGGAAGCACTCCATTATTTTTTTAACATCTTAGTTCATGAACCAGTTAGAGTGCCTCCTACAGCCACGATAAAAGGTATGTTGTAAATAATCCGAAAAAATTTAAAAAAATCAAAGTAGGCCGATTTGTCTGAAAATTAAGAGTCTACCATCACTCTTAATTGTAAACAACTTTCCTTAATACTTTTTTTTTGTTATCTCTTCTAACAAAGGTAGTTTACTTTTGGTCATTTTTTAAAAATCGATTTGTAAAACACCCTTTATATCAATTAATTTGATTGATTTTTTCAAAATCTTGGTTTAAGAACAAGCAGGAGCGATTCCTAAAATACTAGCTTCTAAGTCGAATATTTTTTATTATTTACACCTTATGTGAACTCAATCCGCGGACACACTGTATATTCGCTCTATTCACCCTGTTTGAGCACCATTTGACTGAACTATCGTGCCGGCTATGACGTTTCCTTTCTAAAACAACAACTCCTGCCAAATCGTCTTATATTCTCTGATGAAGATCCGGTGTTTATTAGCTTTCAGGATGTTGTGTGCGGCTTGCCGAACCCCACAACGTACTCAAAAGGACGGTACAGTAATATGTTGTGTTTTAATGTAGATGTAAGTACATATACCCAGTATACTCTACAATAAATGTATTTTTGTTCAATTAAAGGGAGTTCCATAACTATGCGTGTGTTTTAACTGTCTTTTGGTTAGAAGCCGGACAACTCGGCGCCGCCATCTCGGCGCCGCCACTTCGGCTCCGCTATCTCGGCGCGGGGCCAGCTCGGCGCCGGGACAACTCGGCGCGGAGCCATCTCGGCCCCAGCCAACAAGGCGCGAGACCATCTCGGCGCCGAATTCAAATTTGCAAACTACATTGTGCACTACGTAAGAAAATTATTATAAAAAAATAATAAATAAAGTGATCGCCAAAAAGCTGTCATCAAATGAAAAAAAAATTATTGAGAATTTCTTGGAAAATCAAACACTGACGACCAGAGGTGGTTGCAAAGTGATTACAAATGAGCCAAACAAAAGTTGTCACATGACTTCCGTTATCAGTAAAATTTTACGTTTTTTTTAAATAATTACAAAGCATGCATTTACTAGTCAAGATAGAGACACATTTTACGAAAAAAAGTTTTCTGGCCTTGAGATGGTTCAGTCAGCTAAAACTACCACACAATAAAAAAATCTCATTGAAATCTTGCTTAAATTCCGAAAAATAGCACTTTTTGGATTTACACTATTTTGTAAAACGCCATTTTCTAAGTAAAGTGCTTTTTATATGACAAATATTTCTTTAATGTTTATTTTCCAAATCAAAGAATTTTATTTTTAACATTTTTTTTTTATTATGAAATAAAAAGCTTTTTGAAAAATGTTTGTTTTTCCATAGCCGTCTTTGTTAAAAGTAAAATTCTTTGATATGGGACCTAAACATAAAAGATAACGTGAGAGATCAAAGTTGGCAGAGGATTTTGAAATTTGGTATAGGAACCTAGATGTTGATTCTAAACAACTTCTCTTAATAACTTTCTGTCGTATTTGCTACATAAAAAACACGCTACTCTACAGTAATAGTTATTTACCTAACAAGTTCGTAATTTTCCCGAATGAACACTTTGTTTGCAGCACGACCGAAGGGAGTGCTGCATGTAGTGCGAGTTCGGGAAAATTCTTCCCGAAGGAGTTAGGTACAATGTTTTTTATAACGAATAACTGAAAATATTTTAAAAATTAAAAAAATTATTGTTTAGTGTTTTACTAATTTACTGAGTTGACAGCACAAATCACTAAACTTTTATACCTATCCTACGCACCTGTTAGTTTTTGTCGACGTTTACAGCGCTTCTGGTGTTTGCAGGCGCAATTAAACCAACGAGGGACAATCCTCTATATAATAAAGGAGAACGATCCAGACGTGTGTCCCGAGGCTCCCCTTGGAGAGGGACAGAACCCCGACGGCCCCCTTAGAGATGGGCGGAGCCCCGAAGGCCGCCTTGGATAAGGACGAAGTCCCTAGGGCCCCCTTGGAGAGGGGCGAAACCCCGAGGGCCCCCTTGGAGAGGAGCGGGGCCCTGAAGGACCCCTTGGAGAGGGCCGGAGCCCCAACAGCCCGCTTGAAAATGAGCGGAGCCCCGAGGCCCCCCTTGGAGAGGGGCAGAGCTCCAGAGGCCCCTTTGGAGATGGGCGGAACCCTAAGGGCCCCCTTGGAGATGGGCCAACGTAATAGGCCTAAAAATGGTGGTAAATTGAATAGAATAGACCGCGCAGTAGCGCGCGCAGCCCCGTTTATTATAAAAATTTACAAAAAACACAATTCCCCTAGTTTTTTAAATTAAAACGTTTTCTTACTCTTTTTGAAAATAAAAACCGGCCTACGATCTAAGTCTAAATATTAGCAAAATTTTAAGCCATCATATAATTTAATCGGTCCAGTATCTTCGGAGGAGATAGCGAACAAACATAGAAAGAAAGAAAGAGAGCAACGATTTTGTGTGCTTAGGCAGATAAAGTACACAAAAGTCGCTATTTTATCTGCTTAGGCAGATAAAGTGACATTTTTACCTTGTCAATAAAGACACATAAGTTGTCATTTTTGTGACGTTTGCGGATAAAATAGTTTTTTTGAAAACTTTCAAGGCATACTTGATTTTTCAAAACTGAAATGCTGTAAGAAATTCGCTTTAACCAAGCAGGGCTGAACCCCAAAAAATGAAAATTTAAATCGAGAATTTTTTACCTTTTACAAGAGTCGTTCACCTATGCGGGGACACACTGTATATACAGGGTGATTTTTAAGTTGATTCTTTCCTTTTGCCAAGATATAAAGCTAAAAAAAGTAAGCCATATACCACTTTTGCGAAATATCAAAACTAACGCAGGTACAAGATGTTAAAGTTTCAAAGTATGAACTAAAATTACTTAACGAAAATTAAACTAAACTTAAACTAACTTAAATGATCAAAATTATCAGCATTCGCTTCTACACACACATTCCGCGTATAAGAGCGATACGGCAGCGGCATTTTGACGACACTCCCAGTAAATAATAAACATATTCACTCATTCATTATTTTCATAAACATGAGCCATTATTGCAGCAATAACATTAAGAAAATTACAATGGAAAACTAGTTGACAGATCATTGATTGATAACAGAGATAAACAAAAATAAAATTGTTCAGCCGCCTTTGCGCTAAAGTTTAGTTTTTAATTTGAAACTTTAACACCCTGTACCTCCGTTAGTTTTGATATTTCTCAAAAGTGGTTAATGAAAAAAAAACTTACTTTATTTAGCTTTATTCTGGTAAAAGGAAAGAATCAACTTAAAAGATACCCTGTATACAGGGTGTCCAGAAAATACGTGTACAACGGAAGACCACAAGTTCCTTTGCCCAAAATATGATAATTTAACTCAACTTACATATAGCTATACAAAGTTGCTTAGTTTAGTCGCTAGAGGGCTTTAAAAATGATTAACTTTTTTAAATGCTTCAACCCCCTGAATAATCACTTATAATACCATGAGTAGTCAAAGTTATTTGGAATATTTTTGCCGTGGTATCACGAATGTCCATTGCGCTTAGTATCGATTAGGACGAGTGCGCTAGCACGAGTACTAATCCTAAGCGCAATGGACATGAGTAGTGATACCATCGCAAAAATATTCTACTTAACTTTGACTAAGAATGGTATTCGAGAGACTATTCAATGAACCAAACTACTTTTTCAAATTAGTTTTCAGTAAATCTAGCACGAAACTACGCAATTTCTATAGTAACAAAACACTAATATTGACTTTTTCTAATAAATTTGTTAAATTTGTGTAAAATATTCACTATACCACTAGTGAAAATTGTCGATTATTTTCACTAGTGAAAATTGTCAATATAGTTCTTTTTTATTGGCTCAAAGACGTCAAATCTTGTATTTTTATTGGTCAGTTTTTGGTAGATGACAAGTGAGTTGAATAGTCACTACAATTTTACTTTAATTTAGAAGCTATTTCCTCTCTTACAATATTTTAGTTGGGTGAACGGTTTAGCCACAAAAAAATATTTTCTAAATTCCTAAAAGCCTAGTGTTAAGTAACAGTTACTGATTCAGGCTTCTAGAAATTTAGAAACTATTGTTTGTGGCTAAACCGTTTACCCAACTAACATTTTGTAAGAGCGGAAATAGCTTCTAAATTAAAGTAGCTATTCACAAAAAAACATTGGTAGTGATTATAGAGGCGGTTAAAAAAATATGGATGGATAATTTATTGTGACGTTTTTAAACACCCTGTAATTTTCGAAATTAAGGTTTATTCCACAAAATGCTGTAGTTTACTGGTACAAACGCATGGCCAAAACATGAATAAAATCTATCAAAGATTTTTCGACTTACCTACTTGGAAAAATTTAAAAAAGCTAATCATTTTTGAAGACCTCTAGCGGCTAAACTAAGCAACTTTGTATACAGGGTGTCAGGAAAGTCAACCGTGGCACTTCTGGAGATGCTAGGGGACGCTATATGGAGTCGAAAAGTCCTAATCCATTTTTGGCTTAGAAGCATATTTTCTTCAGAATTCACTGTTGAAATTGGTACAGCAAATTTTGTGAACCGCTGTATGGTACCTACTGCATTTTTGTGTTTTTGATATTTTTTTGTCAATTAATGTCAATGTAATAAATAATTGCGTGTTTGACTTTTGTAGTAAAAATATACACCGTGCAGGAGTATGCTGATATGTTTTTTGTGTATGGTGTTCTGGTGCTGTTGGGTCTGTGAGTACGTCGATATGTTGTCTTCATTGTTGGATTTAGAATTATCAAACTCCCTTTTAAAAGTGTTCTAAAAGCTAATAAATTATGTCTGTAGACGGTATATGTGACAATTGTTTTCCAAGCCTATCTCAAGACACTGCGTCAAGCCTCCAATTTAAGGCAAAGTACAGCAGTTCTCAACTTTTTCTTTTTCATTTTCAACATTCGTTTTTACGAAAACTATGCTTCTAAGCCAAAAATGGATTAGAACTTTTCGACTTCATATAGCGCCCCCTAGTATCTCCAGAAGTGACACGGTTGACTTTCCTGGCACCCTGTATAAGTAAGTTGAGTTAAATCATCATACTTTGGGCCAAGGAACTTGTGGTCTTTCGTTGTACACGTATTTTCCGGACACCCTGTATACAGTGTGTCCCCGGATAAGTGAAACGACTCCTGTAAAAGGTAAAAAAATCTGGATTTTAAATTTTCATTTTTTGGGGTTCAGCCTTGCTTGGTTAAAGGCAAATTTCGAACAGCATTTCAGTTTTGAAAAATCAAGTATGCCCTTGAAGTTTTCAAAAAACCTATTTTACTGTAGAGTAGCGTGCCTTTTATGTAGAAAATACGACAAAAAGTAGGCTCCTATACCAAAATTTCAAAATTCTCTGCCAACTTTGACCTCTCACATTTTCTTTTATGTTTAGGTTCCATATCAAAGAATTTTACTTTTAACAAAAACTGCTATGGAAAAACAAATATTTTTAACAAAGTTTTTTATTTCATAATAAATTGCAATGCATGTTTCGTAATTATTTTAAAAAAATGTAAAATTTTACTGATAACGGAAGTCATGTGACAACTTTTGTTTGGCTCATTTGTAATCACTTTGCAATCACCTCTGGTCGTTAGTGTTTGATTTTCCAAGAAATTCTAAATATTTTTTTTTCATTAGATGCTAGCTTTTTGGCCATCACTTTATTTATTATTTGTTTATAAGAATTTTCTTACGTAGTGCACACTGTAGTTTGCGAATTTAAATTCGGCGCCGACATGGCTCCGCTCCGAGTTGTCCCGGCGCCGAGCTGGCCCCGCGCCTAGATGGCGGCGCCGAGTTGTTCTAGACCCCCTTTGGTTAGTCAAAACAGTGGTCCATTTAACCTGGCTCATTGGTTCAGTTAACCTAACTAGTCAGGTTAACTGGACCATTTACATCATTTAAGAAAAATGCAACAACACGAATTTCTACTGTAATTCCTCTCTTTTTAAATCGCTGTTAAATAGTACATTGATTAACTTACAAGTACAAAAAATTGTATTTGTATGTGTATGCTTGTAGCCAATATAGATGATTAGAGAAAAGGGGACCATTTAACCTGCTTCTCCCTCGAAAAAAACTGAAAAATCACAAGAGTAAACATCTACTTCCGGTTATGCGATTTCCTTCAAAAGCTTGCTGTCGCATCTAGATAGCACACAAAACTTATATATTTTATGAAGTTTCAACGTCATACCTCTTTTCGTTTTTGAGATATTCTGTTGACAGACAGACGGACACACAGACAGACAGACCAATTAACAAAAACATGATTTTTGGGTTAAGGTACTCTAAAACGTGAAGATCTGTTGAAAACTCAATTTAGAATTTTTGGGATGAATCCATACTTCCTTTAGTGTAAAAGGACGTAATTAATAATTGTTTAAGCCAAACTTTTTTGGGACACTGTATATGTCAAAATAATTTTAATGTGCCCCTTTCAACCCCATTAGGATCACCCTAATCAAACTTTCTATTGAAAAAAAGGTAAAACACCCTGTATAAGACCTACAGTGAACCAAACAAATTAATATTATCAAATCAACCAGATTACAATGGGTAGGTCACAGAGTTCGACTGAATGAAGAACTTTGCTGTCGCATCTGCACTCGGCCGCAAAATTAAAGCACCAAAAAAAGTAGCCAAAAAGTTTAAAGTTAATTATTGTCGAAACCACTTATCCGATTTGGACGATTTTTTTTGAGTGACACGTCGTCTCTTTCAGAAAGTTATTGTATTACTCTATTCGCATAGAAACTTATTTTTTTATAAATACCGGGTGTAACAATTATAACGTGTTTATTCCATAAAATTTATAACATCCTGTGGGGTTCAACAGTTACAATATCAAGTTATAATTCAAAGCAAAATCTAGCCTTATCTTTTCCTAACATTTTGTTTTTTGATTTACTCTTTTATCTACGCTACTGGAAGAGAAACACAATTTTATAGCATAACATGTTTTTATTTACTTTAATGTGCATTAAAAGCACTAAAGTAGCAGGCTATGGAAAAAACAGAAAGAAACAGTAATTGTCATCAGGTAAATACAGCTATCAAAAAGCAGTAGTTGATAGAAGTGTGTTTTCGGTGTTAGTCCTTAACGTTTTTTTTTAAATCTTTAATTTTGTCAGTATGCAACGTGAAACACGAAATCTTACTCGCGAAGAATGTGCTGAGGAAGTTTGGAAGTTATTCGTGCCAGAGGCGAAAATACTCGCTACTGAGACTTTCGTTTACCTTTTTTCTTTACATTTTGTTTTTTTGTTGTTGTTAAATTAAGTTCTCCATAAACACATGTTATGCTATAAAATTGTGTTTCTCTTGCAGTAGCTAAGATAAAAGAGTAAATCAAAAAACAAGATGTTATAAAAAGATAAGGCTAGAGTTTGCTTTGAATTATAACTTGATATTGTAACTGTTCAACCCCACAGAGTGTTATAAATTTTATGGAAAAAACACGTTATAATTGTTACACCCGGTATTTATAAAAAAATAAGTTTCTATGCGAATAGAGTAGCACACTAACTTTCTGAAAGAGACGACGTGTCATTCAAAAAAAAATCGTTCAAATCGGATAAGTGGTTTCGACAATAATTAACTTTAAACTTTTGGCTACTTTTTTTTGGTGCGTTAATTTTGCGGCCGAGTGTAGATAGCACACAAAACTTATATATGAAGTTTCAACGCCATACCTCTTTTCGTTTTTGAGATATTCTGCTCACAGGCACACATACAGACCAATGAACAAAAACATGTTTTTGGGTTCAGGGGGCTCTAAAACGTGAAGATCTGTTGAAAACTCGATTTCAAATTTTTGGAGTGAATCCAATACTTCATTTATCGTAAAAGGAATTAATAATTTGTTGCAAAATTTCTGGACTGCACTGCATACATTTATGAAATATCGAAAAAGATTGAAGACCGCCTGACCATGTAATATACGCAACTCAATTACACGGTTGGCAGCCATGTTTAAAAAGCTAAACCTGACCGTATCAGTTATGTGCCACATATTAAAAAATCTGGTGTGATACACGCACACAACTTCCTTTTTTTGCACTTGCGGGACTAAAGTTGGCACTTTAGTCACTTATTTCAAGGACTAAAGTAGCTCATTTAATCTCTAGGGACAGAAGTAATTACTTTAGCCCCTAGGGACTAAAGTAAAAATGTTACCGTATCTATGGTAATCTATGGTAAATTCGGGGTTATCAGGTTAGGTTTCGCGTCAGTTTTGACATAAACTGACGCAAAACCTAACCTGCTAACCTCGAATTTGACATAATTGTGAGCTCTAGTCATAATGATTTACAGTGCCACCAACTTTAAAATTTACCAAAGGCTACTAATTTTAAAATAATTGTAACTAAAATGTCAATAAATGACGTTTAAAAAAACGGGTTTTCGTTTTAAATCTTCCTGCAACGTGAAAAAAATAGTATATGCAACTCGGAGAGAATGCTATTTTGCTTCAGTGCAATTTCTGACTCTCGGGCTTGGCCCTCGACCCTCAGCAAAATAACGCATTTCTCTCCCTCATTGCATAATCTACTATTACAGTGATCTTATAATTAGCCAAAAATTTGTTTTTAATTTTTTAAGCATTTGTAAAAAATCTCAAAAATTACAAATTCTACAAAAACGGTACAAAATAAAGCGTTAGTTGAAGAGACCAATTTTCTCTAAAATTTTAAACTGAATTCAAAAATGTAATAATATACTAGGTGTTCTATTTAAAATAGAAGTTAATAAAAAATAGAAAAAAAAACAAAAGAAACCCATTTTAGAAGTATTCCACTGGAAAATCGCCTATCTCACATCAATACATATTAAAAATTTAATAAAAATGTAAAGTTTGAAAAAAATCATTAGAGCCGTTTCTGAAAAAATCGAAAAAACATGAAAAATTACAAGAGTAAACACCTACTTTCGGTTATGCGATTTTCTTCAAAAGCTTTCTGTCGCATCCACATGGTACACAACACTTATTTATATATATATATATATATATATATATATATATATATATTGCTATGGTACATAGAGAGAGAAAATAATTTAAATATATCGAAAATTAAGTGCAAAGAATGGAATAGTATTCGTATAGTAATCATTGAAAAAGGCTAGGAAATATTATAATGCAAACAACTTAATGTTGCAGGATAACGAATCAAAGTCCTAATATAAAATGTCTAGAGTGTGGCATTCAATTTAAATAATGGTAGTCAAGAGATAGAAAAAGATGTTTTAAGTTGATTATTAAATAAACAAACTTGAAAACTGAAATGTAATAGTATTTTACAGTAGAAGTCCGTTAGGATAGCCTTTACTGCCGAGCTAGAGAATTTGTGAGACGAGCTCGAAGAGCGAGTAGAATAATACTGGCGAGGCAGTAAAGGCCCTAACGGACGTGTACTGTACAATAGTTTTTGTAATACCTACATACAATTCGGTCATATCTATATTTTTCTAATTTATTTTCATCAAAACGCTAGGTTTGTGTAATGACGTTTTAGAATGATTGAGAGTGCGTAGAACGTTGCAACTGTTGTTTATAAATGTCAGTTATTTCCAATTTCGTGTATGGTTGTAAGCAGTTTTAAGTTGTAACCAGCTCGTAACTTATGACATCTGTAGAAAATGATGAAGATATTCCTAAAGACGTTAAGATTCTGAATGAGCAAGTTATTTTAGCGTATGTTCAGGAGTTATAGCAGTCTTTTGCGCCTTCTTCTATGTGGAGTTGAAGGCTTGCTTGCTGCTGGATTTGTGTTACAAACTTCACTTTGACGTTTGGCACACAATTTAGCAGGCCGTGGTCTTTACGGACACTTTTTACGGCCGGGCCGTAAAGAGGTTGCTTACGCAGTAGTAAACAGTCCTTAAAGAAATACTTAACAAGTAGGTATTACAAAAAGTATTTTTCGACTAATAAACTTTAATATACTCTAGCCCAATTTATCTAAGAACTATTTTGGCATGATAAATGGACTATACATGAAATTTACGTGGTACTGAAGTGAAAATATAACTCGACAATGTAAATGAATTTTACATGGTATAACTACAGGAGTGCAAGTAAATACAAAGATAAAATATAACAAGAATGGAGGATCAAGATTATTAATTGGAACTATATAATAAAACATCAGTACGAGTAACGATTTGGATATAATTGATTGGAATTTTAATACAAAGGATTGACGATTGGACGTTCTTTTGGGAGTGTTGACGCTGCTTGGAGTTTCTTTGTGCTGTGCCGGAGGGTGTTTGGACTTGGTGGAGAATTGTCATCTTCCAGCTTAGGACGAGGTTGCTGTTTGGAGTTTTGTCACAACAGACTGGGTCCCATTGAACGGAGATCAACTTCCTGACAACTGAGGGAACATACATGAGGATTTGGATTGTTAAACAACGAGATTATTTTGAGGCTACTCACAGCTGGACAGTTTGAGTCGACAACGTGATGGATGCAGCGAGTTTACAAGTGAGGTGATTAGTGTTTATTTACAGATAGAACAGATAGACAAACATTGTCTACTTTTAAATCCATCGAAATCCTGTGTTCTTCTGTTTGGCAGAAAAGTTGACTGCGAAAATGTAAAATCTTTAGTTCAAATTACAATCAATGGGTCAGTAATACCACTAAAAGAAAATGCCAAAAACTTGGGCCTTGTTTTGGACAATAGTTTTAGATACAGGACTCATATAAACAAATGTATACAAAAAGCATACCTAAATCTGAAGCTACTGTATCCACATAGATTGTATCTAACTAAAGATCAAAAGAAATTGCTGTGTGATGCTCTAGTGCTCTCTCAGTTCTCATATTGCTCAGAGATATACTCACCTTGCTTAGATTATGATTCAGCTGAAAGGGTACAGAGAGTTCAAAACGCTTGCCTAAGATTTATTTATTGTATTCGAAAATTTGATCATATTTCACACAAATTAATAGAAGCTAAATGGCTTAACATGCAGAACAGACGCCTACTACATACAGCGTCATTATATAATAAAATAATTATTAATAAAAAACCGCCTTACCTATACAATAAGATAACATTCCGAACGGATGTACATAATTTAAACTTAAGACACAAGGGTCTTATTACACCGCCACAGCATAAAACTGCTCTTTTTCAACGTTCATTTCAATATAACATCAGCAATATATACAATGAAATACCATATCCGTTAAAAGAATTATCTACTACTTCCTTTAGAAAACATTACTTTAAATATCTTTTAAAAAAGAATTAGTAACATGGTACCTGCTAATATAATACAGCTCTGCTAATATAATACAGCTAGTTGTTCGTATTCATATGGCTTTGCTAAGTAACATTTTATTTAGATTTTAGTGTAATTTTTCTTAGTTAATGTAGGCATTAGTTGTATATAACTGGTCATCTATAATTTCAAGGTTTAGTTGAAAAACAGTTTAACTGAACTGAACCTTGTGATTTTGGTGTGTATAATCTATATATAACTTCTAATTGTGTTCTGTATAACATCTACCCTTCACCAAAATAAATACTTTATTATTATTATTATTATTAACTGAAGGAAACAGGCTGATTCAAGCTACTTGGAAGTTTGAGCGTTGCAGGTTAGTTAATAATAAATACATGCTAATGTTATCTGTAACAAAGAACATTTAAAATAGGTTCATTAAGACAAAGAAAGTCATACTTACGAATTGATTTATGAATTTTATATAATTTGTAAAGGATCTTGATTAGTTATCTGCACAAGCAATTGCAAATGACATAAATGTCAAATTTATTGAAGTTTTAACATAATTCAAATTACAATTAGATTACTTGATATTTCAGAACCTACCCCTGAGTTGAGATACATGCTATTCCTTTTTATTAAGGTTAAAACCAGTATTATTAAATGAACATAAGTCTATAATCATAGCAATATATACAGTATGTCCCCGGATTGAGTTGGCAATAGGTATGATTGACCAAAAATTTTCGAATTGGAATTTCATATTTTGGAATTCCGCCCTGCTTGGTGTGAAACGAATTTTAAGAATATTTTCAGTTTTTGAAAAACAAGTAGGCCTTGACAGGGAAGCGAAAACTATTTTATTTTTAGGTAAACTACCCTTTTTGTTCATGATACGGCAAAATTTAATTAAGAAAAGTTGTTGATAATGATAAATGATGGCTCTATACCACAGAAAGATCTGTCGACTTATAAAAAACTAATTTGTTTAAAAATTGTATTTTATTGTCAGGTAAACTACCCTTTTTGTTCATGATACAGAAAAATTGTATTAAAAAAAGTTGTTTATAATGATAAATTATGGCCCTATAACAAATTTCATAAAGCTCTGTCGACTTAGATTAAACCGTCATTTTGTTTAATCTAAAAAATAACGGTTTAATCTAAGTCGCAATATATTTCTGAAATTTTGTATAGGATCATAATTTCTTATTGTAAACAACTTTTTTTAATACAATTTTGCCGTATCATGAACAAAAAGGGTAGTTTACCTGACAATAAAATACGATTTTCTAAAAAATATCAGTTTTTTATAAGTCAACAGATCTTTCTGAAATTTGGTATAGGGCCATAATTTATCATTATCAACAACTTTTCTTAATTAAATGTTGCCGTATCATGAACAACACGGGTAGTTTACCTGAAAATAAAATTGTTTTCGCTTCCCTGTCAAGGCCTACTTGACTTTAAAAAATCAGAAGTAAACTAAAAATAAGTTTCACACCAAGCAGGGCGGAATCCCAAAATATGAAATTCCAATTCGAAAATTTTTGGTCAATCATACCTATTGCCAACTCAATCCGGGGACATACTGTATATGAAGTTTCAAAGCCATACCTCTTTTCGTTTTGGAGATATTCTGTTCACACACACACACACACACACACACACACACAGAAACAGACCAATGAAAAAAATATGTTTTTTGGGTTCATGGGACTTTAAAACGTGAAGATTTGTTGAAAACTCAATTTCGAATTTTTGGGGTGAATGATGAATCCAATACTTCCTTTATTGTAAAAGAAAGTAAAAGGGGACAGCAAATTAAGTAAAATTACGTTTTGTTTCTTGCTTGTACTCAGTGGCGTAACTTCAAATTTTGGGCCCGGGGGCCGTGATCTTTACCGGGACCCTTAATTGTCAAGTGTAAGTCCTATTCTTGCCAAAGAATTTTTGGTTATCATTTTTCAATTATTTTTTTTAATTCATAAACAGAAACATCAAAGCAAAATGAACAATAGCAAGTGATTTTCTCAAACTCATTGAGACTTTATACGGGACCGAGTTTGCACCTGCCGGGCTTTAAACTTCAGGAGGCCGTTGGGCCCCTGAAGTTCAGGGCCCGGGAGCCGCTGCCCCTTTTGCCCCCTCGGTAGTTACGCCACTGCTTGTAATTGTACACGCCCCTCCCCTCCAGATTGTGCCACATCTGTGTCACACAGAACAATACCTAATCTGGCATCATTTATTGATGACGTAGGCACCGTAACAGCAGATTGTGAAGCGACATCTGTTCAACAATAGTAAAACGATTGCACCACTGAACCACAGAATAATACAGAATGGCCTGTCGGCTTAAGACGGGGACCGCTGCACTTTTTCCTATAAGATGACAGCACCATAGAAACAGAACGGTATTTTAAAATCTGTTAGACGTCGTTCACAATTAAAATTAACCAATTATTTTCATATATATTGTTAGAAAACAACACGCTGAAGGGTGTGATCAAATTTCACCTGGATGTGAAGTCAAATAACAGAAATATTAAATAAATAAGATATAAATATTTGAATTTCTTTTTGGTCCAAACTTGACATGTTAATAGCTTATTCCCTAGATAATGCTATTATAAAACTAATTGTGGAATATAAACCACATTGCTAGACAAATAAACCTAAACGACAGATTTTAGTGCGAGAATTGTGACACTGGAATATGCGTTCGCGATAATAGCTGCCCTAAACTTGGGCAACTGTTTGATAGATGGCGCCGTCAACTGTTGCGTAATACAGTGACTATATACAAGACAGTGTGGCCATACGATTGTTGGCCGCTATTAACAGGCAAATTTGAGCGTAGAGATATACAGTGCCTTTAGAAATAATCGAACGTTTTTGAGTGGTCATTATTTTGGCGCTAGTTATTTTAACTAGTTGATGTTAGCTACACGTGCAGTGTTATTTTTGGACATTGACATTTGTCATTGGCGTTCGTTCGTAGTGCTTTAAGGTGTTACATGAAGTTTACAACCGGTTTCAGTTATGCTAGTTTACAATACAGCTAAATGCCGTATTCCTGTTCCCTGTCTCCAAACCTCCCTGTTTTGTGCTTGGTCTTCTTCCAGGTTCCTCCATGGCTCTCCGAATACCCTCATTCCACGGTTTGCGTGGTCTACCTCTTTTTTTCTTAACCGGCGGCGACCATTTAAAGATCTTCATAAGCCACGTCGTCTCCTCCATTCTCCAATTCTGTCCACAACTGATTCTGGTGCCTCCATTCTGCGTCTTATTTCCTCGTTCGTCACTCTATCTCGTCTCGATACCTTTGCGCTTTTTCGTCCATTTGAACTGTGTTTAGTCTTCGTTTCATTTCCGCTGTTAAGTCCATACCTCACTGCCATAACATAGCACCGACTCTACCATTACTTTACCTATTCTTTTTTTTTGTTTTTGTTAGAGATAGTAGGTATTGTCCCATCAAATTGATTTTAAGCACTTTGTACTATTCGAGTTCTGATCTCTTCTGTTCCCAAACCTTTTTCATCGATTGTATTGTAGCACCGAGGTATTTAAACCTTTCTACTTGTCTTACTGCGACATCTTCATTTATTAAGACTTCATATTGTGCTTTCGAGTTGACTACTAAATACTCCGTTTCCTCTAAACTTATGTTAAGACCCCATTTATCGTAGCACCGACGTAATCTCTTTATCATATATTCCAAGTCGAACGCATCTTGTGCTATTACAACAATAGCATAATTATAAATTGTCACATTTAAATACTGCGCAGAATATTAGTTTTTCAGGGCAATAAATGATAAAATGTGACCCGCTTGCGACGCTAATGAATTATTTGACACTGACAATTTACAGTTGTCAGATTTGAAAGGTTTTATTTTCTTCCATAACCAAATAAACAGGTTCTACCAACCTATTTGAGAACAACTTAAAAGTAACTAAATATTTTGCCTGTTAATGGCGGATATTCGCGTCGACCAATAGCGGCGAAGACATCCCTATGGCCACACTGTCTTGTATATAGCCACTGTATTGCGTAATACAGTCCCTTTATATACAACAGTCTGGCCATATGAAATGTCACTTATGACATAAGACAGAATATGGCCGCCTCCAGTGGCGGGTCAAAAGCAGTGGCGGGGTTGGTGTTGGAAAATTGTTTAATTAAATAAATGCTTAGTATAAGTAAATATATGACTAAATAGTAAAACAAACAATGTCGTATCAATAAGCTATTATAAATTTTATTTACAGTTAGTGCTCACATAAATAATAATAAATCTACAGAATTTAAAGTGATCTCAAAACTAATAAAACAGTGAGTATACAGTCTAATACGCTTAAAATTACTTTTCATAACTTCCCACTTAATTTATATATCCTACATTGTGCATTGCCACAGAAGTACAATTGTATTTGCTTCGTTGTGTATTTTGCTTTTTCGTTTTAGCTATTCTTAAACAAACACTGATAACTTTGGATATAATAAACTTTTCTAATTTATTAAAAGTTGCAATATGCTTTACATGAACAATATGCATTTTATTTATATAAAATGCTTTTATATTTAGATTCTATTCTGACCTTTTATGTTATTCTAATATGCTCGATTAACCTGTTTGACCACAAGCCCCGCTTTTTTATTTCTAGCGATGCTTTTCATCTTAATACCATGTTCAGACCTATTTTTGCATTAAAATGCGCAAGACTCCATTCCTAAAATTTAAACATCGATAAAATCAGTTTTTGGACGGCTAACGTTATTGGTATTTTCAATAGCTGTAGGCTCCGAAGCAGACGATGAGAAAGTAAATAATGTTAGAACAGCATTATCCTTAAGTCTTTGTTGCCACCAACACGTGCTTTTTCACACATACAATCTGCAAAATGCTTTTCACAAATTCTTCAATTTTCTCTATTAATTTTTTTGTACATAAGTTTCATCTGTCCCTATTCCTAAGTTTTCGTTGGCACACATTTTTCAGATTTGCTCTTGCATCCGACTGCACAGCAATACCTCATATCTGAAGAAAATTTTTGAAATTGATAAATTTCTTTAAACCTTGTCAGCTTACCGTTAATAAATTATAGTTCTAGTTGTTTCTAAAAATTATGATCAGTTTTTAACTCTGTACTCGCATTTTGAACGATTTTTGTTGATTGAATGTCAAATTATTTTATTTGAATAAAAGTGACTTTGACATTTTTGAAATTTAAATCTTATTGTCAAAATGACGCAAGACATAAAATGGCGGCACCAATGGGAATCGTGACCATATATGGCCAGACTGTTAACGTTAGTGTATATAAAGCGACTGTATTGCGTAATATAGCCCCTTTATTACAAATGTAAATATAGGGGCTATATTGCGTAACGTCACATGACATGCCTGATGATTTGTGATTGCGATTTTGGTTATGTAAATGGAATCCAGTTTTAGCGGCAAAATTTTGCGCGTTTATCGCAAAATTTGAATTGAAAGCGGTAAAACTGAAATGCGTTTGGCTTATGATGAAAGAATGGGGACACAGTGCTACATAAAACTCATTATCAAGTTAGAAGTTTCGTATGGACATGCAGAGCACGATGGCGGGAAATTTAAACTTTGCAATGTACTGGCAAATGCCTGAATTTATTGATGAAGATAAAATATTGAGAAATACACGTTTGCTTATGAGCATCTTAACGAGACTCCTTTGGTTGCCACAAAACTCGGCTCACCGCCTCATTTTGGCAATCAAACTCGTATCGTGAAGATGCTCATATTCAAACTTGTATCATTAATATCTATAACATACCATTAATGGAAAATAATAAGAGACTTTATAGTCGCATTATAACGCAGAGAAAATAGCAAAAACAGAGAGTATCTATTATTAAAGTACATTATTTTCAATACATCGTCGTTTTCGTTCTCTCTATTGAACAAAAATAGTAATTAATAATAAGTACATAAAAATGCTACAAATTTTAACATAAGCTATGAATTCTAAAGAAAAAATGCTCATTCTATTTATGGTAGTTTCTGATGATAATACTTTCTAGATTACAAAAGTTTTTTAAAACTAAAACGTAAGAAAAATATAAAAACGTAAGATTTACGTGAAAAAAAGAGTTTTTTTTAAAGAAAAACGTAAGAGAAGATTTAAAAAACGAAAGATCCATATGAAAAAAGCGTTTTTTTAAACTAAAACGTAAGAAAAGATTTAAATAACAAAAGATTAACACCAAAAGCGTGTTTTAAGGAAAACCCAAGAATGAGTTTTTTTACAAGGAAAACGTAAGAAAAGATTTAAAAAATATAAGATCCATATGAAAAGAGGGTTTTTAAAACTAAAACGTAAGAAAAGATTTAAAAAACAAAAGGTTAATATGAAAAGCGAGCTTTTTTAAAGGAAAACCTAAGAATGACTTTTTTTACAAGAAAAGGTAAGACAAGACATGAACAAGTGAAAGATTGATTATGAAAGTTTTTAAGCAAAGAATTAAAATAAAGATACATATAAAAAACGATGGACTTGTACGTAAGAAGTACTGTATTAAGAAGAAAATAGAAAGGGTGTTAAGTTAAAAAGAAAAAATAAGTAGAGAACGAACAACGGATCCGAAAAACAGAAGCACATCAGATATTCGATCGAACAGTTCAATTCAAGAGAGAGAGAGAGAGCACTAGGCGCGGGTTATAGGCAGTAAAAACGAACACGAGATTTGCGTGCGCGAGCGACAGAGAAAGAAATGCTCGTACGAGCGTTAGGTAGGTAGCGAGTTCGAAGCCGGTTCAGGAAAACTTTTTTAAAAATCCTTCAAAGTGCGTATGCACATACATAACCCGTGTCATCTAGAAAACTGAAATTGGGCGTCGCAGAAGCTTACTCTTTGTCAAATTCGATAGCAAGGGCAATGTGCACTTCCAACAATTTAAAATATCGAGCGGGCCACTGGCCGAAGTCCGAGAATAGCGAAATATGCGAGCGCAGAATGAAACACGAAACCAGCAAACACGCGGGGGCGGCTACAAAGCGATAAGGATAACAGCCGTTCAGGCGACACATCAGTTCTTGGAAATGCACGCAGTAGTGCCTCTGTCTAAAACTTTAGCGCCCTCTCTTTGATAGAAGCGGGAACGATACATCTGCTACCATGGCCAGCTTCATTCTACCCGCTGACGGGTAGCGGAACAGATGAAGCTGGCTATGCTGCTACCCAAATTCATTTATTAGAGTTATTTCTTATACTACCGCCCTCTTGTGCTGTTATTTCGTAATTCGTGTGGAAATTAAAATTAAAATCGAGTCCCCACTACTACGGTCCCGCTCTTAAAATCAGTTAGTTTTTTCTTTGCGCATGCGCGAGTTCTGGTGGTGTGCAGTCAGCTGTTTTCCATATTTTACACGTGTACGTGTGGTGGTCAAGGACCCCTTATAAGAAGGTTATCTTTTTTTGTGCAAGTGCTTTTAAAATATTAATTTAATATGAGTGCACAGAAAACATCTATTGGTGGCACATGGTGTACTGCGCATTTCTATATAAATTGCATGGAATTTAAACGTACAGATTATTTCTGTTCAGTTTAAAATTTAGGCGCATAATTTTAAATTTACCGCCTCTGCACACCATTAGAATCATGGCGAACAACTTCAAGGTCACAAAAATTGAGTATGCTGACATCAAAAGCGCCGACACAGAGAGGCCATTCTGATTTAGGGTATTATTCTGTGACTGAACCTTCAATTTCATGGTATTATTTGCGAACATATCACGCGATATTTAACAAAGTATATCTACGTAAATAATTTTAATATTGGGCTGAAAACAACTCACACCGTACAGGCATGTATGTAGATTAGGAATAATCAATAAAATTGCAAATATATTCCATACTTCCTACAAAACTGGCGAAAAACTAGTAGCATGTTTTCCTATTCTTAATTTCTTAAGCACTTTTAAGACAAGGTACAAATGATGATCTTTCGTCTCCTAAATGCCAGCCTTAAGAGTATCAATGGTATATGCTACAAGTATCTAAACGTACCTAATAATTTCAACACTAACTAAACCGACAATATTCCAAATACGAAGCCCTACAAGTATAAATACGACTAGATATGCGAAAGGTTTAACAAAAAAAACTAGTGTTCTCGCAAAACAAGAATTTAAATTACAGCAACAACCATTTGTTGTTTAGTTTTTTTGTGTGAAATGTATGCCCTTCTGTGACTAAGTTCACTTACAATTTCGAAATGCATAAACTATAAATTGTCAAATCAATCTAAATAGTTATTTAAGCATCAAGGAAAGTACGTAGCTTTTACCAGTCGAGAACGAGTTTGCCAGCCCGAGCGAGCGAGGGCTGGCAAAGTTCGAGACTGGTTATAGATAGTTACTTCCCGAGCATGCTTATAACATTTTTCTCCATGCCCAACAAAAATTTGAATAAAACATCCTATTCAATTTACCACCATCTTTAGGCCTATTACGTTGGGCCATTCTGTTCTGTTACACAACCCGCACCTGCCTTCACTTGCCGCCGCCTGACCAAAGAAGGGGGCCCTCGGTGCTCCTCCCCTCTCCAAGGGGGCCCTGGGGGCTCCGCCTTTCTCTAAGGGGGCCATCGGGGCTCTGTCCCTCTCCAAGGGGGCCATCGGGGCTCCGCCCCTCTCCAAGGGGGCCCACGGGGCACCTCCCTCTCCAAGGGAGCCCTCGGGCCTCCGCTTCTCCCCAAAGGGGCCCTCGGGGCTCCGCCCTCTTCCAAGGAGGCCTCGGGGCTCCGTCCCTCTTCAAGGGGGCCCTCGTGGCTCCATCCCTCTCCAAGGGAGCTAACGAGGCTCCGCCCCTCTCCAAGGGGGCTCTCGTGGCTCCGCCCCTCTCCAAGGGGGCCGTCGAGGCTCCGCCCCTTTCCAAGGGGGCCCTCGGGGCATCGCCCCTCTCCAATGGGGCCCCCGGGGCTCCGCCCATCTCCAGGGGGGCCCTTGGGGCTCCGCCCCTCTCTTAACAAGTTTTTAAATTTCAAATAGGTTCGGATCAGTTAAGTTCAAACCCGTTCAGATCACTTATAGAACTAAAATTACTGTAATAACACGCAATTCACTTACTTCCCTTGGGGAGTAGGTACTTACTTCCCCAATGTCATGACAACCAGTAAACAAACAGTAAAATCAGCTTACCTGCAATGGATATGTCAAAGTAAGTGTAACTTACTAGATGGGCATGGAGAAAAAATTATTTTTAGCATTAACAACACATTTGGGAAAATAGTCTTAACTAACACCTAGGGCAGGGTAGCCAGAGAACGTCAGGTGCACGATCGCACTGTGATAATGGGAATAAAATTTACGTATGGTTATTACCAGTTGCAGGAAAACAGTAAGACGTCTCGAAAACTAGAGAACACAAGATCTTGTTTTCTATCCCGATTACAGTTCTAATACTTTCTAATAAAAATAAACACATAGTTAACGTAGGCTTTAGTGGAAATTAAATTCGGTTTGATTAAACAACGTACCTCAAGTGATGTCAATGCCGTAGAATGTAGAATGTGCAATCAATTTAAATGTGTGACATCGGGGCACACAACAATAACCGGTGCAATATTGCACGGGAACGAGAAAGCTATATGGTGAAACATGCGAATCGGCAAAACAATTCAAACACGAAGCGACCTGCAGGCAAAGTACCCTGCTTTTCATTAGGTCAGTAGAAAACTTATCGTTAAAGATTTATTTTTCATCAAATAAAATTAGATTTAGGAGATTTATAATTAAGCATATTATAAATTGAGTACACTACCTTAATATCGTAGAATCTCGGCATTCAGTCCAATACCACGATGAACAATTCTGCGTCGATGGAATGTTATGGCTTATGGGATGAAGAACTACATCGCCCTGTGGTGCACAAATTTCCAACAACAAAAGTGAGATTTTACAGGAACACGGAACTGATTTGGCATGCGGTTACAAGGTTCCTAACAGCTGTATGTAGTTTTTGTTTCCTCTCACAACTAACCAGTCTGTACTTCCTCGAATATAGCGGGTAGAAAATATTATTAGGGCGTATAGAGTCCCTTACTAAAAACGCTACAAAATATAAAGGAATCAGAATTGAAAAAAAGCATTTAATGCAGTACTGTAAAAGAGGTCACAATAAAACAGTTCATACCTTGGTGTTATCGAGCTGTATTTTCACGGCAAAGATCCCCATGCGGGTAAAATCTATTTAGTATAATTCATACAGATCTTAATTGAGGCATCGATTCACAAATCCAAAATAAAGGCTGTAATAGTAATCGTTCAACACCTATTAGCGTGAAAACTTAAAAGTGCCATCGGTTCGAGAATTCCACAACTCTGGTCAAAGATAACGCCCGAAGACAGCCGGAGGTCGGCGCCCAAGATATCAATTTTAATTTTGAAATTTAAACTGACCAGGCAAGGGCATGCTATCAAAACGCATCACTGTAAAGTTGGAAAATTTGCACCGTAACAATTGGTTATCAACGTTTGAAGAAAAAATACTATAAATGTTATTCGGAGCAAAAGTATCTTTATGTGGCTTGCAACCTCGGCAGATAAACCGTCCAGATACGCCACATAAAGTATAACTTTTGCTCTTAATAACATAATATACTATTTTCTACTCATAACATTAAAATCAGTCATTTTGACATTCATTCCGGTAGTTGAAATCGCATTTCAACCACTATAGATTGAAATGTTCGGACTACCGGAATTTCAAACTGTTTGACATTCAATTGGTGACAAGAGAAATGTCTAAAAGGCATTCATTAGTTAAAATGAGTGAAAATTCGTAGGAAAAATAGTATATGCAACTCGTGGTTGATAAAATTTCAACGTCTCAACGTTGAAAGTTTATTTCAACCACTTGTACCATAATATACTAATTATCTACAAGTGCTTTGATAAGGACTTCTTTATTACGTCATTCATTTGAGACTATTTCCGTTAGGTAATGAAGCCAATTACACCACTAGTGGTGTAATTCGCTTCATTACGGAAATAGTGATAAAATTGACATTTTCATACTAAAATATTTTTGAAAATTACAGATCTGAAATTTTTCTTAAAGCACTTTTCTTAATTTTGGGCAGTTGTAAATAAAATTGGGTAAATTATACGTGGGATAGAGCATATTACAGTAACTCGTGTGATTACAGATGACGTCATCTACAATTTGTCACTTGAAAATCCTTAAATGTCAAATTACATTCACTGTGAAACATACCGTAGAACTTTAAACCCAACTACAGATTTTTTCAGTTTACCAGACGCAGATTCAAACGAGGAAGACCCTGACGAACCCGTAAATTATATACAGGGTGTCCCGCGACATGAAGGCCGTAGCTTAAGGGTGTGTTGCTGAGGTATAGTATGACATTCTATTTTCTTTCTACAGCAAGAACTGTAACAATTTAAAAAAAAAATAAGAAAAGTCAATCACATTTTAAAATCTCAGTAGCTAGATTGGGTTGCTAGGGTAATACGAAATTTGTAATATTAATTTAAATAAAAATTAAAAAATTAGAGTACGTTATCTACCCTTTATGTTAAAGTGCTACTTTATCTACCCTTGCTGTTAAAGTAACACTTGATCTTTTGTTTTGAGTCGATTAAAACACACTTTAACATTTGCTATAGAAAAAAAAATTATATGCCACACGTAAATAAAGAGATTTAATCCATTCGGGTAAATTATTAAAGTTTTCTCCTTATGGATAAAATGCCTCTTTATTCACTTGTACCACACATAACTATTTAAAAACACTAATCGTTAAATACCATAGTGTATAAAGAGAAGGTGAAGGATCTACCTATTCCGTGAGTGAACGGATGTAGTCCTGTCAAATGGTGCTCAAAAAGGGCGATTAGGGGAAAGTTTTGCTGGAGGTTTAATATTTGGTTTCTATATGTTTTTTGGGCCGCTGTATACGAATGTCAGGTTTGCCAACAAAAATTTTGACCGGAAACACGTTTTTTTTAAGCAAAGACGATGTAAAAAACCGATTTTTTTCTAGTTTTTCTAAAATTACCCGAAAGCTATCCATTTTTCGTAAATATTGAACCTATATGAAATGAAAGAAGATAAAATTTCCTACATTTTATGTAGTTGAGGTTTTTTTCTCCGACCAATCGTTCAGCCGCGAGAGCACCGCGAAGTTATAGTCCAGTCAAATGGTAAAAAATAGGGGAAAGTTTTGGTGGAGTTTTGATATTTGGTTCCTAAATGTTTTTTGGGTCGCTGTACGCGAATATCATGTTTGCCAGCATTTCATTTATAAAGATTCATTTCATATACCATTTTTGATTTACGAAAAATGGATAGTTTTCGAGTTACTTTGAAATAAACTGGGATAATTCCCTTTTTTTGCTTTTAACACCTAATTTCGCGGCGCTCTCGAGGCTGAACGATTTATCAAAAAAAAAACCTCAAGTACATAAAATGTAGGAAATTTTATTCTCTTTCGTTTCATATAGGTTCAACAATTACGAAATTGGATAGTTTTCGAGTAATTTTAGAAAAACAAAAAAAAACTGTTTTTTACACCGTTTTTGCTTTAAAAAACGTGTTACCGGTCAAAATTCCTGTTGGTAAACCTGGTATTCGTGTAGTTCAGCGACCAAAAAAACATATAGGAACTAAATACCAAACCTCCACCAAAACTTTCACCTATTTTCTACCATTTGACTGGACTAATGAGGTTCCGTTAACGCTCGAACTTAACACAAATTCCAGCAGATGACAGGGCATGACATACTCCGTATTTTTGTACAAGCTTATATGCAGTGTCAGTAAATAGTACACTGTGTATCTAGGACGAAAAGCGCAACATTCCCAGACGACTGTGAATATTGTTGGGCGAGGCGAATGCCGAGCCCAACAACACAGGAGTCTGGGAATGTTGCTTTTTGTACAAGATACACATACTATTTTTCCGCCGATCGATAAGAGTAATTTAAAAAAATGGGAAATAGTACTCGAATATTCCCTGCCTAGGCCGGGAATATTATTCCTGTACAGTTTTATTGTAAATTACCTAGCAACGGCTGATATAATGGAATGTTTGACTTTGCTCAACAAAATTTTATCAATAATGTGTCAGTTCTAGTACGATTGGCGGAAAAATTGTTTAATTAGCAGTAGAAACTAATTATTCAATTGAAGAAATGGTGAACAATAAGTGCTTTGTACCCAGAGATGTGGTAAATATAGATTCAAACATGCCACTGCAACTGTGTTACTACATGTATTATATAAACACAAACACACTTTTAACAAGCTGTCTCTTTCAAATGCACCTAAAATTCGTGGTGGTCCACAGTCTCTCTCTTTCTAAAAGGTACCTAATGTTTGATTGGTTGCTAAAGCAGAGCGGTAAATTTAAACCGTCTTTCAGAACCACTATCCACCTCGCGAGAAGAGTATCATCTTGCTAGTCGTTAAATTTAAAAACTCAAAACCGAACGACGATCGAACATTTAAATCTCCCTTTGTCGCCCGAACGGCTGTTATTCTTATCGCTCTGCAGCCGGCCCCGCGTGCTTGCTGGTTTCGTTTTTCATGCTTGCGCTCGCATCTTTCGCTATTCTCAGACTTCGGCCGTTGGCCCGCTCCATGTTTAAAATTGTTTGAGGTGCACGTTGCCCTTGCTATCGAATTTGTCAAAGAGAAAGCTTCTGCGACGCCCAATTTCAGTGTAAATAAACGCAAATATGACAACTGACAACTGTAAATATGGTGATTGTAAACACACAAGCTACGCGAGTTCAGAAGTACGTTTAATATTGTGATGCTCATGCACTGCCCCGGTAACGCCCAGGTACCACTTAGAGGGAAAGAGACGATGTTTGTACAAACATTTACAATAATACGAAAAGAGACAAAATGAAAATCGTATGTTGTACATGTTGAAACATAAGTAGGTTAACTTTATGGAGTCGCGCCATTCCTAGATTCGACCGCCCTTTGATGAAAATGACTATGTTTGCGAAAAACATTTTAAGCAAGAAGATATTATTAAGTACTGGAAAGGTGCAGATAATATTATGATTGTAAGTAAACGGCTTACTATTATTTCTTATTGATATGAAAGTTAACCAGGCGTGGTTGTAAATTTCGCGGTAAATTTGTAGTGGCAAATATGTGTGCAATAGATGTATGATTAGTAACTCATTATCTATCTAATCGCTTATTTAAAAATCTTGATATTTTCACACACTAGAATTATATCAATTATTTTTAATTATCTTTCTTTGACAGACTTTCAGTGAAAAATAATTATATTCTGTTTGAACATTTACTTTATGTACACAATTTTGTTGCATATGTCTCTTATTATTCTTCTTAACATAAAATTTCGGCTTAGACCGCGTAGTATTTGTATATGAACACCCAGCAGTTTTTGGCTTAATGTGCCTTGCACCTTGTGAAGTCGAGCAAAAACCCGCGCGATGGTCATGCTCTTTGGTGGCTCGTGCTGTTTGAGTATCTTGCGAACGAGGATACTTAGGCAGATTTGGGCGTTTTGCTGTTTGTGCATCCATATTCACTAACGTTTCGCAAGACTTTGCAGCTTGCATCATCAGAGTGAAAGTGCCGTATTTGCCTAGTTTCTTTTGATATTTACGAACCATCTGGAAAAAATTTGTAAAACAAAAACGTTCAGTTTCTACTTGGAAAACTTTCCCCTAATCCCCATATGAAACGACACTGGAAATACCACAATTTTAATAAAATGCATCAACCATTTTAATAATAAAAGAGGTTTAGGGGACTAAAAACATTTTTTTTATGAGATCTACTTTGCCACAAGAAGACATCAGTTCATTCAAAAAATAACACAGGGCTCCCCTTTACAACACAAAGATCTTGCCGGTTCATTATTCTAAGTCAGATGTTAGGTTATGGATATGCGTGGGTCAAATACACATAAATATTAACCGATCGTCTGTGCAAATAAACGAATTTTGAGGTTTCGGTAAATCTGCATTTCGGAATTTTAGAATGTATAGTGTTTTATGCAAACTTACCTTTGTTTATGAAAATTAACACGTGAGCACAACCACCATTCTGTGTTAGACTGACTCATAGATAAAGACAAGACTGACTTGAGCGGGCAAAACTGGCAAGCACGTTACAGGTTTTCGATTGTGCATTTTAATACAGCAGGAAGTTGTGATCCACTTTGGCCCAGGAAATCCACTTAGCCCCGGTTGGCGGTGTTGTATTCCATATGTCAAATATTTAAATTTGCCTCCATAAATAATCTACGTGTCAGTATTAATCAATAGATGTCTCTAGGGGGTGTTCCCTAGGTGCAGGCCATAGTATTTAATGTAGTTGGCCGTGTCCCTATGTGCAGGCCATAGTAATTTAGTTGGCCGTGCTAAGAGTTGGGCAAACACCGATATACATTTTGATTGGTTTGGATCACTTTTTGCAAGGCATGTGTGATAAAAGTGCTGTTTTTACATATTTTGTAACTTGTTACGACCGATAGTTTCACACATGTTAATCTAAATCTTAACTAAATTGTCGGTATATTCCTAATAGTCGGTTCTAGAGATCCTATCGAAGGCAAGTTAGCAAGGTTGGTTCCCATAACCTCTTTGTTCGACATATGTCAAATATCTAATTTGGATCAAAAATGTATGTCAAATCAGGCTGTTTGCCCAACTCTTAGTAAACTATATACAAGACTCGAGGTTAGCAGGTTATGTTTTGCGTCAGTTTGTGTCAAAACTGACGCAAAACCTAACCTGATAACCTTGAATTTGACATAGACTTAGTGTCTTGCCAATTTTAAGTAAAGTTTTGGATTGCCAACAAACGTCACGTTGACGGAATTGTGCTACAAATCTCAAAGTGACGCATATGACAGAGGAACAAACATGGCGGACGTGGCGGTACTCTCCTACATACACTGGCTCTGTTTTCTATTACAGTGTCTTTATATAGACAGTGGCGACAATGGGGTGTCCTATTTTTGATTGGCTTCCTAGATCACGTGGTTTTAGCCGCCATGTTTAGGCTAAATCACCTGTGGTTCGTGTTATACTTTTGGCAGTACTGAAGTGTATTGTCAGTCTATGTCAAACTCGAGGTTAGTAGGTTAGGTTTTGTTTGTTATTTGACACAGACTGACGCAAATCTTAACCTGCAAATCTCAAATGTTTTTAGTACTGCCAAACGTGAAACACGTATCACAGTCGACTCTGATTACGGATTTAAATGAGCACCCGTTAGAAATTTGCCTAAATATGGCGGCGAGGGTATGGCTTAGTTGTATTGTCGCCACTGTCTATATAAAGGCACTGTATTCCCTATTAGAGTCTCTATATTCCCTCTGTGCAGGCCATAGTATTTAATTTAGTTGGCCGTGTCTCTATGTGCAGGGTCCCGAGTGGTGTAGCTTGAACAAGCGTCCACGTTCGATCAGCAGAGTTAAGCAACGCTGTCTCTGGTCAGAACTTGGATGGGAGTTCCACGGCTGCACTTCTCGGCGCCTCGTGGTACGGCTATCACGGAAAAAAGTTGGTCCCGGCGGTCATACAACATCATGACAGTCGTTAGTGGGGTTGGAAGTCCTCATAACTGCACAGCGACGCCTATAATTGGCCTAACGGCTGTTGGCTGAGTGCGAATTAAATAAATAGTAATTTAGTTGGCCGTGCTAAGAGTTGGGCAAACACCGGGATACATTTTGATTGGTTTGGATCACTTTTTGCAAGGCATGTGTGATAAAAGTGCTGTTTTTACATATTTTGTAACTTGTTACGACCGATAGTTTCCCACATGTTAATCTAAATCTTAACTAAATTGTCGGTATATTCCTAATAGTCAGTTCTGGAGATCCTATCGAAGGCAAGTTAGCAAGGTTGGTTCCCATCCATAACCTCTTTGTTCGACATATGTCAAATATCTAATTTGGATCAAAAACGTATGTCAAATCAGGCTGTTTGCCCAACTCTTAGTTCTCTCAGGATCTCTATTCCCTATGTGCAGGCCATAGTATTTAATTTAGTTGGCCGTGGCTCTACATAGCCGTTCCAATCCACCTAAACCAGTTCTGAGAAAGTAGGCCATGGGTGCTCCCCGTTGTGCCATCTATTAGACACTTTAACAAGTTAATGACAGTCGACGTTTTCGAAGTTTGATTGTCGAAAAGGTTATTTTTTCCCATTTGAAATTCAAATATGTGCTAAAAATGAAAAAAAGTTGTTTAATTTGCAAAAATAAAAATTCGCCCTTCTTCCAAATCCCAGAAAATTCTTTGGTTAGGCCTGCGTGGATCAACTGCTTAGAAAATTGCGGTAATTATTTCGTGAATTTGATGAAAACAATAATTTCTAGATTTTTCGGCAACTTTAATGGTCAAAGTCAATTAATTAAGGACCGCCTTCACACTGAGATTTCTCATTTAAAACATCCTGCAGGAAGACTGTGCTCGTTAATCATTGAATGACATGTCCATCAAACAAAAAATGTATTACAGCAGATTTGAAGAATGTACAGTCGCGGCCAATAAAACCGGGACAGTTTCTTTGACCTAATTTTCGAAATGCGAAAAGAAGTGCTGACACTGACAATTCTAATTAATAAATGTCTTCAAAAGTCATTGTTTAGTTCTGAATAATGACTTTTGATGACATTTATTAATTAGAATTGTCAGAGTCAGCACTTCATTTGAATTTTGAAAATTAGGTCAAAAAACTGTCCCGGTTGTTATGGCCGCGACTGTATTTATGGCCTGAATTTGGCACTAGGTTTGACGTCTACCACGCAAGCGCAGAAAACCCCCGAAAAGCAGTGGTTTCCACACAAATGATAGAACATTGTGTACTACGTACACACAAATCTTAAACTACAGCTAACCTAAAGTTATAGCTCCCATACCAAAAGATTCACGTATATGTGTGTGGACTGGGGACGCTATATTGAAGTTTAGCCACTTGTACTTCTATACTCGGGCCGCCGAACAGATAGAGTGGAGCAGGCAACCCAAATAACATATTACAAAGGTCACTTGATAATATTTTAATTATAATTACTCAAAAGGATCGGAGATGCCGACCCTTGTAATTAGAACTAATTTCAATAATTGTCATTAAATAACTTTTTGAGGTTATGATGCAAATAGAAATGTCGACCAACTTAAAAGTCAAGCCTGACATTTGCGCACTTGTAATTAAAAATGTTTAAGCCTGTGGCCTGGCTCTTCCTAAATCTCATTATTGGCTGCGGCGTCGAAACCAAAACACGTTGCCCGTGATATGGTTAAGTTTGTAGCGTTTTTTCTTTGGAGTTCCTTTATTCAACCATTTACAATGACTAAATTGTGCATCTCTACTGCTGTTTTCACAGTTACATACAAGTATAAAATATTGACTTGTAAAGTAGTTTCTTAAGGAACTTTTAATTATTCATAGAGCTGCCTGCATTATGGGTAACCGTAAGAAACTAATTCGTAGTCAAGAACGTGAAAGAATCTATAGCGACTATTGCAATTTTACTCAGTCGTTTTGCAAGAATGGCTGACTAAAGCAACCGATGTTGGCTTAAATACAGTTAAGCGAATTGTTAAAGGAGCCTAACAAAGTGGCGAAAGAAAATTTACTTCTCCAAGAAAACAAATTACTAAACTTACCCCAGGTCTTCTTTCGATCAATATAAAGAAGAAGTAATCCCAAGTGTGATCTATAACTTTGCCATAAAAAGACACCTACAATGAAAGCTGTATTCGAAGTCGAATAAAATGAAGGGGGTGTTAATTTCACTGAGAAATTACATTCCTTTAGGCGATTGGTACATAAAATGGGTTTTCAATAAAGAAAATGTCAAGACAACAGGCACACGTTCTAATAGAGAAGAAAGAAATTCCAGCAAATTGTGTTGAATTCTTAAGATAAAATATAAAGCCTGTTAGAATATTCGACCTCGTTAAGTCTCTATTGTCATTAATCCCACTATAGGGTGTTATTAGTGAACTTGGGCTAAAAATATTCTATTTAAAATTTCACTGGATTCGGCCCTGCACTAGTTATATTCGAATTTGTTCCGACGGGTGATGAAATGCTTGCGCCTCGCATATTTATTTCGCGACCGTGAATTCCTTCTTTGATTTCGTATTGTTGACATTGTATATGAGCGCCCCAAATTCTGTGCATCGCTTTTGTTGCCCTTGAAATTAGTTCTCGGGACTACGTCGTTTATGGCAAGCAGTGCCGGTTAGTTTCAAATCTTCGAATTACAGCGATAAGCTATTCTTTGTTAGATGGTCAAGTCCGTTTTGTATTGCAGCTTCGGCGATTTGTTTTCTGCCTAATGTAGTTAAGCTCTCAAATGAATTCTTTGTTGTCACACATTTAAACATCGATTTCAGAACCTAAATATATTTCGTGGTATTCTTTAGGAGCCGCGCTGGTAAGTTGATACTTAAGGTCGAAAACTCTCCATACGTGGCATAGTGAGTGCATTGGAACCCTTATCTTGTTTTCGCCTTCCGGGGCTTCTGGGAACTTTGTTTAATTTTGCCAATTCAGCAATTGCATCACCCGTTAAAGCCTTCTTTGTTGTTTGCATTTTCTCGCCTATGCATTTTACGTCCAGCTTTGGGACCATTGGAAATAAGTTTCGATAAACCCTTAGTTAACCATACATATAAAATTATTAGTTTCGGAGTTCAAAGCTTTCTTCTAATAGGCCCGCGATTTTAAATCTGCGAGCTTCGGGGCAATCAGTATTCGACACTCACAGAAGTCAGTTGTGTGAAGTTTCGCACCCCCCCGGCCTTCGGAAGCCGGGGATTGCGCTGTTTTGCGCTTAGTGGTTTTGGAGAATCTCGTGAAGCCACTAACTGTTCTTGTGGATTTTTGAGTGCAGTCCGAGCCTTTGAAGTTATCATTTTGTGAGTGTTTAAACGTTCGCGCGGCGAAGCAGGTCGTGGAAAGTGAAGTTAAGTAACCGGCGTTGTTACGATAGGCAGTGGCGTCTCATATAGTTCTGCTTCCCGGGGGATGCTTTTGGCTTTTGTTTGCCGATTTGTTAAGAGACGTCATCTTGAAGCCTTCAATAACTTTTCCTGTTCAGTGTGGAAAACCATTGCTTTATGCAAATTTAAGTATCAACGCCGTGCTAGAATTAAATAGAGTGCTCGCCGCGGGGGACTCGTTTTCTGTCATTTTGCTGGCTGCCGTTCTTCTTCTACCACCTTTGATGGGGTCCTGCCCAACCGGTCTGCCCTTCTTGGGGTTTTTCGCAACACCACCACGTTCACCCAAGCTTCCACGAGTTCAAGTCCATCTGTAGTCAATAACGACATGCTTCCAGCTACAAGGTAAATTATTTGTATTTTGTTGCGCCCAACTGAAGTGATCGGGAAGTGTCGAAAAAAGCGACGCGTTCGGCGCTATATTAATTAAGGAACATTGCGTACGACCATTTTATTTGATCATTTTGTACAGGGGCTTGACTCCTGTCTTGTTTTTCTTTTGTGTACTAATGCTTACTGGTTAAATGTAACGTAGATGCTAAGGTAATTTTGCCTGGGGTCCCCGATATCTCATGTAGGATTTATCTTTTGTATACCATTTAAATTCACCTCTAGGTGATCATCTCCAATGTAAACTGTTTTGTAATCGTAATTCCTTTCAAATAATAAAACTGTTAGCCAGTTTGCCCTTTTAGTGAATTTTGAACTTTTCTTGTTTTGTTTGGGTCTTAAACCAAGTCAACAGAGCAGAGGCCTGATGTATTTTAATTGTAAAGCTGAAAGCATGTCCCTTTGATAAGCGAGCCCCGAGATCTGGGCCATTTAGTGTTCTTTTGTGTGTCTTTAGTGACGGTGGCCTTGAAGGTAAGTGATTTAACGACAAGGTCACCCGGCTACTCGGAGGAGGCTTGGTAAACAACAGGCTAAGGTGTTCAGCAACGTACCTGCTGGACTTCTGCATAGGCTACGTGTATTGTTCTTGGTTCTAGACACGTCAGCCACCCCTAATCAGAACCAAGTGGCGCTCAGGCATTTCCTTTTCTTTTAAGCAAGCTTTAGGGTAAGTACCCCGTCGGTTTTTCTTTGTACTCTCGAACCACGCCTTCCCGACTGAGCCAAGTGCGAGGAATCGGAGCCACGAAATCTGCTCCAACACATTAAGATCTGTTCTTTTTAGTAAAGCCGGCGAACCCTGTAGTTTGTACCCGATTGTTGACAGTGCTCTTGATCAATGTCGATCTGAGCATTTAATACCGTAACAGATAAACTGGCTATCCCAACGTGTGGCTTTGTTTTTGTCGATAACGCCTTTAGGGCATTGTTTTTGTGTTTCTTTTCTTGTCATACAGCTTCATTTTAGTCTTTGGCATCAACGTCATATAGTTTTTTCCAGTATTTTTTATGAAAACTTGACTTTTTAGGACTTTGAAATTTGGAAACGTGTTTTTTTCATATTAGGACGCGTATTCTATTTGTTTTCTTTTAGTAAATGAGTTCCTTGCTACCCCTTTGACACACCAAACATTGTTTTTCCCGGAATTTTTCGCGGGATTTTTGTGTTTTTTCGTGTTAAACATTTCAACATTTTCTTTTCTGTGCTAAGGCACATTTTGGAGCCATTCTTTTTGGTGTTAATCGTTTCTTTTAGTATGGATCATTAAGCAAACCGTGTTTTTTTGTCTTTTTCGTGAAAACTCTGAAATTTTTGAAAGGTCTCGAACTTTTTTTGAATTCATTTATTGTTGATTGTGTTTAGCCTTCAGCTAGTTTGAAATTTTATTGTGCTATTCTGAATTTAAGTTGAAGTTAGTAAAGTTAATCGACATTGACGCATTTAGATTACTGATGTTGACTTTTTTTTGTTGTCATCCTTTGATGTGGTGCCGCGTTGTTGTTCGTTGACGAGTTGGAAATCATTTCGTTTTCCTTATTCTTTATTGGTTCGTTGTTAGGATGTGGTTTGTGTTGGTGTGTTTGTGAGATCCGCGTATGCGAATTTTTAAGGTCTCTCAAACCATCTTAGTTGGATTGGCGTAGTATTTTTTTGATTGACTCCTATTTCGTTTTCATTTCTATCGTGTATCGCCCAACTTCGTTTGCTGGTTTCGTCGCGTGCATCAACACCTGTTGTAGTGTCGTGTACACTTCCTGTCGTACGTTTTTCATTTATTGACTTAGTAGTTGACCATGTTGAAGTATGTTGCGATTTAGTCGCCTGTTGTTGTTTTGTTTTAGTGACTTCTAGGCCAGCGTAAAATTTTCTTGGGATTGGCGTTTTGTACCGTTGCTGTCCACGCTCTGAAGGTTGAGGTGGGGCAAATTCTGCTTTATTGCACATCTGTTTGAAGACGCCGCTTAAGTAATCCCGCTTGTGTTCTCGTGTAGTATGAGAGCGTTGCATCTTTGCAGATTCTGGTTACGCTGTGCCATTCCGAAGCTTGGAATAATTCTTTTTCGATCGAGACTCCATCGTTCCGTTATTTATTGACGATCTGTCGTCACCTACCGAATTTTCTTTTGATGACTTTAGGTCGTCACGTATTGGTTCTGCCCTTTGGATTTTGGGAGAAACAATTTCGTTGTTAGCTTTTGAGCTTCGTGCGTCAGTCATGCGCAGGCTGTTCGCATGTTGTTTCTTTAGTGAAGTTTATGTTTGACATTTATTGGAGACTTTGTTTTTCCGGATTTTCTTTTGGTGTTCGGTGTCGGAGTCATTTTCGGTCTCGCATTTTGCGAATTTATAGACGACTTGGCTTTCGGCATCGTCATCGATTGAGGATTTCGGTGGACTTAGTTTTCTTTTATATTACTCCCGATTATTGACCATGCTTGACAGTTTCTGTCACAACCTTTTTGTCCTTTCTTTCCCTGTTGGTGTTCCTGCTGTGGGACTCACACAATGCGCTGATTCCGTGACGCGCAGCGTGCCCTCTTCAGATTAGCCTTTGGGGTTAGATCTTGGACTTCTTCTTCTTTCTTTTTTTATGTGTTTGTAGTCCTTACAAATATTCCCCGAGTTCCCTTGGTCGGTTGGACGGAATTGTGCTCGGGCGTAAGACGTTCCCCGATTTTGACAATCCCGCATTAATGACTTTTCCCGGATATGACATTTATTATTGAAGTTTTCGTATTTTCCACCGGCGTAACCGGTCTTTTGTAACTCTTCTTCCTTCTCACCCTGTCCATTGACGCTATCCGTCATCGCGTGGTTGGGATCCTGAGTAGTGACGGCTATCTCAATCCGCACCTCAAGTTAAGCGAATCTTCTAGCAACTCTCTCGGTCGTCTCAAGGACCAATTTGGGAAATTGATCTCTAGTAAGGGGGGTGTTAGAATATTCGACCTCGTTAAGTCTCTATTGTCATTAATCCCACTATAGGGTGTTATTAGTGAACTTGGGCTAAAAATATTCTATTTAAAATTTCACTGGATTCGGCCCTGCACTAGTTATATTCGAATTTGTTCCGACGGGTGATGAAATGCTTGCGCCTCGCATATTTATTTCGCGACCGTGAATTCCTTCTTTGATTTCGTATTGTTGACATTGTATATGAGCGCCCCAAATTCTGTGCATCGCTTTTGTTGCCCTTGAAATTAGTTCTCGGGACTACGTCGTTTATGGCAAGCAGTGCCGGTTAGTTTCAAATCTTCGAATTACAGCTATAAGCTATTCTTTGTTAGATGGTCAAGTCCGTTTTGTATTGCAGCTTCGGCGATTTGTTTTCTGCCTAATGTAGTTAAGCTCTCAAATGAATTCTTTGTTGTCACACATTTAAACATCGATTTCAGAACCTAAATATATTTCGTGGTATTCTTTAGGAGCCGCGCTGGTAAGTTGATACTTAAGGTCGAAAACTCTCCATACGTGGCATAGTGAGTGCATTGGAACCCTTATCTTGTTTTCGCCTTCCGGGGCTTCTGGGAACTTTGTTTAATTTTGCCAATTCAGCAATTGCATCACCCGTTAAAGCCTTCTTTGTTGTTTGCATTTTCTCGCCTACGCATTTTACGTCCAGCTTTGGGACCATTGGAAATAAGTTTCGATAAACCCTTAGTTAACCATACATATAAAATTATTAGTTTCGGAGTTCAAAGCTTTCTTCTAATAGGCCCGCGATTTTAAATCTGCGAGCTTCGGGGCAATCAGTATTCGACACTCACAGAAGTCAGTTGTGTGAAGTTTCGCACCCCCCCGGCCTTCGGAAGCCGGGGATTGCGCTGTTTTGCGCTTAGTGGTTTTGGAGAATCTCGTGAAGCCACTAACTGTTCTTGTGGATTTTTGAGTGCAGTCCGAGCCTTTGAAGTTATCATTTTGTGAGTGTTTAAACGTTCGCGCGGCGAAGCAGGTCGTGAAAAGTGAAGTTAAGTAACCGGCGTTGTTACGATAGGCAGTGGCGTCTCATATAGTTCTGCTTCCCGGGGGATGCTTTTGGCTTTTGTTTGCCGATTTGTTAAGAGACGTCATCTTGAAGCCTTCAATAACTTTTCCTGTTCAGTGTGGAAAACCATTGCTTTATGCAAATTTAAGTATCAACGCCGTGCTAGAATTAAATAGAGTGCTCGCCGCGGGGGACTCGTTTTCTGTCATTTTGCTGGCTGCCGTTCTTCTTCTACCACCTTTGATGGGGTCCTGCCCAACCGGTCTGCCCTTCTTGGGGTTTTTCGCAACACCACCACGTTCACCCAAGCTTCCACGAGTTCAAGTCCATCTGTAGTCAATAACGACATGCTTCCAGCTACAAGGTAAATTATTTGTATTTTGTTGCGCCCAACTGAAGTGATCGGGAAGTGTCGAAAAAAGCGACGCGTTCGGCGCTATATTAATTAAGGAACATTGCGTACGACCATTTTATTTGATCATTTTGTACAGGGGCTTGACTCCTGTCTTGTTTTTCTTTTGTGTACTAATGCTTACTGGTTAAATGTAACGTAGATGCTAAGGTAATTTTGCCTGGGGTCCCCGATATCTCATGTAGGATTTATCTTTTGTATACCATTTAAATTCACCTCTAGGTGATCATCTCCAATGTAAACTGTTTTGTAATCGTAATTCCTTTCAAATAATAAAACTGTTAGTCAGTTTGCCCTTTTAGTGAATTTTGAACTTTTCTTGTTTTGTTTGGGTCTTAAACCAAGTCAACAGAGCAGAGGCCTGATGTATTTTAATTGTAAAGCTGAAAGCATGTCCCTTTGATAAGCGAGCCCCGAGATCTGGGCCATTTAGTGTTCTTTTGTGTGTCTTTAGTGACGGTGGCCTTGAAGGTAAGTGATTTAACGACAAGGTCACCCGGCTACTCGGAGGAGGCTTGGTAAACAACAGGCTAAGGTGTTCAGCAACGTACCTGCTGGACTTCTGCATAGGCTACGTGTATTGTTCTTGGTTCTAGACACGTCAGCCACCCCTAATCAGAACCAAGTGGCGCTCAGGCATTTCCTTTTCTTTTAAGCAAGCTTTAGGGTAAGTACCCCGTCGGTTTTTCTTTGTACTCTCGAACCACGCCTTCCCGACTGAGCCAAGTGCGAGGAATCGGAGCCACGAAATCTGCTCCAACACATTAAGATCTGTTCTTTTTAGTAAAGCCGGCGAACCCTGTAGTTTGTACCCGATTGTTGACAGTGCTCTTGATCAATCTCGATCTGAGCATTTAATACCGTAACAAGCCGAATGCTGAAATATTGTGTACACTGATAAAACGTACTTGCATAGCTTCCATACTGTTCTAAATGTTGTGATGATGGTACATGGTACCAACAATTGTTTTAAATCCCCCGTCAGTAAAGCGCAAGAATTGATTATTCTTCATGCCGGAGGTAGAAAAGATTTCGTACCAAATTCATTCCTGACATTTTCTCTATTGAAAACCCATTTTATGTACCAATCGCCTAAAGGAATGTAATTTCTCAGTGAAATTAACACCCCCCTTCATTTTATTCGACTTCGAATACAGCTTTCATTGTAGGTCTCTTTTTATGGCAAAATTATAGATCACACTTGGGATTACTTTTTCTTTATATTGATCGAAAGAAGACCTGGGGTAAGTTTAGTAATTTGTTTTCTTGGAGAAGTAAATTTTCTTCCGCCACTTAGGCTCCTTTAACAATTCGCTTAACTGTATTTAAGCCAACATCGGTTGCTTTAGTCACCCATTCTTGCAAAACGACTGAGTAAAATTTGCAATAGTTGCTATAGATTCTTTCACGTTCTTGACTACGAATTAGTTTCTTACGGTTACCCATAATGCAGGCAGCTCTATGAATAATTAAAAGTTCCTTAAGAAACTACTTTACAAGTCAATATTTTATACTTGTATGTAACTGTGAAAACAGCAGTAGAGATGCACAATTTAGTCCTTGTAAATGGTTGAATAAAGGAACTCCAAAGAAAAAACGCTACAAACTTAACCATATCACGGGCAACGTGTTTTGGTTTCGACGCCGCAGCCAATAATGAGATTTAGGAAGAGCCAGGCACAGGCTTAAACATTTTCAATTACAAGTGCGCAAATGTCAAGCTTGACTTTTAAGTTGGTCGACATTTCTATTTGCATCATAACCTCAAAAAGTTATTTAATGACAATTATTGAAATTAGTTCTAATTACAAGGGTCGGCATCTCCGATCCTTTTGAGTAATTATAATTAAAATATTATCAAGTGACCTTTGTAATATGTTATTTGGGTTGCCTGCTCCACTCTATCTGTTCGGCGGCCCGAGTATAGTTCCATTGAAGAAATACCTAAAATTGCTAACAAATTGTTATACTTCGTTGTACATGAACTTTCTGTAACATTCACTGTACTACCTATGGGATACTTTTTTCATGCATCATTAACACTAACAGGTTTCCATTCCTTGACCTTGGAAATACTAAAATTAGCGACAGATTGTGGGTTGATTGTACTGAGAATTGTAACCGACAATATTTCATGCAACGCAGCTCTATTTAAAGTCATGTGGTGAGTCAATAAACAATTTTATTGAACATCCAGTGCGCAGGGACTAACGAAAGAAACTGCACATGCACTAGTTTATGTGTGAAATTTCTTTTGCAACAGGCTGGATGTTTTAACTCGCTGTTTTAGCTCTGATGCAGTAGAAGCCACATTTTCACATATTCGTTTGAAAGGTGGATTAAATTATGCCACAGATGCTAGATCTCCTGACTATGCTTTACGGCAAATTTTACGCTGTGGTATAGTGAAAGGCTTTAAATCTGCGAATATAGCAAACAGCATTACTTTCCTAAGTTCTTCTCGACTGACTAGTTCTCTTCCCAGTACTTCTACAGATGTAGAAGGTATAACATTGCTAGAGGAACTAAAGCTTAAGATTTGAGTGTGTAGAAAAGAATGATGCAAGTGACACCAGTATTTATTCTGCATCTGTGGCTTTCTTTGCTGGGTACATCATCATGAAATTGTAACGGAAAATTAACTGTGCAACTTGTATCACGCCTCTTCTTTCTTACACTATTCCAGGACCTTTATTACAATTACCTAATAACTCTTGAAAATCATGAAAATTTAATATATCCAGATGAATTATTTGTTGGGCTTATTCAGAAAATATCAAATATAACACAAGAAGCTATGCAATTCTTAACTATTAAAAATACCTGCCAGAAATTTAAAGACATTCTGCGGCCTTGTTTGTTTAAGAATTGTTTAATCGTATGTCCTGCACATAAGAAAGAAGTATGCGATTAATTATTTCGATGGCTATGAAACCAGTATTAGAGACTATCCCCTCAGATAATATAAACCAATCCCATCAATCAATTTTCAAAATTTGAACCAATCAGAGTCGAATACAGCGAATATTTTGCACTAGTGCAATACCCGGGTATTTGCACAAGTTCAATATCGAGTATTTGCGGGAAGAAGAGCAAACCAGCTAGGTACACAAGAGATTTCAGAAAGAAAACTGAAAACTCCTTAAAAATTAATAGTGTGCTATACAAAGGATGACATTTCTTCGAGGAATAGTCTTGCAATATTCCCCGCGTGCATTCTGTATAATTCGAGTATAACTACTGAATATTTGTTTGTAAAGTACGTTTTTTTTTCTATAATAACTGTCAAAGTGTTACAATGTTGGTAGATATGTGATTAAAACGCTAGGAAATTTTTATACCTCGTGTTGGTAGAACTTTTTCAATATGGTTATGTGTCAATTTTAAATGTTAAAATTTATCATTCTTTCAATTTGTCGTTTAATTACAATTACCTTGAAACAAATCTTTAGCTCCTGCTATTTGTTTCGCCATTTATTTATTCTTTTCCGGGCCAGCCTGTACATTCCCACTTGAATTATTTTCGCTGTATTTCGAATAATATCAAGTTTTGTCCGCGCGAAGGCGCTAGATTTGGTTTTCCCGAATTCACTTGTTATCGCTTTACGCCAGCGAACAGCGATTCGATTATTTTGGGCCATTTGATTTTCGCTTTCTGTCGAAGTAACTTGCTTCTTCGAAGGTATTCCCACGTGCTACAGCACTAATTAATAATTAATTTCGTTAGTGAGCTGATAACTAAATCAGGTATGTTTACGCTAATTGCTTGTTATCCATTTTAGTAATTTCTCTTTCTTATCAGCTTTTAGTTACCGCTTTTAGTTACCACTTTCGAGTAACTCTTTTAAACGCCGTTTTTGAGCGACTGGTTATGCTATTTGGCATCATAATTGGTAATCTTGGACCCCTCACAACTTCCTCTGGAATGCCATTTTGGGGCTTGCCGTCTGTAACACCGAGTGCCTGTCCTTTTATCAACTTTGGCCACGAGGTCTGCGCTGTTGGTGATTGTTACATTAAGATAATCCTGGACCAATTCAACGCATGCCACCGGCGTTTCTTTCAATCCAGGTTAGTCTTATTTCAACGCCCACGAATTATTGGCTGAATCGATTTTTTCACAACGCTTCAAATTTATAATTTACTAATTTAAAACTACGCCTTATAAATCTAAAACGAAATGTACTAACCATTCATAAATCTGTGTCTCATAAATCTAAAACATAATGTATCAATTGTTCCCTAATTTACAATTTACAAATTTATAATTTTACTAATTGAATACATATTAAGAATTTTGTAAAAAAATGCTTCACGCTATTTTATTATCATTACCGAGATAACGGATAATACACACAGACAGTGATAAGCTTATCCCTTCAGTGAATTGCATTCAAATTCAATCTAAGAGCCTAAAGGAGGTTCACATATTTTCGCTGTGCGTGTTGCCTTTTCAGCACGTATAATTTATTGTATTCAGGTTATTTAATATTGTGATAAACGATTTTTCGACGCATTATTGATGTTGCCACCAAACATGATCTGCTGATTAATAAACTTAATTGTTTGTTATTTTCTTATTTATTTCTGGAAATCTGTGATTTCTGGCGCCCTGTGTTTTTGATTATTATTAAGAGAGCTTGCAGCAGCTCAGCTGATGTTAGAAATCTGCGACCCAAGGCCATCGACTTTGACGCTAGCTAGGCCATTGCGGTAAGTAAGAAACATTTCAGAGCTACCGTGGTGTATAAATGATAAGGGGGTTGATCTGCGATTGTACTACCATTGGTTATTATTAGTAATCAATCGCAGGTTGGCTTTTTTATTGTTTCACTGACGCCAACGAGTGGGGCTCCGACTTTGGTATTACATCAGCTGTGCAACTGCAATTCTCATTTAATATTCTGACAAAATTATCTATTTAAAATGAATGTCAACGCACTTCGTGTTGATGAGCTGCTTTACGAACTACTGTTCAGGGGTTTAGATAGAGACACGGTGGAAGGTATGAACGTCTACCAACGTCGTAGAACCTTACGTGCTAAGTTGTTACTCGAAAAGGCTGACCCTACGCTGCTTAACGCTTATCAATTAGTGGCACCCTTCGATGTACAATTAGAACTTGATACTTGTAAAGGCAAACTAACTGAACTTTCGGTATTAGTTACTGCTTTCTCTGCTGCACCTTGCAATTCTGAATTTGCTCGGCTCGCATTTGTATTCACGACTAACCAGGTTACAACCCTCTTCTAAATTAGAACAGGAGCATGCTACCCTTACCAGTCAATGCTTAGATTTATTACAGTCTACAGTCACTTAGTAATGAGCATGACGATTCGCAATTACAAGTAGATCCTTTGCCTTCAAATGTTGATGCCACTAATTTTGTCGATTCTGTTAATACAGTAGCTCCACCTAATTCTGATACTATTGAACCTATGGCAGATAATATTGTTGACAACCCTAACATAACTGAAGCCGCCGGTTTAGCTTCATCTACGTTCCAACGACCTAGGGTATCTTTTTCTAATGAGCACGTACATCCGTATCCTCCTTTTACACAACAACCTAGTATGTCCGCTACTGCTAATTTGCGAACTGAACTAGACCAAATTAATTACTCTACGACGTCTTTTCCTAGACATGTAGGTTTAGTTTCTGTACCGGTATGCAAATGGGGTTTATCATTTAATGGAGACACTACTACTATGGGGGTAAATTCTTTCTTACAACGTGTCGAAGAACTTAGGGTAGCGCGTAACATTTCATACGACCAATTATTTTCTAGTGCTGTTGACCTTTTCTCGGGTAGTGGGTTAGTATGGTACCGTGCTATGCATCACCGGGTTTCAAACTGGCACGACTTGGTAGCTAGGTTGCGATCTGATTTTTTGCCTACTGATTTTGATGAGGAATTATGGGACGAAATTAGGAAGCGTAAGCAGGGGGCCGATGAAAAACCCTCACTTTTTATTGCTGTGCTGCTTAATTTATTTGATCGTTTACTCATTAAACCATCCGAATCAGTTCAACTTAAGCATATTATGAAAAACTTGCAACCTTTTTACGCTACTCAATTATCCTTAACAGTAGTCCACGATATTGAACACCTTGCATTTCTGTGTAAAAAGCTGGAAGATGTTAAGATTCAGAATATTAAATACCGCAATCCTGCTGCTGCCTCATCCTTGCAACTGGAACCTGACTTGGCCTACCAGCCTACTCCTAAAAAACCTGTGACACAGACTGCACAAATGACAATTAAACATTCTGGTCCTAGAGCTAACCGTGCGAAAAGTACAACCACTTGTTGGAACTGCCGTAAATTAGGCCATACTTTCCATACTTGCTCGGCAGATAAGACTATTTTTTGCTATATTTGCGGTCATGCAAATAGTTATTTTGCTACTTGTCCTAAATGCCATCCAAAAAACGCAAAGTAAAGGGTAGATATCACAGCCGATCTATTCCTTATCCCTATTATACTAAGGCTGATACTTTATCTTGGGAATCTTGGTTACGAACTGTGAATGAATTTTGCCGTATGACTTGTAATACTTCAGCCACCTTTACTAAACAACTTTCTGACAACCGTCCTTATTTAACCATTTATATTAATGGCGAACCTATTCACGCTCTTTGCGATACAGGAGCCAATCAAACTTTAATTGGGCGCAACGGTCTATATTTACTTCAGAGACATGATCTGAAATTGTGTAACAATAAGTCTCCGCTTACCTTGACTACTGCTGACGGTCAGCTACAAAATATTTTAGGTACTGTTGCCTTACCCATTACCATTGATGGTATTACTAGGTCCATCGATGCGGTTATTTGTGACTCAATTCCGTCTACACTAATTTTAGGTGTTGATTTTTGCTACGCTTTTGGAGCAAAGACTGATTTTGTCGCTGGACGCTTCGATGTGGCTGAAACTTTTTCGCTGCAGATTATTTGTGGCGTAGTTGATTTGTCAGTTCAACAAAAACTTTTACTAGACCAAGTTGTTGGGAAATTTGCTGAAATTTCTGGTCCTACTTTAGGCTTAACTAATTTAGTTGTACACACTATTGATACGGGTGACGCATCTCCTATTAAGCAGAGATACTATCCTTTGTCTCCTGCTATGCAAGTCCATGCCGACCACGAACTTGATCGCTTGTTAGAGATGGGCATTATTCGTCCCTCGAAATCTCCTTGGAGTTCTCCAATGGTCTTAGTCAAAAAGAAAGATGGTTCATATCGACTTTGTTTCGATGGTCGAAAATTAAATTCGGTTACCAAGAAGGATGCTTATCCTTTACCATATTTAAATAGCATTCTTGATAAATTGCGCGATGCACGTTATCTTACGTCCATCGATCTTAAGCAAGCTTTTCACCAAATTCCTCTGCATCCCGATTCGTGCGAGAAAACAGCTTTTACAGTCCCTAGACGTGGTTTGTTCGAGTTTACAGTTGTACCGTTTGGGATCGCGAACGCACCAGCTAGTCAACAACGTCTCATGGATAGCATTTTTGGTCCGCTATTGGGTGAAAACATCTTCGTGTATCTAGACGATATTGTTATCGTGTCTGGAACCTTTAAAGAACACTTGGACACCTTAGAGCAAGTTTATACCCGTCTTAAAGACGCTAACTTAACTGTCAATATCGACAAATGTCAATTTTGCCGTCCCAGTCTTACGTACCTCGGCTTTGTTGTCGATAAAAATGGTTTACGCACGGACCCTGATAAAATCTTGGCTATCACCAAATATCCTCAACCAAATACGGTGACCGAAGTCAAACGCTTTATTGGCTTAGTTTCTTGGTATCGTCGCTTCGTTTCAAATTTTGCCACTATTACTGCTCCTATTTCGGACCTAATTAAGGGTCGTATTAAAAAGCAGCGTGTGCATTGGACTGATGATGCTATTAAATCATTTATTGTTCACTGAAATGTTAAACAGTGTTTAACATGATCGCGTCCTCGAATGTTAAGATACATTTAACATGCATCCACTCATTTAACATGCATGCACTCGCGTCCTGGAATGTTAAGATACATTTAACATGTATGCACTCGCGTCCTGGAATGTTAAGATACATTTAACATGCATCCACTCATTTAACATGCATGCACTATAGCAACATCACACATATTCATGATAGTCCGATTTCGATTTAGCAGTTTTTAGTAATTATTATTGGTTCAAAATTATTGCCTCAATGAACAATAAACTAATGAACGCATTTCGAGGGGAAACCGTCTTAACATTTCTCACATAAATTACCACTCTTGCTTCGCTGCGCTCGCTCGAGTGGTAAAAATATGCTCGAATGTTAAGACTTGGTTACCCCTCTAAATACGTTAATTACTATTAATCAAATTAAATCTTGTTTGACCTCCGCTCCTGTTTTGAGTAGCCCAAATTTTTCGCTACCGTTCACGTTACAATGTGACGCCTCGAATTTTGGCCTCGGTTGTGTCCTTACACAAAATATTGACGATGAGGAAAAGGTAATTGCTTATGCTTCACGTACCCTTAACAAGGCCGAACGCAATTATTCTGTCACAGAGAGAGAGTGTTTAGCTGTCATCTTTGGCATTGAGAAATTTAGACCGTATATTGAAGGTACACATTTCACTGTGTTAACTGACCACTATTCCTTATTGTGGCTTACTAATATGAAAGACCCCACTGGCCGTTTAGCCCGTTGGAGTGTTCGTTTGTCGCAATACGATTTTACAATTCAACACCGACAGGGCAAACATAATGTAGTTCCCGATGCCTTATCGCGAGCTCCTATTCAGGTTTCCGCTCTAGAACTTGTTGATGGTGACTTAGACTCTTGGTACTTAAAAATGCTGGACCGCGTTAGCCAAAGTCCTAATCAATTTCCAACTTGGCGAATTGAAAATCATCGACTTTTTAAGTATGTTCCCAACCGTCATGCCATTGTTAGCAACTTAGTGGAATGGAAACAGGTGATACCTCGTTCTCGCCGAACTGAAATTTACAAACTCTTTCATGACAGTCCCACATCTGCTCACTTGGGTGGTTATAAAACCTTTTGTAAAATCTCCGAACAATATTACTGGCCTAAAATGCGTGCCGATGTCATCCGTTACATACGCCATTGTGAAACTTGTGCTGCGAGTAAAGTTAGTCAACTTGCTAGACCTGGTTTAATGGGCCAAAATAAGAAGATTTTATACCCTTTTCAATGTTTGTCAATTGACATAATGGGTCCCTTACCTCGTACGAAAACTGGTAACACTTCTATCATAGTTGTATGTGATTGGCTAACCAAGTTTACCTTAGTTAAAGCTGTTCGCGCTGCCACTGCTAAAGCAGTAGCCAAGTTTCTGGAGAACGAAGTATTCCTTATTTTTGGTGTTCCTCAAATATGTATGGTTGATAACGGACCACAATTTATAAGTTCCCAATTTAAAGCCTTGATGAAACAATACCAAGTTCAACAAGTTTGGTATAATGCTTCTTATCATCCTCAAGTCAATTTTGTTGAGAGAGTTAACCGAGTTATCGGTACTGCTCTTCGTTCTTATGTTTCGGATAATCATCGTTCGTGGGACGAACATATTTATCAAGTTGCACACGCTTTGCGTAACGCCGTTCATGAGGTGACGGGTTACACCCCTTCTTTCTTAAATTTTGGGAGGACTGTACCAGTTTCTGGGACTTATTACGGTCGTCTTAAGAACTTCCAAGAAGAAGAATTATCTTTAGAAACTCGTGAAGACCTGGCTTCAGACGTTAACCAACTTTCTGAACTTTATCAAGACGTTGTTAAACGCCCCAATAACTCCTACCAACGCAATTCCAAGCACTATAACTTGCGTAAGCGTCCATTAAAATTTAATGTCAATGATTTGGTTTGGAAAAGGAACTACGTCTTATCTGATGCATCTAAATCCTTCAATCAGAAATTGGCTCCTAAATATGTCAAATGCAGAGTACTAAAAGTCACCGGCCCACTTACCTATCAGTTAGTGACCGTCCCCGACAATAAAAACGTTGGAGTTTGGCATATTAAAGATTTAAAACCTTACTTTGGAGAAGGACAAGTGGAGGAGTGAATTTTGGTGTGCCTGATTGTGTGTATGTGATTGTATGTATGATGATGTATGTGCATGTTTAGCTTATCTCGCCTATTCACCCTACGGATAGTATTATACTATCAACATTGTTCTCACCCTTTTCGACTTGTTAACCAATTTCTATTATTATTATAATTATTATTATTTATTGCGTGCTTTTTAAGCCGCATATTTTTTGCTTTTGAGTGCTAGTTAGGCACCTTGAGCGACTCCTTAATTACCGATTTGATGGTACTTTTCCCTATCATTAGATTATATTAGGTGAAACCCTTTTGAGTGACGGATTTCCTCGCTTCTTTATAGATAGCGATTGAACCTTTTGTCGAACTCTTCTTGAGTCTTTTGTTGATAGTGAAGCAAGTGTTTAGGTGAGTTGCTTTCGTGATGAATGCGTGAGTCTTCTTTACTTTTTCGAAGTGTGTCTTTCTGACAATGGAGTTAGTTGTAAAAGAGTTTCTAGACCTGCACGATTTACTTAGGGTGGTTGGTTGGGCATGCAGGGTCGGTCTCTTTTTTGGGAAACTTTTCCATCAAATATTTTATTATTTCCTTTCCCCATCTCGCTTCACGAGATATTTCCCAAGCGTCAGGTCGACATTATCAGTTTCTTTAGTGGCCTGTATTGCTTGTGGTACACACGAGTTAATGTTTATATTTCATTTTTTTGACAATTTTTCCTCCATACTTTTACTATTAGGTTACCTTGGTTTTGGAGTGAGTGATGACGATGCGGTTCGAGTTTTTCGGATGTTTGTAGTTTCGGATGTTTGTAGTAGGGTGGATTGTGTCCTATGTGATGCAATCGTTTTTGCTGTGTTTAGCAGTTTTTTAGGCTTCTGTCCGGTTTAGACAGAAGGTCTATTTTTTGGCGGTGTCCTATGTGGTGCCCCTGTTATTTTTAAGCCGTTTTATAAGGGTTGTTTCCCTTGGCTTATCTTCTCGAAAGAGGATTTTTCGATAGCGTTTCGCTTTGTGTGGTGGCATCATCGATCTCACTCTCTAATTCCTTGGTTTCCTGCATCTTTTCATGTTCCATACTTTAAACTTTTTTATGGTTTTTAGGGCTTTTTTGTCCTGGGTTTTACCCGAATTTTTTTGTCGTAGTATTTTCACTTCTGCGATGTTTCATACAGGAGTAAGTTTTTGTGACTTATCTCCGGTGTTTCGCTGTGTGTTAGTTCACACGGTGTTTTAGTGTGCAGTCGTTCCTGGACTGTTCACTTTTCCTCGACCAGCAGGGTGTAGGGTTTTCTGCTTTGGCGCTCTTCTTCACAGTCGCTTACATTCGCGGTGATCACTACGGGGGCCCGCGCTGAGTGTCTGTGATTGACAGCGTCCTCACCTTTTGTTAATTTCTCATTTCACTGCAATAGCTTCTTTCAAACAGCCCTGCGTTGACTGACTGACTGACGGACATCGGACTTATCCCTTCCAAATCCCTCTTCATTATACTATCTTCCTTTACTATACTCTTTTAATACCCAAGTATCCTTTTTTCCGATTTCTTTTCTTCTCTACCTTATTGGCTAATTCCAAATCCCATTTTTTAGTTCCATGCCAATTTCCGGCTGCTGCCACAGCCGTTGGCTAAATCTCAGCAACTTTTCAGTACGCTGACTTGGTCCATGTGTGTATTCTGCCAGTACACATTTAAGGTAACTTTCTGATTAGTTCGTTTTCCGTTGGCTATGGTACGGAGCTAAGCGTCTAACTTATCCACCGACGCGCCTTTTTCATCTAGCGCGACGGATCGGTTTAGCACTTTGCTCACGACTATTCCGTCCGTAAAACTTTCTATCCCTTCTTCTTTTCTTAACTTTACTCTTTTATTTCCCATCTATTTCCCTATTTTCCTTTCGCCTTCTTTTGACTGACGATGACCTTTCAATTGCTTTAGCATAATCATACCTCAGGTATTTCTCTTGGCCGTGGGGAGTGAAACAAATCTTTAGCTCCTGCTATTTGTTTCGCCATTTATTTATTCTTTTCCGGGCCAGCCTGTACATTCCCACTTGAATTATTTTCGCTGTATTTCGAATAATATCAAGTTTTGTCCGCGCGAAGGCGCTAGATTTGGTTTTCCCGAATTCACTTGTTATCGCTTTACGCCAGCGAACAGCGATTCGATTATTTTGGGCCATTTGATTTTCGCTTTCTGTCGAAGTAACTTGCTTCTTCGAAGGTATTCCCACGTGCTACAGCACTAATTAATAATTAATTTCGTTAGTGAGCTGATAACTAAATCAGGTATGTTTACGCTAATTGCTTGTTATCCATTTTAGTAATTTCTCTTTCTTATCAGCTTTTAGTTACCGCTTTTAGTTACCACTTTCGAGTAACTCTTTTAAACGCCGTTTTTGAGCGACTGGTTATGCTATTTGGCATCATAATTGGTAATCTTGGACCCCTCACAACTTCCTCTAGAATGCCATTTTGGGGGCTTGCCGTCTGTAACACCGAGTGCCTGTCCTTTTATCAACTTTGGCCACGAGGTCTGCGCTGTTGGTGATTGTTACATTAAGATAATCCTGGACCAATTCAACGCATGCCACCGGCGTTTCTTTCAATCCAGGTTAGTCTTATTTCAACGCCCACGAATTATTGGCTGAATCGATTTTTTCACAACGCTTCAAATTTATAATTTACTAATTTAAAACTACGCCTTATAAATCTAAAACGAAATGTACTAACCATTCATAAATCTGTGTCTCATAAATCTAAAACATAATGTATCAATTGTTCCCTAATTTACAATTTACAAATTTATAATTTTACTAATTGAATACATATTAAGAATTTTGTAAAAAAAGTGCTTCACGCTATTTTATTATCATTACCGAGATAACGGATAATACACACAGACAGTGATAAGCTTATCCCTTCAGTGAATTGCATTCAAATTCAATCTAAGAGCCTAAAGGAGGTTCACATATTTTCGCTGTGCGTGTTGCATTTTCAGCACGTATAATTTATTGTATTCAGGTTATTTAATATTGTGATAAACGATTTTCCGACGCATTATTGATGTTGCCACCAAACATGATCTGCTGATTAATAAACTTAATTGTTTGTTATTTATTTATTTATTTCTTGAAATCTGTGATTTCTGGCGCCCTGTGTTTGAGAGAGCTTGCAGCAGCTCAGCTGATGATCGAAATCTGCGACCCAAGGCCATCGACTTTGACGCTAGCTAGGCCATTGCGGTAAGTAAGAAACATTTCAGAGCTACCGTGGTGTATAAATGATAAGGGGGTTGATCTGCGATTATACTACCATTGGTTATTATTAGTAATCAATCGCAGGTTGGCTTTTTTATTGTTTCAACCTTTAATTTTGCAAACATTCATTATGTTATTTTCAAATATTGTAAGTTTAATAATTAATAAATTTGCAATATGTTACTATGCTGTTCGTTTTACCCACTATTATGACATATCTGTCAAAATGACAATCATCTTTTTAGTGGAAAAAAAGAACTATTAATCCTATGTACCAACATTATTAAAACTAGGGAACCTGCAGGAATGCAACTTATCCCCTAGAAAGTTGACCTTCAAAATTATTACAGAAAAAAAATTTACTTTAGAAAACTGATTCTGTTAAAAGAAAAGTAGTTAATAACTAGCCCCTTAGCAGAAAAGTTTTGGAATTATAAAAACGTTGCTACTAACTTATTTATTCTCTCATTTTGCTCATCTGTTTAATAATAAAACCGTTACCAGTTATTTGGTGAAAAATATTGGAAGTGAGAGTAAGCCTATGGCCTACAGCCCGTCTTGGAAGCCTTGAAATCTAGTAGGTGCACTTTCAGTACGAGCTTGTACGAGCTCTGTACAATATTTTTTGTTGCGTCGTTAAACTGTCAGAAAATTTTCAATCTGATACAATAATAGAGCAGTTTAACCTTCAAGTAGTGGCGCGCAGTGTCACAGGTCAGGTGTTTCTAATTTTGCCGATAACTCTGAAATTTGTTGAAAGGTAGAGTTGCACGGTTTAGTAGCTGAGACATATGCCAGAAAACCTCTGTGTATCTGGTTATTACTGTTTTACAGTATTAGCACCATAAAGCAATTCTCATGGAATTACGCACTCGCAGCTACACAGCTTGTTTGTAACTTTTTCCATTTGCTTCTTACAATTCTAGTGTTGTAATTTACTATTACCGTTTTAGTACTACATATGTATGTACTGTAGAACGGGGTAATACGGAATGAAATGAACAATTATAAAAAATAAAATTCAGTTTGTTAGTGTACTACTATTAAAACACATTTTAAACACACAACTTTAGAAAAATCAAACTAGGCCCCAAAAAATATAGGTATTATAATTATCATCTTGGGAGGTGTACGATAATTTTATTTTGTAAAAATTCATATTTCATGTCACCTTGTCCCCATAATATTATAACAAGGATGCCTAAAAGCCATATTTTAAAAAAATCAAGACAAAATTTGATCATACTTTTTTTGGGTATTTCGCCACACTACAAAATGAAAAATATTAAAACATGAACATTTTGAAAAACAAATCTACTTCCGTTTTCGACAATTAACTAATTGAATTCAAAATCAACCAGCAGAACTTATTTTATTTTTAATTTAATTAGTTACTTGTTGAAAGCAGAAGTAGATTTGTCTTCCAAAACGTTCATGTTTTAATATTTTTCATTTTGTAGTGTAGCAAAGTACCCAAAAAAATAGCATGATTATTGAAGCGCCGCAAAGAAGTTACAGAGATTATAAAAATTTTATCAATAAATGGTAAACTATGTAACTTAAACAGTTGCATATTTTGCTACAACTTTAATTAACTTGTGTAGGCCTATTGTATTTTTTATAACAGTACAGTAAAATTTAGTGCAAGAAGCTTTATTAAGTAAAAATAAAAACTACATTACATTTTTGAAAACCTATGTAACTAAAAAACAACATATAAACACTTTATATAAACTAAAAAAACAAGACAACGGTTTTACTATAATACAGCATGGGCATAGCCAGGGAGGGTCAGGGGTGGGCAGTTGCCCACCCCTAAACATTTATAAAGAGCAAAAGGCAGTTGATTTCTAATCGTTATTGCAATTCACATTATACTACATTTAAAAAAAAGAAGCTACGATCTGTAGCAGATTTGCGGAAACTGATGATATTTCAACTTATAATTTTTGTAATTTGTAAAAAATGAAATAAAACTATAATAATAATAATAGTAGTTGATTGTGTAATTAAATTTAGCCCCCCTCTAACTGGAATCCTGGCTACGCCCTTGTAATACAGTCTCGAGAAAAGTGCAGAATCTACATTCAGTTTATAATGCCCTCTATTAATAACTGGTTCCGTAAGAATGCACTGTTTGCTCTACTTGTAGTACCATAGGATGGGTCGATTTTCTAATTTTAAAAGGTCTGTGGTGGAAAAAGTTCTGTAATGGTCTAAAATAAAAGTGCATTTTAATTTTAATATTTGGGCTTCAAAAAAATTAAATTCACCTTTATTTTAGACCATTACAGAACTTTTCCCACCAGAGGCCTTTTAAAGTTAGAAAAAAAGTTAAAAACGGTTCACCCTATTGTACAATATAAATATCCTGTTCAATGGAAAATACAAAACAGTCTCTGTTCTCTATATCTCATTCAAAAAAAACTTTCTAAATTTTCAATTACCATTTTAATATTTTAGGTAGCAAATCTTTTTTGTTTCTTCGTACCAGCATTGTATATGAACTCTATTAGAACAAATTTGCCTATTAACTTTTAAATTGGATTCATTTATAGAAATTCTTACAGTAGGAAACTGAGGTCTATTTGCCTTAACACTCCTACTGGGCCCATCATTAGCATTGCTTTCATCTTCAAAATGATTGCTCGTTCTTGCATCAACTTCTACTTTATTATTCCTACTAAGGAATCTGCTTCTTCAAAATCTTCCATTCTAACAGACCTTCTTGGCGGCATATTGATTCTTTTTCGTCTTACTAATTTTTTTCTGTATTATTTTTAGATGTAATCGCTTCCAATATATTTGTAAAAAATTCTATCGTGGCAAAACTTTTTGAGGTCAAGTGGGCTGCTGGATACCAGGGCTGACATTTAATTATGTCCCCAGGCAAAAAACAGCTCACAGGGAAGCTTGCCCTTTTCGCTTCCACACTTCCAAGACTGTTGGGTAGTCTAAGATTATGTGATCTTTGATTGCATCCTTCTCATGGTGGCCGTGTTTAAACGAAACCCTTCGGATGTAGACTGGAAGGTCGATAAACTAACTCTAAGCTAAGGTAGAAGCTATCATGTCGAGAGCTGAATGACACAGTGCCTTGAACGATGCCCATGGAATCCCTAGCGCCTTTCATGGTCTCGTAACCTTAATCCTGTAACAGGCTAGGTCTTCCTTTCTTATTTACTTGCGGGATTAATTATGGAAAACATTAATAATCCAACCACTCCTTTGGAAGAGGGATCTGTTGCAGATCCCACTCTGATCCCCCAAGAAGAGCAATCCTCCATTGGAGTTCCCTCTACAATCAGTCAACAAGGAGTGTTCTTGAAGCACGTTAGATGTCTCCTAACAATGATTTACTCTCTATCAGCATCATCAGTAAGATTTGGATGGTCAAAGTTAACCATATTAGAGGGATGGACTTCATTTAAGATAGGTATCATCTCGTTCATCAACTTATGAATTTATTATACATCTAACAGAAGGCTTTATATTTTTATGCACAACCCATATATTATAATGGCATAATTATGTTGATTTTTAGATGTATTATGGGGCTTATAATTTCTTAATCAATGTCATCTTCTAACAGCGTCGAGTCAAATTATGGGTTGTGGATAATAGTGGTGTCGTTCGCAAAACGAATTGGTTCAATGAGCCGGCTCAGTACAATCACATAAGGTTGGTCAAGAGGACGTGCAAATTGGCAACGCCTGTTGAGAATTGTACTGCTTGGAAGATAGTATCCAACCTGATGGGCAGATGCCCTCAGATAACTGTTGGCAGAGGCGATGGTAGTTTCAACACTTTCTTTACCGAGACAGGAGCTGGTAAGCACATACCCAGAGCCGTCATGATAAATTTGGAACCAACAGTAGTCGACGAAGTACGTAATGGTACCTATCCCAAGATATTCCATACTGAGCAACTGATAACTGCTAAGGAAGATGCAGCTGGATCGCTTGTGAAAACTAGCGGATGAATGTACACGCCGTCAGGGATTCACTGCCTGATGCTAGAGTACAAAGCACCAGCCTCTACACCGCTAAGGTAACAAGAGGTTAACGATAATACATACAAGTAATTTGAAGAACCTAATAATATACTAAATTAGGATTTAAAAATGAAATTTGTTGAATTATTGGCAAATAATCAGCATGTATAAGTAATTTCAAGAAAGTAACAATATTTTAAATTATTTTATTGCTTATCCTTCCAAACATTCGGTACAGATGCATTGGAGTTTGTCAAGCCATTAAATTTATTTATTGAACGTGCTTGGCCTGGACACAAGAGAACCTAAACGTCAGTTGACATGTTTCAGTAAAAGGATATTTGTAACTAGTTGCCGTTAATATGGTATCCATTATGGTTTTCTTCTTCTGTAGAAACTTGGGCAAAGCTGATTCCTTCTTCTAATATTGCATCTAATATTAAGACTATTTTCCACCTGAGAATTTGGATAATCCTTGCTTGGAACACCAAACTTACTTGTGAAAGTACGCGATATTTTCTCCTGGAATTATATTGTTTTGTTATTTACAAGTTTTTAAATTAACAATCAACATTTTTCAGAACTCTAATTGAACGTAAGGTTACGTTCTTCAACGAATCATGTGTATTTTCATTCCTTTATATGTTACAGAGGAGACTACCTAATCTTTATAATTTTATTAAATGTTACCTAAATTATTTAAGTTTTTTTCAGCTTACACTAAATTATACGGCAGTATGAACAATTATACTAGAGTATTAAATTCCCTTGACAAAGTCCTAACCTAAACTTTTGCATCATTTTTTAAAAATCTGCAATTTATTCCATAATATCCACTGTATATTGACAACTGATAACATAAATAATAAATTAACTACCTCATTAACCCTTTTATATTATAAATGACAGGCACGGTGATAACAAGTAATAACAAAAGCATAGAATCAAACCAGTGTTGGCTTGGATAGTAGTTACACATACACCCAAAGAGGGCTCTGAGGGGAGGATCTGTCTAGAGTCCCTGTATATAGGTTACTAAGAGTTGGGCAAACAACGGGATACATTTTGATTGGTTTGGATCACTTTTTGCACGGCATGTGTGATAAAAGTGCCGTTTTTACATATTTTGTACCATGTTACGACCGATAGTTTCACACATGCAAATATAAATCTTGACTAAATTGGTCGTATATTCCTAATAGTCAGTTCTAGAGATCCTGAGAATACTCAATGCTCTGAAAACTCTCCCATCAACAGCACGTTAGCAAGATTGGTTCCCATAACCTCTTTGTTCGACATATGTCAAATATCTAATTTGGATCAAAAACGTATGTCAAATCAGGCTGTTTGCCCAACTCTTAGTAAACTATATACAGGATCTCTAGATCTGTCTAGAGATCCTGTATAACCTATATACAGGGACTCTAGATCTGTCTAGAGATCCTGTATATAGTAACCTATATACAGGGACTCTAGATCTGTCTAGAGTCCCTGTATATAATAAGAAAGAGTCGAGTCATTGGTGCAACCCATTGTGATTGGTTGGATCCACAAACCATGGAGTACTTGAATTTAAAAAAATAGTATAATAATCACATTATATTTGAATTTGACATAAGCTATTCAAATGCCTTATTTTAGGTTATTTTGACATGACTTTTGACGTCAGTTCAAAATCGTTCAAAGTATATCCGTATTATTAGTGACAAATAATTATTCCGAAGGCTCAGTTACATTACATGGGAACAAGTAACTAATAGCCAGTAGTAAAACCGAGTGTTTTAACAATGTGTTTTTTTAGTATTTTGCGTAAGTAGACAGTCCAGTTTAAGCTCCAAAATGAGTGGTACTAAGAACACGCTCGTAAACGAATACTGAAAACTGTTATAAAATGTATGTGCCAGGAATTGATAAAAATACTGGAAAGATGAATTAGTTCCAAGAAAAAGCGTGTGGATAAAGAAATGTCGTGCTAGAAGGAAGACATGTGGTGCTTCAAGCCTTCTCATGAAAGAACTTTCCCTGAAGTATATTGAAGAATATCAAAATTGCATTACCATGACTTCAACATCTTTTGATACTGACCTAATGAAAATTGGACTGGTTGGGTCTACACGGGTTTAGTGTGCACAGTACGGCTGTTATATTTCGTGCAATTATAGCTCTCCTGCTTGCACTTGAATTTTTAGTTGTTAATTTTTAATTTATTGTTATATTCTTATTATTTATATTTTTTGTTATTTAAAAACTAAAAGTTTAGGTTCCTTTATTGAATAGAAATTGTTGAAAAAATGATTGTAAGTAAATACAGATTTAGACGGTTAAAATTCTTTGACAATATAAACATTTATTTTATTGTAAAATGTGTTGTTGCTGCTACGGGCATTTCATAATATTGCAGTAAATATGAAAGAAGAGTTTAATGAAACTATCGATGTTGAAGATGTAGCCAGAGTGATGATAACGATGATAGTACAGTAGTTGATGATGGTAAAGACTTCAGGAGGAGGGATCACTTATTTGTAAACATGTTTCCATAATAGTCTTGTAGAAAACGTAGGAGTAATATTGAAATGTTTAATGTACAGAAGTAATAAAATAATTAAATCTATTAGGAAATTTAATTTTTTTCTCGTTCTTTTAATTTGAAATATCTCTCAAGGAGTTCACATTTCCTTTTGTCAACTAAAATCATTCATTCCAGCAATTTCATTTTTTCTTAATGCCTATCCTCTCGTCGAAGTTGTTAACTTTCTTCTCAAATAATCTTTTTTTTAGTGTTCTCACTCCCACCACCTGCTGTTTTCTTTTATTTCTCGGGGTAAGTTCCGTAGATGCATTTGTGTATTCTGTAGAATGTGTGTTTGCTCGGGCAGGTAAACTTTCTTTAGAAGTGCCAGTAGAAGAATCTGTAGAAAGAACATTAAAAGAATGTAAGCTACAAGTTTGGTTTTTTTCCTACTAACTGGTCCATTCCTTGCAAAGATAAGAAACGGGAAGGCTTTCGTCCAGTCTTATTACTGTTAGTTTTAACATCAGGATATGATCGCAGCAAGTTTTTCTATTTGAATCTGCAGGTATCGGTGGTCTTCTAAAATGTTCTCCAACTCGCTGCTTATAGAACTCCAAGCATCTGTTTTCTTTTTGGGGTTAGAACGATTGATTTCATTTAAATGGTAATCCATTGTAGTTATAACCGCAAGAGTTTCGCTGTAAGTCCACTTTGAACTCTCAGTAGCAATGTGAGAATCTTGTTCCTCTACATTTTGCCTTCTTACGTTGCCGGATGTCATCAGAGCAGCTTAGAGCTTGTCGGTCAGTTGAAACTAGAATACTACTAAAAACGTAAACTGACAATGCATTTTTTGCGTTTGACATATTGACATTTGTGTTTGAAATATTAGCCCACCATGTTACATATACATGTTTAATGTAAAATCAAGTGGTTTTGATTTGTGGATCCACATGTCTCAACTCTTTCTTATTATATACAGGGACTCTAGATCTGTCCAGAGCCAGTAGATATAGAGAGTACCGCCATTCTTTGATCCGTGAAAATGCCGCTATCTGCCGCCATTTTTGTTCCCACCAGCAATGACTGATTCAGGTATGTCTAAAATTTTACTTGAAATTGGCAAGACTGTAAGTCTATGTCAAATTCGAGGTTAGCAGGTTATGTTTTGCTCCAGTTTGTGTCAAAACTGACGCAAAAACTAACCTGCTAACCTCGAATTTGAAATAAACTTACAGTCTTGCCAATTTTAAGTAAAGTTTTGGATTGCCAACAAACGTCACTTTGACGGAATTGTGTTACAAACCTCAAAATGACGCATATGTCAGAGGAATAAACATGGCGGACGTGGCGGTACTCTCTATATCTACTGGCTCTGGATCTGTCTAGAGTCCCTGTATATATTAAACTAAGAGTTGGGACATGTGCGATGCCCGTTTTTCATTGGTTGGATCCAATCTCATGGAGTATATGTTTTTACACAATTTGACAATTCGTTTTTCAAACTGAATAACGAAATATCCAACTTTATTTGCTGTCACTATGACAGGCTGCTCAGTTTTTAATTGTAAAAATAGAACAAATCAGGCATTTTATTTTCTGGGTTTCTCAAAAAATCTACAGTGAAATAAATACTGGAAGAAGAACTTATTAAGTTCTACAGATAGATCTCCTAGACCAATTGCTAACAAACTTTCAGTAGCAACAACATCCATGAGCTCTAAAAGATTGTAAGAAGGTATTAAGTCGAAGTTTCAACTATACGAAGCTTTTGCTAATTAATATTTTAAAATTGAAACTATTACATATTGAGCAATGAATTGGCAAGCGAAAGATACCAAATAGAAAATTTAGATAATTTCAATTCGGATCAAATTGATGCTATTCGGCACAAAACCAACTGCTTCATTCTGGCAGCATTACTTCTTAAATTTACTTGTGGAACCAATGATTATTAAAGCTACGTACATTTACCATATATCCTTCCGTTTGAACATTAAATAGAAAACTGGAGTTTAATATTTAAAAGTGAAATTTTACAGGATGTATTTACATTTTTGAAAATTAAAGTAAATTATATGAATCAAGTACCTGTAATTACCCTAGACAAAATGAATTTGAAAGAGTGCATAGATATGCTGGGTGTCTTCTGATAAATTTGTTGGACAGATTGTTCTCTCGGATCATACTGTGATTGCTACTCGTTCTTTAGTGTTTATGTTGGCTTGAATTTATAAGCGCTGGAAGCATTTAAAGTTTCTTCATACCTAATATGTAATATATTTTCATTAGTAAATAATAAATGTTAAAAATAATGATAATGTCAAATTAAAGAATTTATTGACATGCCTCTTGTCACACAATGTTTATTTGTCAAATCAAACAAAACTGAAGGTTAACAAACGAAAAAACTCTGATGAAAAATCAAGTGGTTTTTGACATTGGTTCCACATGTCCCCAACTCTTACCTTATTATATACAGGGACTCTAGATCTGTCTACAGTGCCTTTATATAGACAGTGGCGACAATACAACTAAGCCACACCCCCGCCGCCATATTTATGCAAATTTCTAACGGGTGTTTATTTAAATCCGTGATCAGAGTCGACTGTGATACGTGTTTTACGTTTGGCAGTACTGAAAACATTTGAGATTTGCAGGTTAAGATTTGCGTCAGTTTGTGTCAAAACTGACGCAAAACCGAACCTGCTAACCTCGAATTTGACATAGACTGACAATACACTTTAGTACTGCCAAAAGTATAACACGAATCACAGGTGATTTAGCATAAACATGGCGGCTAAAACCACGTGATCTAGGGAGCCAATCAAAAATAGGACTCCCAATTGTCGCCACTGTCTATATAAAGGCACTGTAGATCTGTCCAGAGCCAGTAGATATAGAGAGTACCGCCATTCTTTGATCCGTGAAAATGCCGCTATCGCCGCCATTTTTGTTCCCACCAGCAATGACTGAATGAGGTATGTCTAAAATTTTACTTGAAATTGGCAAGACTGTAAGTCTATGTCAAATTCGAGGTTAGCAGGTTATGTTTTGCGCCAGTTTGTGTCAAAACTGACGCAAAAACTAACCTGCTAACCTCGAATTTGACATAGACTTACAGTCTTGCCAATTTTAAGTAAAGTTTTGGATTGCCAACAAACGTCACGCTGACGGAATTGTATTACAAACCTTAAAGTGACGCATATGTCAGAGGAATAAACATGGCGGACGTGGCGGTACTCTCTATATCTACTGGCTCTGGACCTGTCTACAGTGACTATATAATCACAGTGTGGCCATACGTTGATCATGTTTTCTATTGGTTGAAGGCAAAAGGATTCCAAGTTATTGTCATTTTTAACAGTGTATAAAATGTTTAGTTTCAAAAAGTTACTAATGTCAAAATAAGACATTGGCATTTTATAACTTGTCAAAAGTTTGAGTCGACGCATCACGTGATGCAATCCGCCATTAGTTTTCCCGTGGCCGTGAGTTTGCCAAACTATAGTTTGCCAATTAATTAGTTACGATATTTAGCATTAACATCAAACAAACTAGAACATTTAACAGAGAAATAAATATTTTCCTGTAAGTTTTATATTGCTTAAATATCGTAAGTAACTGCTCATAGATTATTGCGGTGTACAATTGCATATTATCTTGAATAACATATGATTCTACAAATCAATTTGAAATTACTGAAAAAATAAGTTATATATCTTGTTAGTCCAAACTTAATGACAGATATAATGTATAAATTATGTAGTTCATAATTTCACTTTACAGCATTTTAGTGTACGACAAACCCACCTAAAAAAAGACGTAAAATGGTATGTTGTTCCGCATTTGGTTGCTCCAATCGTTCAGAGCAAGGGTACACGATGAAAAGATTTCCAAGGAATCCTAATTGTCTTATTTTAAATTATATCTCTTTTTGTTGTTCATCGTGCTTCAAAATATTCAGTACTTTGCCAAATTACACCTATAAAACATGTATCGAGAAAACTCCAGTATAGCCCACTGGTACATTTTGACATTTACGGAATATAAACATAAAGGAACTGTTATGCCAGCGGTCAAACTGGATTTCAAGCTATATATAAGAGATATACTCATTGGGAAGTTCAAATTCACAATTATATATGACGATTGGACTAACTGCTTTTTTTACGGTGATGCACAGGTATTTTTGTACCAAGTACACACAAACAGTGTTGAATTCAGACTGTTTACTCCGGGGGGGAAAATGAAACTTCTGGGGGGTATTTTTACCTATTTCTACGCAATTCACCCATTCTTTTATAGATTAAAAACATATGAATATGATATGGTAATGTTTCCGCAAGGGAATTCTGTACTGTCCGGATGGATTCAACACTGCACACAAATCTTTAACTGCAGCTAACTTAATATCGCACCTTGACGGTAGTCAAGATTGGGTCCGGCATGAGACTCCCGTGTTTTGCCTCCATTGTCTGAACATTTGTAGAACCTCCGACAAACTGAGAATCACATTATCACGCGCATGCGCCTAAGCACCAGTGGGCTATATTGGGGTTTAGCCCATGTCTCTATCTAATATAATTTAGATGTTAATAAAGCATATTTAATTACCGAGAAGATTTTTACAAATGATGCTATATCATTTGTGTATTGGATTTGAACTTTCCAATTTCCATTAATTGTAATAAATTGAAGACACCGTATGACTCATATTTCTTCAACATTTAAACGCCTTTGTGGTATTCTATTGTATTTCAGAGATCAGTCATTTTGAATAACAATCTTTCACTTCAGCAAATAAATTGTCAAATTTTATTTTGACTTTAGTAATTTTTTGTTACCAAATGTCGCTTACACCGTTAAAAAAATTCTATTTTTTTATTACATCACCATGGTTTTTCGCAAAATCTGATTTTGACATTGGATTCAAAAGTACCAGCCAACAATTGTATGGCCACACTGTGATTATATAGTCACTGTAGACCTGTCTAGAGTACCTATATAAGATAAGAGCAAGGCAAACGATGACATTTGGGGATCCAAAAAAATGAAGTTTGTCGGAAATGCCATAGTTAACTACGTTATTTTGTTATTGTGTAGTTGCACGTTTATTAACTATAGTTCTCCTTTTATGAAATGCATTCATACAACACATAGACAAAATTTATACAATTTAAGTAATATACAATAATCTATTAGGCATTTTATATTGTTTATTCAAATTTAAACTACAGTTACTTTTGTTGGAACCCTTACATTAATTATAATATGTCACTTAATACGTTAAAGAGATGAAACGATAAAAACATAAAATATAATTGAGTAATTAAAGAAACTGCATGTGTTATGTACGTATTAGAAAATTCAAATAGAGAATAGCGACAAACATGTGGAGCATCTGCTAAAAAATATGTTTTTTGTTCTTCTTTGAATGGATTGTTAATGAAATTTACTATTTTGCAACATTTTCCGGGCAATAATTCCTAAATTTCTCCACATGCCTTGATTGCAGCTCCCATGGGTTATGTTACCGAGACAATATTTAAACCTATGTTTGTAGCATGTTCCACGATTTTAAATAAAATGTTTGCGACAATTGAGCTGTTAGTGCTTTTTGACGTAAAGTAGTAAGCCACCATTTGCTTCCATCTAGTTGTGATACTACCTACAAATAATAAAAACAGTGAATATTAAAAACCTAAGATTGTTCTAATATTTTATTAACCTAAAGCTTTAGAAGCTAAACGATTGTCCTGATTTGGCAATGTTACACCTTCCGTAAAAGAATTCGTGGCCACACAAAAGTCCATACTCTTTCTTATTTCCATTTCATCGCAAGCATGCAGTCTTTTTCGAAAATTCTGTTATAGTTGTAATCTTTAATAAAGTAAAGACATCTGTTAAAATTCCAGGTTGAAAATTTAAATGCTGTAAATGGAAATTTAATTTGCGAATAGATGGAAATGGAAGTCCTGTTTTCCTAAAATTAGTTTACCCACTGTCCACATGAAAATCTCACCCTTAATAACCTTTCTAATGAAGCTCTGACCTTCCGCCTTGCAGGCCAAGCTGCTTCATGGGGTGTTAGTGCCTCATCATTATTATAAGATTTCATTGGAGCATTTTTACATTTATTTTTGGTAGTGTTAATGTTTGAATTTGATCATTGGTAAAAGTCTTCTTTAATTGTCTTTAAAACAATTATTCTTTATTTTTGTCTCGCACAGAAGACGGCTTAATTTTCTGTAATTTTGCCGCAATTTAATGTGTTGTACTATCAGAGACATATACATTTTTTGTAACCAAAATCACATTGAGGCGAAATTTTATCGTTAGCTTCATGAATTGTAATTTTAAGCAACATGATTGTTGGTATAGCTGGTTTTTTTTTCATATTTTTGTCCTATTTTCGCTAAACTCCCACTGGTCATTGTCGAAATGCTCTTCACAAATTCTTATTCATTTGTAACTACAATTTTTTCCTTGCTGATCTTGTTTAGCCAAATTCTGTTCCTCAAACCATCCTTTGGAACATTAGCTAAGTAAACACCATTTTCAGAGCGGTTCTTCCAACCATGGACAGAGCAACTAGTTATGCTAAAACGAAATTACTGAAAATAAGTCAAGGGGAAAAGGAAATTGAAAAATTACATGATTAACAATTTATGTGCGGAAAAACCTTCAAATTTCGCCACTTATTTTACAAATTGATTACGAACTGCGTGTTTTTGCTAACTTTGACAAGTTTAATGTAATGTCAGTTGAATGTCACCAATTACAAACAGTCAAAAACCTGTCGACCACTTCTAAATTGCATCTAGATCTATTGTACATGCATAGGGATCCAACCAATCAAATACTGTTCCTGCCGTACTCTTATCCTACTTATTATACAGTTACTCTACAGTGGTATACAGTGACTATATACAAGACAGTGTGGCCATACGATTGTTGGCCGCCATTAACAGGCAAATTTGAGCGTAGAGATATACAGTGCCTTTCGTTATAATCGAACGTTTTTGAGTGGTCATTATTTTGGCGCTAGTTATTTTAACTAGTTGATGTTAGTTACACGTGCAGTGTTATTTTTGGACATTGACATGTCTCATTGGCGTTCGTTACTAGTGCTTTTAAGGTGTTACATGAAGTTTACAACCGGTTTCAGTTATGCTAGATTACAATACAGCTAAATGCCGTCTTCCTGTTTCCTGTCTCCAAACCTCCCTGTTCTGTGATTGGTCTTCTTCCAGGTTCCTCCATGGCTCTCAGAATACCCTCATTCCACGGTTTGCGTGATCTACCTCTTTTTTTCTTAACCAGCGGCGACCATTTAAAGATCTTCATAAGCCACGTCGTCTCCTACATTCTCCAATTCTGTCCACAATTGATTCTGGTGCCTCCATTCTGCGTCTTATTTCCTCGTTCGTCACTCTATCTCGTCTCGATACCTTTCCGCTTTTTCGTCCATTTGAACTGTGTTTAGTCTTCGTTTCGTTTCCGCTGTTACAGTCTATACCTCACTGCCATAACATAGCACCGACTCTACCATTACTTTACCAATTCTTTTTTTGTTTTTGTTGAGATAGTATTGTCCCATCAAATTGATTTTAAGTACTTTGTACTATTCGAGTTCTGATCTCTTCTGTTCCCAAACCTTTTGCATCGATTGTATTGTAGCACCGAGGTATTTAAACATTTCTACTTGTCTTACTGCGACATCTTCATTTATTAAGACTTCATATTGTGCTTTCGAGTTGACTACTAAATACTCCGTTTCCTCTAAACTTATGCTAAGGCCCCATTTATCGTAGCACCGATGTAATCTCTTTATCATATATTCCAAGTCGAACGCATCTTGTGCTATTACAACAATAGCATAATTATAAATTGTCACATTTAAATACTGTGCAGAATATTAGTTTTTCAGGGCAATAGATGATAAAATTTGACCCGCTTGCGACGCTAATGAATTATTTGACACTGACAATTTACAATTGTCAGATTTGAAAGGTTTTATTTTTTTCCATAACCAAAAGAACAGGTTCTACCAACCTCTTTGAGAACAACTTAAAGGTAACTAAATATTTTGCCTGTTAATGGCGGATATTCGCGTCGACCAATAGCGGCGAAGACATCCCTATGGCCACACTGTCTTGTATATAGCCACTGTACAGTGGTATAGAGTCCCTGTATATAATAAGAAAGAGTTGAGACATGTGGATCCACAAATCAAAACCACTTGATTTTACATTAGACATGTATATTTAACATGGCGGGCTAATATTTCAAACGCAAATGTCAATATGTCAAACGGCAAAAGTTGGCCAAAAATTTAATTTTCAGTTTAAGTTTCTAACAAGATTCCGGTTACACTTCCTCCAAAATTCTTGGAACTTTAATTATGTACTCGTTATTTACGTGATTACGTGTAATGACAACCTTAAATTTGGAGTATTGCATCAGTACCTATACCAATTTATAAGTTGAAATTGGGATGAAGGGAACTTAAACTCATACTGAAAGACTAGAAAGTTATGTTGTTAAAATGTATTGGCACTTTAATATTGGTACTGTGCAGGTATCTATTGGATATTTTATCTACCAACAAAATAATTAACAAAAGAAAGGAAAGACATCAAGGTGCAAAAAGTATTGTGTAAAAAAGGTAAAATCAAATATGTTTTTACAACAATTATACCATTACTCTTAAAAGTTAAGATTTCACCAATAAATATATAATTTTTAACTAATGCACTAAAGTCAAGTTGGTTAGAAATCAGATTCGTTCAGTCCAATAATAATCAAAGGAACATTGTAGTTTTCCAATATCACATTTGCTCGTTTTATGTCTGCATTCTAGCACTTCTATGGTTCACGTTTCATGTTTAATCCGCATTACATGAAATAACATGGAAAAATCTTTAAAATTAATATTTTACCAATAAATTAGGAACCTGCATAATTGTTAAATAATGCACTAAACTAGTAAAGTTAGATTGATTGAAAATATGAATCAGATTCATTTAGTTCAATGATAATTAAAAGCACATTGTGGTTTCCCAATTTCACTTTTGCTTGTTCCTGGTGTCTCTATTTTAGCACTTTTATGGATCATGTTCCTTCTTTAGTTAGCACTACATGAAACGATATAAAAAGCTGTACGAATTTCTTTGGTATACGTTATGTTAATCTTATATATATTTCTAAAAGTCCTGACTGACTGACTCATCAACGCCCAGCCCAAACCCTTGGACCTAGAAAGCTGAAATTTTGCACAGAGGTTCCCTTTATGATGTATACAAGGAATAAGGAAGGATATTTCGAAATTCAACCCCTAAAGGGGTAAAATGGGGGTTCCAATTTTGTATGGAAAAATAATATTAAGTAGACATTTCGACTTGAAACTTCGTAGGAGTATTCCTAAAAACAAATAAGCAAACACGTATTTCGTGATTTTCCGAAAATCAACCCCTTAGGGGGTGAAATGGGGTAAGTAAGCCTAAAAATCGATATGGGTGTCGTTATTGAGGTTTATTGGGACGTTGATTGCGAAAATGGAATTTATTTTTAAGTCCAAGACGGTGAACATGACATAAGGGAAGAAACGGGACGGGACGGGACTAGACTGGACGGAACGGGACGGACTGGACGGGACGGAACTGAGCGGGACGGGACTGGACGGGAAGGGAAGGGACGGAACGGGACGGGGCGGGACGGGGCAAAGCGGGACGGGGCGGGGCGGGGCGGGACGGACGGGACGGAAAGGGAAGGAAAAAGATGGGATGGAAGGGGAGGGGATGGGATGGAAGAGGAGGGGCGGGACGGGACGGGAAGGGACGGGACTGGACGGGAGGGAAAGGGGCGGGACGGGACGGGAAGGGTCGAGACGGGGCGGGGCGGGGCGGAACATTATTTAATACACAAATAACGAACCTCGCGCGAACGAAGTCGCGGGTAAAAGCTAGTTCACAATACTGGTCCGCTAGGTTTCATGTAACTTTTCTTCGTGGGATTTTGAAATGCTTCGTCTAAAATGTGAATCTCTTGTTTGACATAGACATTGATCATGTACGAAACCAGTTTCACAAACGTCGTAAGTAATGTGAATTCAAGATTTGCTTTCAAATTTTTTCAACCATTCTTTGCTTTTCACTTTGGAAATGAATATAATAAAAATCCTTGTTTGGTCCATTGTATAGAGAATAAGAGATTGCCGATCACGGGGATTGTTCTCTTAGCTTAGGAATAAATTATTTGTCACTATTTATACCTATGTATACGTTGAACAATTTTAAACTAACGTCAAAAGTCATATCAAAATAACCTGAAATAAGACATTCGAATAGCTTATGTCAAATTTAAATGTAATGTGATTGTTATATTATTTTTAAAATTCAAGTACTCCATGGTTTGTGGATCCAACCAATCACAATGGGTTGCACCAATGACTCGACTCTTTCTTACTATATACAGGGACTCTACAGTGGTACGAATTTGTGCGGCACCTGTAGTCCCTGAGAAGTTCTACAGCAAAACAAAATATCAAACTTTATAGATCACTGTAATTTTGTCGCTACACTACGCGGAACTTGGCGGGCAACTTAAATTCAAATTTGTGTAATATTTCCTTATACTAGTGAAACTGCTTATAAATATTTTCATTTGAATTTTGATTTATTTGTATTTTTATTGACAAAATTAAGCAACTACAAGTATATTATGATGATTTGGCAGAACCTGCAAACAAATTTAAATTCAAATTATAAGTGAAGTTTCATAGCAATTCCATCAGCATTTTATATTGAAAACACACGTCTCTGAGAAACTACAAGGCAAACATATTTACAATACAGTTTTTTCAAGAATGTTTAGCGTTAAAACCCTTGTTCATCTAATGGGGCTACTTATTTAATAAATAAAATTAACTGGCCCTGGTTAGTACTTTTATTAATATCTAGTCTATACCTAAACATTTTAAAGTTGCAATTGGCATACACTTAATACTTAATGTCTAGACATTTGCATTGCATTTAAATACAATGAAGTAAATACTATAAGTAACTCATTTAAATCTTATACGAACTTTTTTGATAAAATCATAATAAATATTTTATTGCAAGATTGTACAGTAAATGTTATAGCATTTAACTTCAATGTAGTAATCCACTGAATTTTTAAATCGACAATTCGATATATACTAGAAGAAACTCCAACTTTTTCTCAATAATACGTATCTTTCAGGATTTTTCATTCAATGATCACACTTAGAAATACGTCGATGTTATATAAAATATTAATATGCATTTTTTAGCAGTAAAATTACGAGTGCTCAATTCTTGTTGGAAAGATTATCATTTTATAAACAATTGGTTACTTAAATTAAACAAAAAGAAATTGACGAAAAGACATGAACGGTTCTTTTCCTAAGAGTTTAACCAAGTTTAATTGCTTTCTAGCAATCATAGCGAATAAAAAAATTAAAATCTGGCTAGACAAGAGTTTTGGACGAATGATATTTGATTTAAGAATCAATTGAGTAAATTATAGAAAAACGTCAATACTTGAAATTTTACATTTGTCAAAATGCCAAAGCATCCTGGTTTTCTTTTTGGTGTAAGAATTCTGTTATAACTTGTGATAGTTCTACAGTTAATTAGATTACTTATCTTTGAAAATATTTAGTTAATTATTTTTCAATATAACTTAATTTTTCAATTTTTTGAAGAAGAAAGCCATGAAATGATTTATTTTACCAAAACAAACCGTGGTAAGTAAATATGAAACTAGCTTCGTTCAAAAGAATTACTTAAATCTAACTAAAATTATATACAAATACTAAATTAATCTGACGTCTGCTCTCTACGTTTACGCCGTTTAAAATATTTAACAAGGTCTAAAGTTTTAAGAGGATCTTGGCTTTCCTTTACTTCTTGTAAATCTTTGCTGTGTAATATACTAATTATTAATCCTATTTATATATCTAAATAAAACTATATCTATACTAAATTCAACAAACTTATGACAAATATCTATATCCCTTACCGCTTTGTTTATACAAAGATAAAGCAAATACTTTGTCATCAAAAGTAAATCTTCTACTTCTAGGTTTATGATTCTGTGTACGTTGTTGCGACATGAAAGGGTAGTTTTGCTCTTACGAAGTAACTGCATTTGCTTTCTCATTAACAATTTCTTGGGTTGCATTTTAGCAGCTGCATTTTTCAGCTTCATCACCTCTTTACGTAGCATCCCCTCATTAGGTGTTAATGAAGTCTGACTAGCTTGTAGTGTTTTGACAATTACTGGTAGTCTTTTCTCTTGGCTATTAGTAAACCTAAAACAATATCGACAAATCATTAAAAACATAAAAACAACTTATATTTTTGTTGTAAGTGTAGGTATGCCAGAAAAATGCTAAACAGTTTGTAGAAATGCTCAAAAAATTTTGGAAATTTAAAACTGCTCCTTCGTGGAAGAAAATACAAATTTGAAAGATTTGACTGTAAATCGGCCCTGTTGGCATAGTACAGCCCTCTTAGCTCCAGTTAATATTTTCCCTGTTTACTATTGGCAAATATGCCTATCTCGTTTTCCTCATAATCCGTAATGCTAAAGTGATATAGATACAGTTACACTAACAGCTATTTTGTAAAAATGGAAAGAGAAAACACCAAAAAAAGTAAACTTTGAAATCTACCCTTTTTAAAGTGGATTTTAAGCTTCTTCTTAAAACAAAAAGTAGTAAATTCTAGAACTGTGTTTAAATAGGTCATAACATTGTGACGTTTCAACCCCTTTACTAAAGGCGCCAAAATGACACCTGGGGTTAAGCTCAAATCGGAGAAACACGTTCCCTCAAATATATATTCGATTAGTAAAAACACCAGATAATTACCACTTTAACGCATAATGTTTATATATATTTTCATTAATAAGCATAATGAACTGTACATTATTTAATTAGTAAATACTTCTGGGGCTGTGTTCGTTTTTCTGGCCAGGGTCGCAACCCACGATGCAGGAGCGTAAGGCGGGCTCATCGTAGGCGGTTCGCTAGGACGCACGCCGGATCCTCAGGAAATGGGCCGCGTAGGTAGTTTGACTCGAACGCCAACATGCACGTTTCTTCTCGGGGAAATGGTTCTGGTAGCTCTTTTGTACTCTCAGATTTAACCTCCGGCGGTGTATTGTTGACAGAGGCGGCGACTGTAATTTGCCGTAGTAATTAGCAAGTTTAGAGTTTACCTGAAGCCGGCTTTAGTTTTTGAATCCTGCAGCTAGATGCGCTGCTATAATAGGTGGTCAGAGCGGTATTCTTGGGACGGCCGCGGCTTTAAGTTCAGCAGGTAGAAAACTTTTGTTTCTTCGCCGATAAGCGAAGCTTCTGCAGTCGAATAGCGGTGAACTTGTTGTGGGCGGACACGAACGGCAAATTTCCGGATGGCGTTTTCAGGCGTTTGGAGCAGATACGCCAGGTGAGCTTCTCTCAGAGCAGTCTCTAGGTTGTAGCTTCTTTCCTGCAGCAACGGCGATAAAAAACTCTGCGTGATTAACGTTAACAAAATTAAGTTTTGTGAAATATTGCCTTTCTGGATGTCCTTAGATTTGCGCTAAGGAATTATATTGGGGCAGGTAATTAAAGGTGGTCTAGTCGGGTAAATTACGGGGAAGTTACGGTTACTTCGGGCTGACAGTAAGCGATGGCATTTCCCTTAGTGCTTACTGGATAAGAGTTGAGAGTTCTTTCCGCGAGACAGTAATCACTCCCAGGACGGAATAGGGAGGTAGGCAAGGAGAGGAATTGGGAACAGGACAGGTCAGGTAATCTCAAGATCTCGAAAGCAGACTGGTACTGGTACTGCGGTCGTCTTATATACTTATTCTTGCGGCGCTATCGGCACACTTGCCTCCTTTTTAAATGAAAAGGGAACGACTTTGTCGTTCATTTAGTGATGCGTTACGCAGAGCGATCCGAATCCCTTATCGCCTTTTTGCCATGAGAATAGATAGCTTGATAACGCGATGTATTAAATTCAAATACATTTTATGTATAATAAAAATTTAATTCAGGAGCAAGCGTTACAAGATGACCCTATCAAAAAAAATTGACCTCAAATTTAATACCTGCTGGCAACCAGAACCTATTTGATTTTAATGACTTCATATTCTATGCCAATTATTTCCTCTTGCCAAATTCAGCATTGAAATTTAAAAAATAGCCAAGTAAAATTGAAACAATAAAGAAGCCGACCTGCGATTGGTTACTATAATAATCAATGTTAGTGAAAATCGCAGATCAACCCCCTTACCGTTTATACACCACGGCAGCTCTAAAAACTTTTTACTTACCGCGATGGCCCTAGTTAACTCAAGTTTCGGCGGCCTTGGGTCGCAGATTCTAATCATCAGCTGTACTTCTGCAAGCTCTTTTAATAAAAAAACAAAGGGCGCCAGAAATCTACAGATTTCGAGAAGAAAATAAAGTAATAACAAACAACTAAAGTTTATTTAATAATCAATTAGTAGTTGTCTTGCAACATCAGGAATAAATCGTTAAATCGATTGTAATAGAATCAAAATGTCTTAATACAGTACTGTAATTATGCTGAAAAATGCAGCACGCACGACAGTAAAAAGTGAACCTCTTTTGTGTCCTCAGATTTGATTTGAACACAACCCAATCATGGGGTAAGCTTACCACAGTCATATATTTTAACCGTTAACTCGGTGTTAATAGCAAAACGGTGTGTAAGCACCTTTTACAGAAATTGCTTAATAAACATTAAAATGAGCGTTTTATAATAGATTAAATTTTAAAGGTTACAAACAATTAATACATATCAAATCACAGCGTATGTAATAAAGTGCATTTGAAGATCTAGGTGCAATTATTATTTATAAATTTATTAATTGTGGCGAAGCGCCGTTGTAATCAGCCGAAACAAAATTACTTCGGTGGACGGTGTAATCGATAAACGTCGAAATAGAACTAACCTGGCTTGAAAAAAATCGGTCGCAAGCAGGAGATAAGGCGGTTCCAAAATGCGGTCGGAGCAACCCCAGGATTATCTTCGTGTCCTGTGTTAGCAACAGCATTGACCTCGTTTGACGAAATCGATAATGGAACGGTTAGTGTTCATAAAGAATTGCTGGATTCAAAATGACATTCAAAAGCGTCCAGATTGGAGTTGTGGGTTCAAAATGTCAATTAAGAGCTAAGAAAAGGGAAAATTACTATTTGAATACCAAACAAGGCAGTGCAATCATACCTGATTTCAGTTATCAGCTCTCAAACGAAGTTAAATAACTACGGTGCAAATAGCAAGCAAAAATTCCTTCTTGGAAGCGAGTTGCTTCAACAGAATGCAGAAATCGAATGGACGCTACGCGAGAGACAGCTGCCAGCTGAAGTGGAGCGATAACAAGCGAATTTCGGGAAAACCGAAATCGGTATTCTTGCGCGGAACAAGATTTGATATTTAAATTTGAAGCGGATTATAACTCAAGTGAAAATATACAGGCTGGCCTGAAATAGATGGTTAATTGGCGAAACTAATAGGCGAAGCTAAAGATTTGTTTCAAAATTATACCTGATGTTGGTTCTGCAGTGATCTCCAGTTGTTCACCAGGTAATGTCGATATTGTTCTTGTCAACATTGCAGCACGTTCCACCGATGTGATCTCACCTGCAGCTAAATTTGAAAAGTAGTAATGTAGGGATGGGGCCATAATTATATACAAGCAAACCGCGCGCTATGCGCTGCGAGTGGCGCGCACGTGAAATAGGATACGCGAAAGGTCAAGCTCCGAGCCGAGCGCTAAGATAAGATAAACAAAACCTAAACAAATATAAACATCTGTGAAGCCGGAACGTGAGATTTTATTTTGCGCCACAGACAAACACACATTAAGGAAAATTATATTATAGATAACAGCAATAAGATAACATGAACAACAAAATAGAATGCTTGAGTAAGAAAGAGATGACCATACAACAAAATTATTTTAATAGGCACAATTAGTTGACATATGTCATAAGTAAAGTGAGCGTCAAGCCTACTCGTATATTTGCTACTATGTTTATCTCTTTCTTACTCAAGCAGTATGTGATATTTTCTTGTTCATCTTATCTCATTGCTGTTATATATAATTGTGGCCCCATCGGTATATGTTTATCTAATATGTTCCCTTACTGTGTAGGTCAGCTAATGGTAATTTCCGCTTTGCAGCTGTCTCGTATCTCTTTAGCAAATCACCGTACGTTTGAACTAGATGTGACCCTTTATTTATAGAAACTGAAAAGACACTAAACGAAATAATGCAGAACACATAACACAAGAAAAAATAATATTCAGACAAAAAAATCTTTTCAAAAGATTAGAAAAACTAAATTGTACTTTTACACGAATTATGTTTTATTGTGCATATTATTTTTTAATTAGAACCATCGATCTAACATTTGGTATTTATACTATAATGTTATTTGAAGTCGAAACAAATAACAAAAATACATGTTAGGAAACTACTTAAAGAAGAGAAACGAGTGGAGTATGTTAACAAATTAGAAGAAGAACTGGCAAAATTAGAGAAAATAAACGAAATACAAAGAAAAGAACTGACCCTGGACGAACGGTGGAAAAGACTAAGAGCGGAAGAAGTATGCGGAAAGATACAAGTTAACAAAAACAAGAAGAAAGTGACAAGATGGTGGAATCAAAGAGTAAAAGAAAAAGTAGGAAACGAAATGCAAGTCTGGCAGCGATTTCTAAAATCAAATAGAGAAGATGATAAGCAGGTATACCATCAAAAAGAAATGTGGCGAAAGGAGCTATTCAAGAAGCTAAAGTATAAACATGTGAAGAATTTTGAACAGAAGTAGAAACTAAATTCCAATGATAATACTCGTAGAAGACCCTTTTAAGGAAATAATAAACAACTGAGAGCAAAATATGGGAAGAAATAGACAAATGGGCGAAGGCAAACAAGGAGAAGAAATAAATGAAGAGGAAGAAAAGATACTTGAAAATAAGAAAAGCTGCAGGCAGTAACTAAATAAGCCCAGAACTAATAAAGTACGGAAATTCAGAAAATCTTACGAAATGGCTTGCGACTCCAAAAGTATACCAAAGGAGTAGGAGATACACATAATAATTTCTATACACCAGAAGGGAAAAGCAACAGAATGTACAATTATTGAGACATCCGTCTATCACAAATAGCACAGAAATGTGAATAATAGAAAGAAGTATAAGAGAGGAAATAGAACACCAGATGCAAGAAGAGCAAGTAGCGTATAAGAAAAAAAGGCAAACTCAAGATCATATGTTCACCTTACAAATAGCAATAGAAAAGAATACTAAAGAAACGAATAGAAAGCTTATACAAAATAACAAGAAGAATAGTAAGAGTAAATGGATAGGAATCAGAAGAATTAATGATATAGAAAGGAATTATGCAGGGGCATGGTCTTCTCACATCTGTGTATTTTAGGAGCAACGTGAATAAATTTATCTTATTTTATCTTATCTTAGTAGTGCTACAATTATTATATTTTGATCGACACTAGGTATTATAGTAATTTGAAAAATATTTTTTCGTACACTAGCATTGAAAGAGCTACTTTGCCGTACAATTTATTAATCAGAAAGTTGCACTTTGCGGTATTCGTACGGCAAAGTAGTATTTTGCGGTATTCGTACGGCAAAGTAGCACTTTGCCGTACGTTTCCTTAGTTACAACACATTACGTACACAATAACATTACTATACTTATTTGCTATATACGAGGATAAATATAGTATTCCGTTTGGTATGCTAGTGTACGAAAAAATATTGTACGAAACTCGTATGAAAGTGGCTTTTCCATACTCGTCTCGAAATTCCGGACTCGGCCTAACGGCCTCTTCCGGAAACATCTCACTCGTACTGAAAAGCTCCACTTTCTATACTTGTAACGTAAATTACTATTCTGTAGTTAATATTTAATAAAAGACGCGCTTTTTAGACGTTTTAACGCTCCTCAATATTAAATAATTAAATATGAATTATTCGGATGCAGAAAAATTTAATATAGCAGCTTTATATGGCTAAATAAGCTCCAAATGCACTCCTACAGCGTTTACAACTTTTTAAATCAATTCTAAGCCAGTTATTGAGCACATGTTAGTGCTGGCACGCTTAGTAGGGCTACAATTATTATATTTTGATCGACACTAGGTATTATAGTAATTCGAAAAATATTTTCTGTTAGTTAATATTTACTGAAAAACGAGACTTGCAGGTGTTTTAACGCTCCTCAATGCTAAAAAATTGAATTTAATTTTTTTGGATGCAGAAAAATTTAATATAGCAGCTTTATATGGCTAAATAAGCTCCAAATGCACTCCTACAGCGTTTACAACCTCTGAAATCAATTTTAAGCCAGTTATTGAGCACATGTTAGTGATGGCACGCTTAATGATAGGCCCCCTAATATTCATGCTGTTTCTCAAACCTTTCCCTAACAATAACTAAGGCTAAACTTGTTATGTTCGCGGACGATACGTCTATAGCAATCTCAGCCCCAACGATTAATGAACTTCAGATTTCGGCAACGGCTGTGTGTAATGATTTTAAAAACTGGTGTGATAAAAACATGTTGATACTTAATATGGTCAAGACAGAGTGCGTATACTTCTTCAAGAGGAAAAAACCAGAACCACTTTAACTAAACATCGCTATCAACAACAAAACCATCTGTTTAACTAACAAAGTGAAGTTCCTAGGTTTTATACTTGACGAAAACTTGAAATGGGACCACCAAGTCGACAATGTGTGCGCTAAAATGATTAAAGCATACTACGCTATGCGTCAATTAAAAAGTGTGTTACACATTAAAGCTCTCGTAAATGTCTATTATGGCATTGCTTACGCTCATATGTTCCTAAATATTGTAGTTAGGGGGCCGGCAACTAATGTCAAATGTGTTTTTATTTTACAAAAAAGACTGGTTAGATTAATCTTCAATATTAATCCTAGAGACACATGTAAAACGCATTTTGTAAAACAGAGAATCTTAACTCTGTACGGCATCTACGTTTACAATTTAATGAAAATGATGCGTCAAAATCTAATAAAATTTGAAAGAAATGCTGACATTCATAAACATCAAACCAGAGACGGTAGTTGTTTACGTATTGGGCGGTACCGAACGACCATGCATGAAAAATCTCCCGTACATGCGGGTAATAGTTATTTAAGCATCAAGGGAAGTAAGTAGCTTTTACCAGTCGAGAACAAGTTTGCCAGCCCGAGCGAACGAGTCCTGGCAAAGTTCGAGACTGGTTATAGATAGTTACTTCCCGAGCATGCTTATAAAATTTTTCTCCATGCCCAACAAAAATTTGAATAAAATATCCTATTCAATTTACCACCATCTTTAGGCCCATTACGTTGGGCCATTCTGTTCTGTTACACAACCCGCACCTGCCTTCCCCTGCCGCCGCCTGACCAAAAAAGGGGACCCTCGGGGCTCCGCCCCACTCTAAGCTCTGCCCTGGGGCTCCGCCCCTCTCGAAGGGGTCCCTCGGTGCTCCACCCCTCTCCAAGGGAGCCCTGGGGGCTCCGCCTTTCTACAAGGGGGCCATCGGAACTCCGCCCCTCTCCAAGGGGGCCATCTGAGCTCCGCCCCTCTCCGAGGGGGCTTCGGGGCTCCGCCCCTCTCCAAGGGGGCCCTTGGGGCACCGCCCTCTCCAAGGAGGCCCTCGGGGCTTCGCTTCTCCCTAAAGGGGCATTCGGGGCTCCGCCCCCTCCAAGGAGGCCTCGGGGCTCCTCCCCTTCCAAGGAGGCCTCGGGGCTCCGTCCCTCTCCAAGGGGGCCACCGGGGCTCCTCCCCTCTCCAAGGGGGCTCTCGTGGCTCCGCCCCTCTCCAAGGGAGCCGTCGATGCTCCGCCCCTTTCCAAGGGGGCCCTCGGGGCATCGCCCCTCTTTAAGGGGGCCCCCGGGGCTTCGCCCATCTCCAAGGGGGCCCTTGGGGCTCCGCCCCTCTCTTAACAAGTTTTTAAATTTCAAATAGGTTAAAATCAGTTAACTTCAAACCCGTTCAGATCACTTATAGAACTAAAATTACTGTAATAACACGCAATTCACTTACTTCCCTTGGGGAGTAGGTACTTACTTCCCTAATGTCATGACAACCAGTAAACAAACAGTAAAATCAGCTTACCTGCAATGGTTATGTCAAAGTAAGTGTGACTTACTAGATGGGCATGGAGAAAATTAATTTATAATAAAATTCCAGATTCCATCAAGGAAGCTAGATCATACAGCCTATTTAAGTTCAGACTAAAGAACCACCTCTCTGAAAAGGCTCTATATAGCTTAAAAGAATTGGGTTAATGTAATGTGTTTACTTATAGATATTAACGATACTAGTTTGATTATGAGCATCTTAAGGACACGAGTTTGATTACCAAAAACGAGGCGGTGAGCCGAGTTTTGCGGCAATCAAACGAGTCTCGTTAAGTGCCATAATCAAACGTGTATTGTTCAGTATTTTATCTTCATCAAGAAATTCGGGTTCAATATATTTTTTATACAAAAAGAGTGCTCTTAACGATACTAAATTTAATTTGGTTAAAAGTCTATAACCACACTGATGAAGATAAAACTATTTATACTACGTGAATAAATGTATCTTAACTTATCTTATCTTAGTAGGGCTACAATTAATATATATTGATCGACACTAGGTATTATAGTAATTCGAAAAATATTTTCTGTAGTTAATATTCATTAAAAGACGTGCTTTTTAGACGTTTAAAGCTCCTCAATTCTAAACAATTGAATTTGAATTATTTGGTTGCAGAAAAATTTAGTATAGCAGCTTTATATGGCTGAATAAGCTCCAAATGCACTACTACAGCGTTTACAACCTCTAAAATCAATCCTAAGCCAGTTATTGAGCACATGTCAGTGATGGCACGCTTAGTAGGCCTACAATTATTATATTTTTATCGACACTAGGTATTATAGTAATTCGAAAAATATTTTCTGTAGTTAATATTTACTGAAAAACGAACTTTTCAGACGTTTTAATGCTCTTCAATACTAAACATTTGAATTTGAATTTTTTGGATGCAGAAAAATTTAATATTGCAGCTTTATATGGCTAAATAAGCTCCAAATAAACTAGTACAGCGTTTAAAACCTTTGAAATCAATTCTAAGCCAGTAATTGAGCACATGTTAGTAATGGCACGCTTAGTAGCGCTACAATTATTATATTTTGATTGACACTAGGTAATATAGTAAATCGAAAAATATTTTCTGTAGTTAATATTTACTGAAAAAACGTGCTTTTCAGACGTTTTAACGCTTCTCAATACTAAGCAATTGAATTTGAATTGTTTGGATGCAGAAAAATTTAATATTGCAGCTTTATATGGCTACATAAGCTCCAAATGCACTCCTACAGCGTTTACAACCTCTGAAATTAATTCTGAGCCAGTTATTGGGCACATGTTGGTAATGGCACCCTTAGTAGGGTACAATTATTATAGTCTGATCTGCACTAGGTATTATAGTAATTCGAAAAATATTTGTTGTAGTTACTATTTACTGAGAAACGTGCTTTTGAGACGTTTTAACGCTTCTCAATACCAAACAATTGAATTTGAATTTTTTTGATGCAGAAAAATTTAATATAGCAGCTTTATATGGCTAAATAAGCTCCAAATGCACTCCTACAGCGTTTACAACGTCTGAAATTAATTCTAAGACAGTTATTAAACACATGTTAGTGATGGCATGCTTAGTAGGGCTACAATTATAATACTTGTATTGTAATCTACACTAGGTATGATAGTAATTCGAAAAATATTTTCTGTAGTTAATATTTACTGAAAAACGTGATTTTCAGATGTTTTAACGCTCCTCAATACTAAACAATTGAATTTGAACTTTTTTGATGCAGAAAAATTTTATATAGCAGCTTTATATGGCTAAATAAGCTCCAAATGCACTCATACAGCGTTTACAACCTTTGAAATCAATTCTAAGCCAGTAATTGAGCACATGTTAGTGATCGGACGCTTAGTAGGGCTGCAATTATTATATTTTGATTGACACTAGATAATATACTAATTCGAAAAATATTTTCTGTAGTTAATATTAACGGAAAAACGATCTTTTCTGATGTTTTAACGCTCCTCAATGTTAAACAATTAAATTTGAATTTTTTGATACAGAAACATTTAATATAGCATCTTTGTATGGCCAAATAAGACCCAAATCCACTCCTACAGCGTTTACAACGCCTGAAATTAATTTTAAGCCAGTTATTGAACACATGTTAGTGATGGCACGCTTAGTAGGGCTACAATTTTTATACTCGATTTCCAATCAACACTAGGTATGATAGTAATTCGAAAAATATTTTCTGTAGTTAATATTTACTGAAAAACGTGCTTTTCAAACGTTTTACTACTCCTCAATACTAAACAATTGAATTTGAATTTTTTGTATGTAGAAAAATTTTATATACCAGCTTTATAAGCCTACATAAGCTCCAAATGCACTCGTACAGCGTTTACAACCTTTGAAATCAATTTTAAGCCAGTTATTGAGCACATGTTAGTGATCTCGCGCTTATTATGGCTACAACTATTATATTTTGATCGACACTAGGTATTATAGTAATTCGAAAAGTATTTTCTGTAGTTAATATTTACTGAAAAACGTGCTTTTCAAACGTTTTACTACTCCTCAATACTAAACAATTGAATTTGAATTTTTTGTATGTAGAAAAATTTTATATACCAGCTTTATAAGCCTACATAAGCTCCAAATGCACTCCTACAGCGTTTACAACCTCTGAAATCAATTTTAAGCCAGTTATTGAGCACATGTTAGTGATCTCGCGCTTATTAGGGCTACAACTATTATATTTTGATCGACACTAGGTATTATAGTAATTCGAAAAATATTTTCTGTAGTTAATAGTTACTGAAAAACGTGCTTTTCAAACGTTTTACTACTTAATACTAAACAATTGAATTGGAATTTTAGCAGCTTTATATGGCTACATAAGCTCCAAATGCACTCCTACAGCGTTTACAACCTCTGAAATCAATTTTAAGCTAGTTATTGAGCACATGTTATTGATTGCGCGCTTATTAGGGCTACAATTATTATATTTTGATCGACACTAGGTATTATAGTAATTCGAAAAATATTTTCTGAAGTAAATATTTTCTGTAGTTAATATTTACTGAAAAACGTGCTTTTCAAACGTTTTACTACTCCTCAATACTAAACAATTGAATTTGAATTTTTTGTATGTAGAAAAATTTTATATACCAGCTTTATAAGCCTACATAAGCTCCAAATGCACTCCTACAGCGTTTACAACCTCTGAAATCAATTTTAAGCCAGTTATTGAGCACATGTTAGTGATCTCGCACTTATTAGGGCTACAACTATTATATTTTGATCGACACTAGGTATTATAGTAATTCAAAAAATATTTTCTGTAGTTAATATTAGTAGAGGGAAGTGGATGGTTCTGGAACCTCCCCCCACCACTTGGCCTTGAGTTCAAGGCCAAGGCCACGTTCAATCCCAAGGTCACATGCAAGGCAAGGCCACGTGCAAGCCCAAGGTCACGTTCGAAGCGAGGCCATCAACAGTAACCTTGAAGACTGGGTATAACATGAGGTGTAGTTTTGTGTTCAGTAGTATATCGTGTACTGTACTAGCAAAAACAATGGATGAGGTACAAAAGGTTGGTGAAACTGTGAAGGGGTCAAAGAAAAAAGTGAAACTGTTATATCCAGTATTGTTAAACGCAACAAGTTATCCGTTGAATAAGTCAAGAAATAAATCTGTGAGTTTGGGTTTGACCTGTTTTGGATCGTTTGTGCCGGGAGTGCTAATTAGTGGGATTAACAACAATTTTATACTGCTAGACGAAGGAGAGTGGCAAGTCTTTCTTAAAAATGAAGATGTGATAAACAGACATTTTAACTATGAAGATGGAGATTTAAAACCGGTGGATATAAGTCCAGGCAAACGAATATATTTCCAAAAAATCGGAAACAAAAAAGTGATTGTGCTGCAGGAACTTAAGCGATCCCAAGTGTATCTCGGTATGCAATCAGTAGCAGAATTGTGGGGGTTGCTACCTCTGCTGAATTTTAAAGCTGAATTATTGAAAAGTCAGAATTTTGATCAATTTTACACTAGTGTAATAGACGGGGTTTCGAATTTACCCGGCGACTTTAAAAGAAGCATTGAGGATGCGTTACCGCCAATAAAATCCGAAAATGTATACTGCATGCATGAAATGCTAAAGTATGCTTTGGACGTCATAAGATATGATATTGTGTTTAAACAATACGCCCAACCGCAAACGTTGGAACAATAAGTGTTTATCATGTAGTTATAACAATGTAATAAAAAAATTAAAAATTTTAAAACGTTTATTATATATTACAAACTAACTTACTAACTAACCTAACCTAGAAAGCTCTGGGTGGCCTCACATTTGCTGTAAAAAAGAACACTTAGTTTCTTCAAAGAAGCAAATCAAGTTATATTCACGTAGATCACCCAGAGCATGTCAAGCAAGTCGGGGTCCCTGTAGACCTTGTACCTACATCCCAGAAACCACCCCACCTCTAGCAGGGTGGCTTCCGGGATGTAGGTAGAGTTCTTCATCAGAACTATGTCTTGCTAAAAAGAAATTTATTGAGAACCAGATTTATATATATATATTTTCTTACAGTGTCATATTTCTCCGCGATATGCGCCACCAATTGTAGTTCTAAAATTATAAAAGTTATTACATCAAATATTAAAAATTAACACAATATTACCGAACGCTGACATGGCAGCCCCTAATACAATCGAATCGAGGAATTGTTCTGTAAATTTCTTATATGTATACTGTTTAGAATACAAAAAAAATAAGCGTCTTACCCATTCTGTTTAATCTGAAAAATATTTTAGAATTTAGAATAGCGAAGTAACTGTACAATGCAAAAAATCCAATCAAATATCTTAACAATGATACGAGCATTTTATTTTGCTTAGAAACATTAGAAAAAATATTAGAAATGGTGTATATGGAAGTAGGAACACAAAAAGACGGGGATCAAATATTTTAATAAAAAGGGAGATGTGAGCATTTACATTAGAAAAGTAAAAAAACTTTTTTTCAGAACTTTTCCTATTACATTTTTCAAAGACATAGACATATAAAATAAAAAATATATACAAACATATCTTACCAAACGAGCAGATTTTTGCAGCTGAAGAAAGTGTGATTTTGTCATGCAACAGCGACTGGTTTATATACAAATCTCTCCTACCTACATCTCGACTTGGAGGAAAGGGTTGACAAATTATGCTGCAGATTCTAATTTTGCGTTTATCTCAGTTATTTTAAATAATAGAACTTTTTTTGCGAAACCCTCATATTCCTCGTTAAAAAACGAAGCGTTTGATACTAAACAGTAATACATTTGGCAGTTATTAGGGATGTATGCATAATTATAAATTTTTTTTACGTTTGCTACAGTATTAGAAAACCTAATAATGAAATAAACTAGAATTATAATTTTTCAAGTTAAATATATTTATATGAATAAACCGACATGTAGAAATAGAGCGAAGTATTCGAATGATCATTAAAAAACAAATTGTTACAATTTCCCATAGATTGGTTGTCAATTAAAATCTAAATAAATGTTTAATTTACTTTTTTTAAGTTATTAAATTATTGGAACAAGTCTTTCATTTCCAATACTGAGGTTGTGACGTCCAAATAATTAGAATAAAGAATCCGATAAGAAAATGACCAAATTTCAATTCTACAGAATAGCATCACCAGCTTGCTTTTACCTAGGGAAAACTGGATCCTGATCAAAAGATGCAAATTTAGGATAGCTTCAAATACGCACTTTCTAAGATGAGCTAATGGGGGCATTTGACACATGAAATATTGAAATAAATACTGAAAAATAACAACGCACCACAAGGAAGATGAAGTCCTGGAAGGAGACGGGCGGAGCTCGAAGTATGAAGTAATAACAGGCACGTGTGAAAGATAAATAGAACAGGTAGGATTTTTAATAAATTGCATCGCATCAGTGCTTTACTTATGCGGACGATGTCATCATAATCGCACAAACAAAACTAAATGATGGAAAGATTACAAGAATAAGCACGAAGAATATGTTGACCTGAAGAAGAGCTGAAAAACACAGTCAATTAATAATTAACGACGACGGTACAATTTTAAAGAGAACACGTAATGATAGCAGTTTGAAAATTAAAGTGCGAATAATGCACACAAGTGATGCTAATCTACGGAAGTTACTTCTGTCCAAAAGTTTATTTCGAAAAGTGAAACTGAGAGTGCACTAAACAGCAATTCGCCCAACTGCAATTTATGCAAGTGAGATTCATATACTGAATAAGAATAACAAGATTGGTTGTCAATCGTCTCGAACGAAAAATAAGTACTCAGAGCTCTACAATCGGAAGCTGATCAGGTGCAATAAGTGATAGATGCAAACTAATAAACAAACAAATTTTTTGTTGATTTTGAGATGCTTCAATAATTTCACGATACCGCTGATTTGTCTAAAAATGGCAATAAAATTAGATGCGCTGTTTAAAATGTAAGCAATCGTTCTGCTAGCACGCATTTCCTTGAATATAAAGCGCCGCATTTAACGTTTTGCACGTTCCTTAGTGCAGGGAATACTAATGAAAATATTTTTTTAATTGACTGACACTGAAACGCACGCGTTATGTCTGCATATTAAGCAGTCTGTGAACCCAGTATCGTGTATGAATTTTAAACGCAAAATGCACGTATAAATACATGCATTTTAAAGTGAATTACCAGTGCAGTGTCAGCGAATGTAAAGGTAGATATTTATTACTTCTATGTATGAGTTATAATTGATAATAGATTGAAATTTAAACAACATATTGAGTGTATTGTAATTAAAGCTGTGAAAAAGATGGGCTTGTTTGGTCGAAAAAGTTCCAAAATTAATCATTAAGCAAAGGATTTAATTAATACGCTAGTTTTAATTATTAAAATTATTAATAATAAACTGTCATAATTATAAGACTAGATTTGTAAATGACTTTAGATCGCCCTTAATTGCAAAATCATGTTCTCAAAAAACTTATTCTATAATGGACTCAAATTATATAATGAAATGGCGTTGTAGCAGTCTCGAATGAAAAATAATTACTCAGAGCTCTGTAAATGTAATTATGTCTTTATAAGCAAGTATTAAAAAACAAATTGTTGCAATTTCCCATAGATAGGTTGTCAATTAAAATCTAAATAAACGTCTCGAATGAAAAATAATTACTCAGAGCTCTTTATAAGCAAGTATTAAAAAACAAATTGTTACAATTTCCCATAGATTGGTTGTCAATTAAAATCTAAATAAACGTCTCGAACAAAAAATAATTACTCAGAGCTCTTTATAAGCAAGTATTAAAAACAAATTGTTACAATTTCCCATAGATTGGTTATCAATTAAAATCTAAATAAACTTAAATATTACTTAAACGTAATTTACCACATCTGAAATAATAAATACGTCTTTGTTGATAGAACAACTGCAAAAAATATAGGCCGTGTACGCTTTTCTATGCGCATAACCAGTAGGAAATTAATAGGTTGATAGATATTAAGGCAATTAAATGTATCACATTTTAATGAATGTTACTGTAAAATATAATATCACTCTCGTCTGTATTAACTTGCAAACTGTGTTTGAAAAATACTTTTTGTTGCCTTCGCACGCGCAGTCTGCAAAAATTTAGACATACAGCAAACGTAAAGGTATTTCAAGGCTAACTTCCTTTGTGTAAGCTAAGTTTCAAGAAAAGTGTAGGTTGCAACGACCTCAACTGGTTTGCGTGCGAAAGTCGTCCTTCCACCCCACCAAGTTTACTATATATACACCTAGCTAAGGTGGGAGCAGTCATTATCTTGTGTTTGCAATGGCTAGCAACGCTGTTTGTCAGTTTTGCGAGGGTTCGATTTTACCGAAAAAATTTTCAAAATTTAATAAACTCAGTTTGAAAAAAACGGGTACAGTTAAACTTTGCGCCTGCGCGGAACCAAGTGGTTCCGCACAGACGTCGCCGCAAGCTGCCATAAAGGTTTTAAGTGACGTATTAATTGTTCCTAATTACGAAATTATTTCTCCAAGTAGTCAAGGTTCGAGTAAAATTTTAAAATCAGTTTTAAAAAAAGGTCAGAAACGGAAAAAACCAGCAAAATTCAATTTGGCGAAGTATGTCAAGTGTATGAATGAGGAGACTGATGTTCCTGTGGCAAAAATTCAAAATATGCCGATGCAATCTGAGTCTCCTCATTTATCGCAAACGGAAATGTTTATGGAAACGTTCGATTTTGATGACATTCAATTGGAAAAGGTGGCTTCCGGCGACGGTGCGGCGCAAGAGTTTAGAGCCCTTGTAGATGGTTTGGAGATCGACTCCGGCTCAAGTCGACCGACCAGTCGAATTTCGAAGCAGCCAACAATCCAACCTTCGGAAAATGCGACCGCAGCACCGTCTGTAATTGCGCAGTCTCCGGTTTCGGGTGGTGTAGCTTTTGTAGCCACTGGGAGTAACGTAGTCGACACTGTGGTGTCGATTACGTCTACCCCGCAGGAGGAAGACATGGATGACATTTTGCCATCCCAGCGTGCCGAACGTGAATACGTGTCTAATCGCAATGCAATAGATGCTAAAGCAGCCGATCTTAGCAGCGGTGACCATTATATAAGGTATATTAGATATTAGATATTAGATATTAGATATTATTTTTCTATCCATATATGTTATTTAACATTGAAGGTGTTTAGAACGTGCTTTTCCCAGTTTAATAGCTTATATTGTTATTAGCTCACTAGAAATTCGAGCCGCCAGCCTAGAAGCGACGATGCACGATGAGTACCTAAAAAGCATAGCCGCTTTACCTAAGATCCGCCACGGCCACAGCGCAACTAACATGGACATCTTTAAGAATGCTGCGTTAGCAAGGCTGGAGCTAATCCAAGATCTGTTAGCTGTGGAGAGCGCGATTCGTGCAAGACGTCAGGAGCTCGATAAAAAGGCTAAGTAACGAGTAGATAATCGTTTAACATATCATACACCCCTAACACAAATAACCTCCCCCCCTATCCTCTCCAGGGTGTCCAAAGCGAATCCTCCCCGTGGTGACACCTGGGTATTCCGTTCGAGGTTTAATTTGTTAATCAGTGTTAATAAAGGTGTTCTTTTCGTTTGTGGATAGTAAGCCTCGAGCTGGGTAGCTAATCGCGCAATTAGTATATTAACCGATTGCGCGAGACTAATTTACCATTATGTTCAGGTGCACTGCTTGTGGAGAGTCCTTCACCAGAGCTGACAATTTGTTTCGCCATCGAAGAGATAGCTGTCGCCACGAGGTTGGCCACCCATCGACGAGTGGTAAGTGGAAACGTGTTGATTGCTGCTGATTATATCAATTGTGTGTTTCCTAAAGGTGACGCTATGGAGGCTTCGGTAGCAGCTGGTGAGGGGCCATCGGCGAGTAAACGCCCAAGACTTAATGACTCCAGCGGTGGTGAGTGTGTCTCTATTGTAGTGTTTCATGTTTTCTAACGTTTGGTTTAACAGAACAGCTCCCCAGGACGCAATACTGCGACGTGTGTGATGAAAATGTTCCTCGGACTTGTTTCGTTGGACACCTGAGGAGCAATCGTCACACGAGGCGGTGTGATGTCGTCCATCTGGGGAAAGGAGTGGTGGCCCTTTCAAGCGCCTTCAAGTCCCGCGTTGCCAGCTACAGGGTGTCCACGGAAAATTATCATATAAGCGTTGTAGAATATATGACCGAATTGAAAGACAAAATTATAGGTCTTATAGAGGGTCAATTGAACAAATTAAACAGTATAAAATTCAATTTCGAACTTTTCGGGTATTTTATTTTGGAGACTCAAGATGTACAAGACGTCAAAAGTTTTAATACGACCAACGAGGTGGTCACTCGCGGTACAGACTTGAACGAATTATATGATAATTTAACGGGGATATTGGACCAGAAGGTGTCCGAATTTGAGGAACGCGATTCAGGTGTGTATTACAACTGTAATTCTTGTTAATGTTACTAACCGCAAAATTTTTACAGGGTGGATCTTGAAGCAGTTGCTGTACCTAGAATTAAATATAAATAAATTCAATCCGTTTCGGGCGTCTTCGTATATCCCGCTCCCGAAGCAGATTCAGTCCAAGAAAGCGATCGTGAACGTCCAAAACGTCGATGACGAGCGTTGTTTCGGGTGGGCGGTAACCTCGGCCATCTGCGAACCGGATGGACTGTCTAATCGAACGAGTTCGTATCCAGATTGCAGCGAGTTTTTAATTTTAAGGACATTGAATTCCCTGTTAGATTGCGCGATATTTCTAAATTTGAAAAAAATAACCCTCAACTTTCTATAAATGTATACGCGTTGGAAAAGACTTTTCAAAACGATATTACCATATATGAAGTTGTGGGGCCTCTGTACTATTCGCCACATATAAAAAACGGACATATAAATTTGCTGCTTCTAACAGATGGCGAAGGTAATAACCACTACTGTTGGATCACCAATTTGTCTAGGTTAGTTTCGCGGCAAATAACGGCTAGGGAAAATGCAAAACATTTTTGTAATGGTTGTCTAAATTACTTTCGCACCGATGCCCATCTGGAGAACCATAAGCTTTTTGACTGTAATCATGTGTGCACAAAGTTGCCTACGACAGAGCCGATCACGGATAAGTGTGGGGAGGTGAGGCCCCAGAACATTCTTAAATTTGATAATTATCATAAGCAATTGAAAGTGCCTTATGTTTGCTGACCGTTTCGAGACCGTTTTATCACCTGTCGATGGTGGGGATCAGGAGCCGGATCGCGAAAGACCATATACGATCAAAACGTGCGAGCACAAACCGTATTCTTTCGCGTATTATTTGAAATGTTCTTTTGATGATACTCTATCCAAATTCGAAATTTATAGGGGCGAGGATGCTGTGGACGTGTTTGTTGAGCGTCTAGACAGAGACGTTCGCGCCTTATATTCCAACAGTTTAAAGTATGTTGTACCCCTCAAGCCTCTGGCCCCGCAAGAAATTCAAAATTTTAAGGATGCTGCTTCATGTCATATTTGCAATCGTCCTTTTGGAGAGGGGGACGTAAAGGTTCGCGATCACGACCATTTGACCGGAGAATATCGGGGAGCTGCCCATTCCAATTGCAATCTGAATTATAAACTTCCAAATTTTATTCCCGTATTTTTTCACAATTTAAATTACGATTCCCACCTTTTTGTCAAACAGTTAGCTCAAAATAACGAGGAGCTTGATGTCATTCCGGAAAATAAGGAAAAATATATTTCATTTGGTAAACGTCTTTGGGTAGATGAAGTCGTTGTTGACGGAAAACGAAAAAACGTTTATATGCAAATTCGATTTTTAGATAGTTACAGATTTTTAAGTGCTTCTTTAGCATCGCTGGCGGCCACATTATCAGATGATCAGTGTGTTGAAATTCATAAGCAATTCGGACATGACATCAAATTCGAACTGATGAGACAGAAAGGTGTGTTTCCCTATTCGTATCTGGATTCATTTACAAAATTAGACGAGCCGGCGTTGCCCACAATCGCTCAGTTTTATGATCATTTAACCGAGACGCATATTACTGAGGTCGATTACGAACGCGCCGTTAAGGTCTGGAAAACTTTCGAATGTCAAACGTTGGGCGACTATTCCGATGTTTACCTCAAATGTGACGTGTTTATATTGGCAGACGTTTTCGAAAACTTTCGAAATTTTTATTTAAATCAATATAATTTAGATCCGGCGCAGTACTTCACCGCCCCCGGTTTAAGTTGGGACGCCATGTTAAAATATACGGGGGTTGAGTTGGAGCTGTTGACGGATATGGATATGTTTCACTTTTTTAGAAAGGGTATTCGTGGAGGAGTCAGTACTTGCGTCGGGCGAAAGGCTATTGCCAACAATAAATTTGCGGGTAACTATGACGCTTTCAAACCCACTTCTTTTATTGTGTATTTGGATGCCACGAATTTGTATGCTCATAGTATGAGACAGTTTCTACCGCAAGGTGGTTTTGTTTGGTTGACTGACGACGAAATTGATAGTTTTGACGTATTTAAAATTGTGGACGACTCAGATACTGGGTACGTGTTGGAAGTTGACTTGCGGTACCCCGAAAATTTACATGACGATCACAATGACTTTCCCTTTTGCCCCGAGCTATTGGTGCCTCCACAGGGAAAATTTAAAAATGCAAAATTAATTCCAAATTTGTATGACAAACACAATTATATTATTCACTACAGAAATTTGAGGCAATGCTTAGAGGCTGGTTTGATTTTGGTTAAAACACATAAAATACTTAAGTTTAGACAATCTCCTTGGCTCAGATCCTACATCGATTTAAACACAAAATTACGTAACAAGTCTGACAATGAATTTCATCGAAATTCATTCAAACTAGCTAACAATAGCGTCTTTGGTAAAACCATGGAAAACGTGGACAAAAGGGTTCTTGTAAAGTTAATTAGTCATTGGGAGAAAATTGGTAATAGAATGGGGGCAGAAGCTTTGATATCGAAACCTAACTTTAAAGATAGAATTCGGTTTGGGGAAAATTTAATAGCAGTGGAAATGAACAGAACATCGGTTTTATATAACAAACCCATTTATGTTGGTTTCTCAGTTTTAGATCTTTCGAAAACGGTAATGTACGATTTTTATTACAAATTTTTGAAGCATAAATACGGCCGTAATGTGTCTCTACTGTATTCGGACACGGACTCATTCATCCTGGAAATTTTTACTGAAAATTTTTACGCCGACATGCAAGAGCACCTTGATCTCTTTGATACATCAAATTACAAGAATGGCCTGCATGGAATTTCGATAACCAAGTCCGTTGTTGGCAAATTTAAGGATGAGTACGCTGGGGTGGCTGTGTGTAGCTATTACGGGGTCGGTGCAAAAACATACTGTGTAAACGCTGTTGGTAAAGAAGACAAAAAGGCGAAGGGAGTTAGAAAGAGTGCTGTTCGGAATCACCTCACCACCGAAATTTATAAATCTGTAGTCGAAAACAAGAGGGAAGTTGTATTTTGTCAGATGTATGTGTTTCGTTCCCGTTTACACACTATGTACACCGAATTAATGAATAAGGTTGCGCTTTCTTCGCGAGATGATAAACGCTTCCTTATTCCTAATACTACCAAAACCTTAGCGTGGGGTCACCGTGACATAGATGATTACAGTCGTCTAGACAACTTGCTGCGCATTGCCGAAACGATGGTGTAGCAATATGTTCGCGGAACAGTATTCGTTATTACTTAACAGCAGAGGTCCTACACGGCTTTCTTGTACTTTGTAGGTTTAGTTATTGTATATAGCAATTATAGTATAGGTTAAGAACACTAGCTTGTATGATAGAGGTAGTAAGTTAAATTTTACAAAAAATCTGATTGTTTGGGTCCGCATTACCAAGTATATTTGTTATTTAACACTGTAGTCACTCATGTTCAGCATTTACAATAATAAATTACTGTAAAACATAAAAAGTTTTTATTTAAAGAAAATAAATGGTAGTAAAACAAAAAAGTGTTTTATTGGAAGAGTTCTATAGAATCATAATAAGTTATACAACATTGTTTTTGGATATCCAGGAATTGTGACGATTATCGAATCCCAACCACTTTACGTAAAGCTGATTACCCTTAATCTTCAACACCTTTTCTACCAGGTATACGTCAGAGTGTTTGGTTTTCTGTAATTCGTGCTCGTAAAATCCACCTTTGATTTCTTGCCCTTCCTGATCGGTGAGTCTGTAGGTGGTAGGATTTGTAAGTCGCACTGTGGCTATTTTGAATATTTCGTTGCTCCAGCTGGGTGTGTAGCCTTTGCTAAATATCGAGCGATATTTACTAATGCGTACAGAATCTCCTTTATGAAACTTTTGAGGTGTCGGATCTACAGTTTTTGTGTGGCTGTACACGGTGTGTAACAGACGTTTGGCATTTTTAAGATTAACTTCAGCCGGCCTCATACCTGTTGTGCTATGCCTGGTTGTGTTATATTTGCTTAAAAGTTGGGGCAGAATGTCCAACCATTTGTAGGACCCTTGCAAACTAAACTGCTTCCACATCATGTTCTTAAGGGTGCGGTTACATCTTTCTATGATGCTGCTTTTCATAGTTGAATACGTGCTGTAATGATTTATCTTGTAACGTCGCATCAATGCTTGAAAATCGCTGTTATAAAATTCTTTTCCCAAATCGGTTTGTACGTTTTTTGGAGATACCTTCATATTAGCAAGAACTTTTCGCATAGCTGCTGCTACATCTTTTCCCGTTTTCCGTTTTACCGGGAGAGCCCACAAGTATTTAGAAAACGCATTAATAACAGCTAAAATGTATCGATAACCTTTATTGCTTCGTGCATATGGTTGCATCTCCACCAAATCCGCTTGTAGTAAATCATGCAATCCTTTGAGAATCACCCGTCGTCTCTTGAAATTTCTTCGCGCTGGTTTGTGAAGTTCTGCAACTAGATCCTCCTTAGGACTCATTGCCGAATGTTGCTGTATCGACTGCTATGGGACATTTAAGCAGCAGTTGCACGTATAACTTAGTGTTTATGGATTCGAATTTCAGTTTATCTCCTCGCCGCAATGTCTTACCGACAAGCGTGTCGTGTTTGATGCCGTTGATGTGTGATACTACCAAAGGTCCGTTGACTTGAACACTTATGATCTCACCGATCGTTAAAGGAAAAATGTACTCATTATTACCGAAAATTTTGGAATATCCGCTTTCATCATAACCACGCCCCACTAGCAGCAGTGGTACCTCTATATGGAGTCGGTTTACATTTTGAACTTTCATAAAGATATGTTTGCGATGAGAACCGTAGCGCGCGCTATGGTAGTGGCGTCCAAATTTGTCTATGGGCATTACTCTATCGTCTAACACCTTCTGATCGTAATTCAATAGGTCCTCTGCTTTTGTACTCGTCTTAGTGAATTATTTTTGCTTCTCGTAGAGCTTGGGTGATGCTTACGATTTCGTTGGAATGGCCGGTGTGCCCCGCTACCTGAGAGGCTAGTAATATGCGCAGACGATCCACTAATGAATTTGGATCTTTCCAAGGAACAAATTCCACTTTTTTATTGGTTACTGTTAATAACCCCCTTCCGGTACGCTGCACTCTCGATGCGGCTCTGGTAGGTTGTCTAATGCCGGAGGAGGTAGCCAGGGGGCGTACTATTTTCATATATTTTGAGCCGGCGTTACCGCTTATCCCTTGGGTTGGATCGTAGTTCTTACGATTTGCGGCGGACCGGTTCACTATGTCATAGTAATTTTCATGGTCTTTTTTTGTATAAATTATCGGTTTCTTTAAGAACATTAATTCGTAAAAGCCGGGGGTGCCTTTGTATACTATTCTATTTCCGTGATCTGTAATAACCATGTCCTGACCCTCAAAAGTAAGCTGTTTATTTCCAATTGCAAATTTATCAGTGTCTATGTCCCATCGAACTCCATAATGGAGATCGTACTTGCTCTCTGTATCTCGTATCATTCCCTCGATATATTTTCTAGCTAACCCTGAGAACTGTTCCAGGTATTCCCCTAGAACTTCCGGTTCCATCATTTGTCGCACGGTTTCCCTAGCCTCTGCTACCGAAGTTTCAATTGCCGCTTCTTCTTGAGCCTCCACCTGTTGCTCCTCATCCGGTAAACTCTCATACAATACTTCTCTGTCAAGAAATCTAGGTGTGGATGTTACCAACGCTGAAGTCGATGGTCCGGGAATGGCAATGTCGGGGGTTGACGCTCGTACGGGGGTTTTACCATTTCTCGGACGGGGTAGGATAGATGGTGTGGACACTCGTCGTTTGATGGTTCTCAGCATAGGTCCTACTTCTTGCTGTATTGTTTGACCACCTTCTTGCTTGATGGATGTTAGCAATTCCGTGAGTGGTTGGGAAATTGGTTTAAATTGCTCCGCAAGAGCCGTCTGAGATTCGGCGATATCTGCTTTTAAAGTTTCATATTTCCGCCTGACAGCCTTTCTAGCTTTAATAAGATCGCTTACTAACCGTTTGTCCATGTTGCTATTACTGTCGTTGTTCGTAGACTAATAATTTGTACAGCAGTGGTCCATGCCTATATAGTGAAATAACTGTCAAACCCTTTTCTATAACGACCGGCGTTGATTTCGCTTTCTTTGTCGACAACTAAAAATCCATGATCTTTGATCCAACAGTGGGAACATAAGTTTTTAAACTTTTCGAATGACATGTCTGTGTTTACATGATCATCGTAAATGTGTTTAAGATTGGTGTGGTCTTGCCGGAATACGATTATGATATTCGCATTATCTCGTACCAGTTGTTTCGGGATTGATGAGTAAGTCTGACAGAGGTAAAAACAATCTATATTTCGATGACGTCCGAAACTAAAATAATCTCTAATTATGCTTTGAGTGTCGCATGCCACATCATCAAACACAATAACAGAATTTTCTTTCGCCTCGTGTGGTTTGATAACCTCACACCCCTCGCTGAATTCGTAGAATCCGATTTCTTTTAGTGACTTCAGAAGTATCTTCAGAAATTTGTATTTAGGTTGGTCAAGGGTTTTGGAATACAAATACAAGTTGTGAAACCGCACCCCATTGCGGTGCACCAAAAGACTGATCATCGCATTGGTTTTCCCAGAGCCGGAAGGACCAATGATCAACCCCCTTTTACATCCTATACCCAGTAAAGTGCCGTGTCGTCTGAACCTCTGTGACATGGAATTTACTGTATGATTTACTACCGGCAGCGAACATTTTTGTTTCACAAGTTTGACGTTCTTCATCGTTTTCGGACGGGGGCGAACTAGCTTCTAACCGCGCTGTGCTAAGTATATATCTACCCCTTTGAGCTTCACATCGTCAGTCGCTCTTCGACGAGCGTTTCTTTAAGATGAGTTATACTAGACGTAAAACTCGTAGTCGTCGTCGAATCGTAAGACGGAAAGGTCGCGGTTTGTTGAACACCCTTATTGACAAGTTGCCTTTCGAATTACATATACCAGGTTACAAGTTTTGCGGACCTGGCACTCGTTTAAACAAACGACTTTCTCGAGGTGATCGAGGAAGAAACCCTCTGGACGAGGCTTGCAAGCAACACGACATCGCATACTCACAATCCAGCAATCTTTCGACACGTCACGCGGCGGATAAAGTTCTTGCACAGAAAGCTTGGGAACGCGTTAAAGCAAAAGACTCTACTCTTGGAGAAAGAGCGGCAGCTCTTGCTGTTACAGGGATTATGAAAGGGAAAACCAAACTCGGCATGGGAGTCTCCCGGAAACGGAAGCGTACAGAACCCATTGCTGCTATGGGAACACCCCGGAAACGAAGACGTACACTACCTATTGCCGCGCAAAAATTTGGTACGGGGGTATCTAGAAAACGGAAGCGTACACTACCCACTGCTGGTGTGACGGCCCCCCGAAAACGAAGGCGTACATTACCTATTGCCGCACAAAAATTTGGTACGGGAGTATCTAGAAAACGGAAGCGTACACAACCCACTGTTGGTGTGAGAGTCTCCCGGAAACGAAAGCGCGCACTACCTATTGCCGGTATTGCGCAAAAATTTGGTACGGGGGTATCTAGAAAACGGAAGCGTACAAGGTGTAGTAGGCGTAAACGTATTGGAGGGGCGGTCGTTTTTAAATCGCGAAGGAAACGCCGAATTCGTTCTAGAGTAGTACCTGTTCCCAAGAGAGGAGGTATATTGCCGCTTGTACCCATACTTGCTGCATTAGGAGCATTGGGGTCTCTCGGAGGCGGTGCTGCAGCAGTCGCTAAAGCGGTTGGCGACTCAAAGGCTTCTAAAAAGGATCTCCAGGAAAAAGAGCGACATAACAAAGCTATGGAATCCATTGCTCGAGGAAAAGGGCTATATCTACGACCGTATCAGTCAAAAAACTACCGTTGAAGCTACCACGCCGAGCGTTGACGAACATCGATATTGCACAGTACGTTAAACGCTTAGAAATTCCCCATTTTAGGGGGATATTTATGCGAGATGCCCTACCTGACAAAATTCGTCAACGAGAATGTGGTGTTACTAACTTAGACGATGATGTTGGACCTGGCACACATTGGACAGCCTACGTTAAAGCTGATCGATTTGTTCTGTATTTCGATAGCATAGGTCGCTTACAACCTCCTCCCGAATTAGTAAACTACTTTCGCAGCGACGGTAGCAACAACACAATTATGTACAACTCTAATAGATATCAAAAACTCGCATCATACACATGCGGACATTTGTGTCTCAAATTCTTATATAACTTTGCGAAACCGCTTTTGTCGTCAGTTTAAGTGTCGCGCTTCATCATGTCCAGTATATTCACTCTTACGGGAGATTCATCTGTTCTTACTGCAAATTTTGACCCTCCCATTTTCTTAGACGATGGTAGCGAATACGTCTTGGGATTGTTAAGTTTCGAAACCTACTATACTATTCCAAACGTTAGACCTCCCAACAATGAATTTCATCTTGTTGGAGAACCTCCTATTATTATACCGGAGGGAGCATATGAAATTACGGACATTGCTGAATTTTTACATAACCAACTCGATTCTGATGCGGGTGTTAAACAGGTACTGCTACGTGGAAACAACAGCACCTTAAAAACCGAAATAAAGTCCACCGTTCCAATCGACTTTCAAAGCGACAATACTATCCGGGACATGTTAGGCTTTGAGAAAAAAGTTTATGCTGCAGATAGGTGGCACACAGCTGAACATGTTACGAAAATTTTGAACATCAACTCGATTCTTATTCATTGCAACATCTCCGTTGGTTCATATAAAAATGGTAAGCCCGGCCATATCATTCACCAATTCTTCCCCATAGTACCACCCGGGTACAAAATAGTGGAAACCCCTAACCCAGTCATCTATCTACCGATCAGCACGAAACAGATCACTAACTTAACTATTAAAATACTAGACCAATCGGATAATCCTGTCAGTTTTAGTAAGGAGACCGTCACAGTAACATTACATTTAAAGAAACTGTAATGGGTTTTCAATTCACCACCCCGTACCGCCCCTGCTTCACTTCCTATAAGAATCGTCGCCCACACCCTCGTAAGATCAGTAGGGCTTCGTCCGCCACGCAGCTAACTAAAGCAAACAGAGACTTCTTGCGGTCCTTAGGCTTTACAATAGTGTAATGAGTATTTTAAATATTGGAGAGCGAGTCCTCGTCGACACTTCTATCATTAGCAATCAATTGCACACACATCAACCGTATACAAACCGTTTTGACTATAACGATGAAATTCGAATTCCAATTCCCGAAGATATGTCAACTCTTCCCGGCCTGAGCTATCTGTACCTAGAGGGAAAGTTGCGGAAGGAAAACGGTGAAGTTACAACGGCTAAATTCCTTAACAATGGTTTGGCTCACTTATTTAGCGAAATCCGATACGAAATCAATGGCGTCGTTGTCGACTCTGTCACCAAACCTGGTATTACGTCTACTCTTAAGGGATATGTGTCCTACAGTTCCGCTGACGTTAAAAAGCTTCAAAATGCAGGTTGGTTTGCCGCCGGCGATCCTGCCATTACCGATCAGGAAGGTAACTTTAGTGCCTGCATACCGTTGAGAATGCTGTTAGGATTCGCCGAAGATTATGGTAAAGTTATACTTAACATTCGACAAGAACTCGTATTAATTCGCAGCAATACCGATGCCGACGCCGTATTCAGTGCTACCGTAGGGGAGACGGCTAAAGTTACGATTGACAAACTATATTGGAAGGTTCCTCATATCACTCCAGGTCTTGCTCAAGAATTAGCCCTGACCAAATACATCGATAAAAATATTGACACTCAAGTCGCATTTCGCAGCTGGCAGCTTCATATCATACCCGGTGTTCATGCTGTGACTCAACATTCTCACGCTATCGCTACAAGCACAAAATTACAAACCCCCAGATATGTCATCGTAGGGTTTCAATCAGGTCGTTCGGGGCTAATCGCTAAGGACAATGCTAATTTCGATAAAATTGGTCTTACTAATTTCCGAGTTTATCTGAACACCGAACGATTCCCATACGACAATTTACATAACAATTATGCACTCAATCATTACGCAACATTATACGACATGTATTCCAAGTTTCAATCATCTTATTATAGCAAAATCGATGAGCCCTTCTTCTCCCGCCATGACTTTGCAGACAAGGCGCCCATTGTTGTAATCGATTGTTCCCATCAAAAAGACTACCTTCATGCAAACGCTGTCGTTTTTCGTGTTGAATTTGAAACTTCCGCTAACGTGCCAGCCAACACAACTGCGTATTGTCTCGTTCTTCACGATCGGGTTTTTACTTACAACGCATTGTCAAAAGCAGTTAAACAACTGTAATTTCGCAAAACACTTCAGTTGCACCTCGACTTTTAGCGTAACTAGACCATGCTCTCTATACCTAATACGATGAAGATCATTATCGATATTCAAGGTTTTAAGACGTCCGATAAGCACTTTACCCCAAAAGAATTGGCCTCCTACGACGGTACCTCAGTATCTCACCACATTTTTAAACCCCCTTTCGCCCTCCATTCCTTAACACCTCATTTACAACAACAAGCCCACTGGGTAATGACTAATCACCATTGCATCGACTGGAATGAGGGATTTACTCCAGCATACATGTTTCCTGCAATCTTGCGACGTCTTCTGCAAGGTGCCACCGAAGTATATGTGAAAGGTCGAGAAAAGGCAACTTTTCTACGCCGCTTTACTACCATCCCAATCATCGAAGTGGAAGAAAGACCGGCCCTCACCCCATCACAACCCGCTTGTTTATATCATTCCAAACCGATTTGTTATTGCGCTTTATCTAACGTGTATCATATTTATAATCACTACATAATGGAATAAAACAACCTTTTTAATTTTTATTGTTTTTTATTTGTTTACAATATATAGTTTAACTACATGGATTAAACATCTACGTACTACTGGAAAAGCGTTCTACATAAATTGTCTGCCTATGTTCGACGCACAAGACGTCTCGCAGCACTTCATCCATAGTAAGTATCCTCCGATGGAATCGCAACCTATCCACACCTGCCCATTCCCACCGTCCTTTTCGAGCTTCTCGATAAGCATACGTCCACGTATGCAAATTATAAATCTTATTCTTCGAGTCGTCAAACTGCACGCTCTTCTTCATTTTCCTTCCTCTCTATAAAGGCTTTTACTTCACACATATGCCATTTTAGGCCAAGACTATCCATTAAATCTACAAGGAGGCCTTCATTTATGGCTCTGTCTAAGAATAGTTGACCGACAGCAGCACCGTTTTTGTACTGTTTTTCTTTTTTATACAACTCTTCGTCACTGAATCCGGAACGTCCTAACCCATATATGACTTCGCGCGACGCTTCAAAAGCTAAATCCTTTAACGAACTCACTAATCGTTCAACCGCACTAGGTACGTCTCTAGCAGCCGGTCGAGCAGCCTCTCTATAATTCATCCACATGACTACACTGCCAACTGACGACTCAGGGCTTCCACTTCGATGTCGCACTTTACCATAGAACTCGCAAACGTTAACACTTCCACCATACACGCAGTCTTTTCAGAGTTCTCCTCCAGCTGATCCACTACAGACCATACATTTACTAAACAGTCTCCACAAAGGTTTGCCACACCCTTCACTATCTCTTTATAGAAACTCTCAAAGTGTAACGCTTTTAATTGTGCGAATCGCGCTTCCACGAGTTTCTGCAAGCGCCACAGTTCTTCTACAGTTTCGCTAGCTAAACGCACCTCTGACAAGCCCACTTCCTCCAATTTGATTATTTTCCTTGTCTGGATCGCTTCAAATACAATCCTCTTCTTTCCTATTTCCAGAGCTGGCCACTCACCGTCGAGAGAATAGAAGTAGTTGGAAATCACTCCTTGATTTGCAATTAGGGCTGTCCACTCCCATTCATTTAACTGCACCCAGTCATTTTTGGCACCCCGTATTATAATACTTGGGTTAAATTGCGAACTCCAATCAAACCCTACACTCACGTACTTAGAACTTGATTTATTTAATTTGTACGTCCTGCTATTCAGAAGTTCTGGACAGAGCAGTGGTTGCGGCTTTCTTGCTTTATTACTCTGAACTACCTCGATAGCTTTCAACAAGGCTTCCATTTCTGCACGACTATCGGATGCTACTACCCTTGCAGACTCTTCTACGCGCTTTTATTTTCACATTTCCAAGGTTACATGTGGTAGGAGGTGACCGTAAACGCTGACCTTGAAGTCATGTTTACTGCACTACCTTTTTGGACTCAACAATTATGGGAACCTTGAGTTGAAATTCCACATATAACATATTTGGCTTGACTGCCCAAAATTTTAGCATATCACCCTTTTTTAATGTCTTCCCGATCATTTCGTGTAATTTATATGATCCCAACCTGTTGATATAAATTTCGGTATTTTCGGGATAAAGTAAGACTTTTGTTATTTCAGCTTCACGGAAGGGAATAGTATATTCGATGTCACCATGCGCTAGGATGTACCATCTATCATCATTGACGGCAATGGATACTAGTTGTAAATCTCGTTCATAATATAAAGGCTCGCTTAGCTCTTCAACCACAAACACCTGCGGGTGTGACGTGGAATTCGCATGCATATGTTTGCCAAATTTATCGATAGGCATTACTCAAGCGTCGAACTAGATATGAATACCGAAAGCGTGGGCTTCTACTTATAAAATATCAATAATCATAGACGTCGCTAGGAGTGTAATAAAAAACGCAGACACCTTTATATACATATATTTAATCAAACCAACAATAAGTAATATACACTACATCCCCATCTGCTAGCCGAGCGAGAAAGCGCTGGATGGGGACCTCTACATGCCGCCGCCACCACAGGAATGGGTCACCCTCGTATGTGGTGGGTAACGTCCTCAGGAGGGTCGACTGCCATAGGCGCTCGCTTCCAAGACTCATGGAATAGTCTATTGTTACGGCAGCCTGGAGTTGACGAGCTGATGGAGGTCGCGGTTCGGAGGTGATGAAGTATTCAAACTCCTTGTAAAATGTGGGAGCATCTTCAAAGAGCGCATCAACAACAATATCAGGCATGATGACTGGTAGCTGTGGTGGAAAAACGTTACGCTTTATATGTGAATCTCAAGGTAAGACCCTTGACCTTCTACGTTCCCATCCTTGACTACGCTCCTATATTAAGTTGCCTGTTTTCTGTAACAGTCATCATAATCCTCCAGCACCTACCATAATCATCAAGCAGCTATGGCGACTAACTTTAAGAATGCAGAACAATTTTACCGTCATTTTCGTCGGTTTTTGGCTAGTTGCCCTCCAGCATCCTCTCAACGGTCTCTCCAGGCAGTGGTCACAATGGAGTACGCCTTGAACCTACAAGGAGAGACCCTAGCGGAGACGACCACCTTACGGACGTGGCCTGCAGTCTTCGACGGATCGTCAGCTGTGTGGTGGCAGACCAACATCTTCAAGCCAGTGGACCGGTACCTAGGCCTACTGGAGGATGGGGAAGTTACATATATAACATATACTTGGAAATAAATATATTTAGAAATATTTCTGTGGTTTTATTTTAAAGTTTCGAGATTGTGACCTTGAATTGTAGAATATAAAACTTTCACAAACGTGTGCGTAGTTAGTTGCCATCATGAGCTCAGAACCTCGACATCCAGAATTTGGGAGCTACTCCAAACGGCTACGAACATTCGGCGATTGGAGTCGAGGTCAAACTCCAGAATCGCTAGCAGGTGCCGGTTTCTTTTGCATCAGCGACACGATTAATTGCGTACAGTGTTTCCACTGCGGAGTTCAAATTTCTGGCTGGGAGCGCAATGACAAACCCCTATCTGAACACCTCCGTTGGTCACCCAACTGCAAAATTGCCAAGGTCTACCAGCAAATACAAACCATCGAAGACTTGACTTATCAACTTTTCGATGCGTTGCATTTATCCCGAGGAGTAGATGTGGCTGGCAACAATGGAACGGGTGTAGCCGACAAAACAAAAGGTTGCTGTTGTCATAAGTGATGCAAAGTGCGGCGCCAAACCATTCACTAGTTGCCATCGACTTGTTGAACATGCTACCAATACAATTTTTGGTTGCTCTCGCTGCAGTTCATGATGGGATTCTCTACGTCCTTCAACCGCCGCGGTGCAGTTCAGCTTCTTTCGCCTACAATGATGGAGTGCACAACGTGACGTGGCGTAAAATGGATACCAGTTCCTTGACAACTATTTCCGTTTTTAAAATACAAGTGAACAACTTTACTGAACATAACGTTTTAACGTTCAAGATAAAATACCATTTCCCTTCATATGCGGTAGATACGAATTGGCAAACGATTTTGCTAAAAAATAAACCTGATGTCTTGAAGAAGCTGCTCTCGCCCGCGGATAATTCCTGCTGTATATCTACTATTGTTTTAAGCACTATTTTATTCGCTCTAATGTGTATGTCTGTAACGTATTTCTTAATCTGTTGGTATTATAATCATTTAGTCTAGCCACTACTGTAATTACTCTTTGTATGTGCATCTTAAATATAACTTTTTTATTAAATTATGTGTATCTTTCACTCTACGAAGGTACTCTGGATGAGTAACCAAATATTCTATCCGACTCGATGGTCTAGAGGTAAAGATACCCTCGGCTGCAGATTGCAGATATACAGGGAGACCTAGGTTCGAATCCTAGTCGAGTCATAATTTAGACATGAAGTATCCTAGGCGTTTACTTCATGCCTAATTTTTTAAATAAATATGTTAAGCGCAGTCTGTTCTAAGCACTACTTAGCTCTTTCTATGCCCTTGGCCGTAAACGCGATCTTGACCTTGAATTTTTTTAAAGTAGCCTCAACCTCGAACGCGGGTTTGACCTTGAACGTGGCCTCGCTCCGAACGTGGCCTCGCTTCGAACATGACCTTGGGCTTGCACGTGGCCTCGCCTTGCATGTGACCTTGGGCTTGAACGTGGCCTTGCCTTGAACTCAAGGTCAAGTGGTGGGGGGAGGTTCCAGAACCATCCACTTCCCTCTACTAACACCAGCTGGCCAATCCGCCTCCCCAAAAATAAACCCGGGGACAAAAGTGGTTGAAGCCAAAATAGACCTGCAGAAAATACTGCACTGGATCCAAATTCTGGAAGAGCACACCGCAGGCAAGCCGATCCTAGCCACGGTCATAGCCGCCATTAGCGACATATTACACAATTATGTGTAGTACAAACAAAAGACATCTGAACATCGCCTTCTGGAATGCGAACAGCATTCAGAATAAACGACAAGAACTCAAACTCCTACTCCAGGAAACGGATATTGACGTGATGCTACTCGGCGAGACCCACCTATCAGACCAAATAAAATTCAAAGTGGCAAACTATGAAATCTACAGGACGGATAGACCTACAACACCAGGACAACCAGCACGAGGGGGAATAGCAGTTCTAGTTCACCGACGCCTGGTGCACGAAAGGATCGACATGCCCACGAACAACCTCGAACCGACAGGCATAAAAATACGTGCGCCATGCGGCGAAATAAAGATCGTGTCAGTATACCGCAGCCCTCGAGTTCCACTAAGAACAGAAGACATAGACGACCTTCTAATAGACCCAATGCCCACCGGCGACCTGAATGCAAAACATACCAGCTGGGGCTCCCAAATATGCAACAACGATGGCAACAGGCTGTACCTCCACACAGCGGGAAGGAACATCGCAATAGCTGGGCCACAGGAGCCCACACACATACCGTACAACCACCAATACCAACCAGATGTCCTGGACTTCGCTCTGATGCGAAACATTCCCTACACTTACGAACTGGAAGTCATCCAGGACCTCAGCTCGGACCACCTGCCTGTTCTAATTACCCTCGCCGCTGACACCACAAAAGTAAGACTGCAAGCACAGCGGCAAATAACAGACTGGGAAGGTTTCCACGAACATCTTCGCCGGAAGGTAACAAACGGAAACCCAGACATCAACGGCCCAGAAGACATCGACCGCTGTGTGGACGAGCTGACCCAAAACATCAACGAAGCTCTACAGCTTAACATTAAAACCAGCCGCTCAAGGACCTCCAGACCTCCAGGGAAAAGCTCCCCGATTACCTGATTAACGAAATAAGGGAGAAATGCAGGCTCATACGTCGATAGCAACTCACAAGGGACCCGGCGGTGAAAAGACAACTAAACGCCAAACAAGACGCGCTGAAGGAAGCTATCCGCGAATACAAAAACCAGCAGTGGAACACATACGTCAACAGCATAGTAGAACAAACTGGTAACATACACCAAGTTTGCAAGAAACTGACGAGGAGCAAACCATCTGTCTGTCCACTAAACGGTGCACAATGCCCTGTCTACGACCCTGCTGGCAGACCAGAAATATTCGCGGACTCCCTAGAGAAAAACTTCACGCCAAATCCTTCTATTGACCAGGAGCACTCCATGGTGAATGAACAAGTGCAACAGATGCTCCAGGCAGCACCGATAAACAACATCAGCAGACGGGATATCATACTGGGCTCTGCAGAACATCACAAAAACAACCCTCGCCTACATATACTAGGATATTTAATGGCGTAATAACCCACCGCTACTACCCACAACAGTGGAAAAGTGCAATCATGGTAATGCTGCCGAAGCCAAGGAAGCAACGTCGGGGCCCTAACAACTACCGACCCATTGCACTGCTGCCCACACTCTCCAAAATCCTGGAAAGGGTGCTCCTGTCCAGAACAGTATGCATTCAGAGCTCAACATTCCACCGAACTACAACTCATAAGGGTCGTGGACGCCGTCGCCGAAGCCAACAACCGGGGCATGACAACTGGCCTTGGACCGCGTATGGACCGAACATCTACTGTACATCCTGGCTACAGAACATACGCCTCCGCTGGATTTCATACAACTCCTCCACTCCTACCTGACAGGCAGGAGTTTCCAAGTGAGAGTAGAAGACCAGACATCAAACAGGAGGGAGATCAGAGCCGGCGTACCGCAAGGAGGGTGCCTGTCACCTACCCTCTTCAACGCCTTCGTTGATAACATCACAAGGGAAGAGGCCAAGACTGCGATGTATGCTGATGACACGATGTTCTTCGCCAACGCCAGATCACCCGCCGTCGCCACAAACAAGGTGCAGTGAAAAATAAACAACGCCGTCGAGTGGTATCGCAGATGGCGATTCAAACGTAACGCCGGCAAGACCGAGGCGATCGTCTTCTCCAAGAAGAACACAACCAACCTCAGGCCCATCATAGTCGACGGCAACAGGGTCCAATGGAGCAACTCGGTCAAGTACCTTGCCGTCACCCTGGACCGACAACTCACTCTCCACAGGCACGTGGAAACAATAGTCCAGAAAGCAAGAGCATTTCGCGCAAGGCTGTACCCGATCTTCTGCCGGAACTGCAAACTGCATCGCGACACAAAGACGGCGATCTTTAAGACGTACGTGAGGCCGATACTCACATACGCATCAGCCAGCTGGATGACATACATCTCCAAACCAACCGGCAGAAAAGCGAGGCAATACAAAACATATGCCTCAGAACAATCACCGGCGCTCCATGGTACGTCACCAACGAGGAGTTGCGACAACAGCTCGACATGCCGTCGATACATCAATTCTGCGTGGAACTGGCGAAGAACACGTACAACAAACTTGACACAGCAGACCAGCTGCACCTCAGGACCATCGCCCCTCGAGAAGGGACCCAACAACTCGTTAAAAAGAGACCCAGGAGACTCCTGGACGAAAACTAATTCGCAAATAACAAGAACCAACCAACATCACCGTCAAGCAGCCATAACTATATAGTTCATGCTGCTCAGGAGAAGACCTTGAGAGGGTCTAGTCCATCCACGAAGGTCCAAACCCCGATAGAGGCCTCTCGCTATTGAAGTTAGGACCAAGCACACTTAAATGCTTCGCAAGCCTGCAGCCAAGATAAACGAAACCCAACCACTTTATCAGTTTCGACATCCTGCTGGATTCGTGCAATAGCTATTTAAGTAACAAGGAATGTAAGGACCTATTAACATTTAAGGTAGGCAAGTACAAGCCAAGACGAAGTCGCGGCTTGTTGCCTGCCGAAAATGTTAATAGACGATACATTCCGAGTTATCCTATTATATTTTTCCCGCTGCTTATCGAAATTTTCCTAGAATTTTGAAAAATAACATGTCACCTAAACACTTACAATTTATAAACAAAACGTCTAAATCTGCATCTTGCTTTGCTAATTTTATTATCCTAGGAACTTAATAATAATATTAAGTTCCGTTGTCAAGAAAAAGCAGTAAACAAATATAATCACTGACTTACACATTTTGTTACTAAGGCTGTTTTGAAAGTTTTACTAAGTTGTATTCCGATAGCTACTTTATTAAATTTTGTGTATCCATTATTGTGTATTTTATTACTCTGAAATATTATTCCGGAGGCCATAAATCTCCGAGAATAAATATTTCTGTGCGAACCCCATCTACCCTCGCAACAGTGGCGCTCCAACTAGTGGCCGGAGATTCAAACCATCCCAGAACAAGATCTCAGATAAGGCAGCAATGGATAATAACGTGGAAAGAACTGCAGAGCAGGTTCCGAATGTGTTAATGTCATTCGAACAAATGCAAATGTTGATCGCGGCAATGCAAAGCAAGACAGCGACTCTAGAATCCGGATCGTTTTCAAAGTGCAGTGCGCGATTCAACGGACAAACAGACATTCACGCGTTTCTAGACAATGTGATAGTTTTCAAGGATTGTGAGAAAGTGTCGGAAGTGAACGCGATTCGTGGCCTAGCAATGTTATTAGAAGGCACCGCGGCAACTTGGTGGCAAGGGGTCAAATCTAACGTGCACACCTGGCAAGCAGCCGTCGAAGCCCTGAAAACAACATACGGACCCGACAAGCCTGCTCATCAGATCCTAAGAGAAATCTTCGCATCAGAGCAAGGCGACGGGACACCCACAGAGCTCTTCATCTGCGAGAAAAGAGCTCTCCTCGCCAAACACCCTGCGGACAGGCAAGTTACCGAAGATTTCCAATTAGATATGGTGTACGGTCTCCTACATCGAAGGATTCGACAGAAAATCCCGAGAACCGGTTTCAGTACGTTCCACGAGCTCTTGAATGAGCTGAACATGGAAATCGAAGACCCTCCTTCCCAATACGACCCAGTCGAATCGATGCCATCTTCGCGGATGCTATATCCGACGTGTATCCAGCGTTCCCAGAGTCAGACGAGCTGCCGACTCACCTCTTCCCACACTCGCCCCGGAGAATCCCTTCAGTGAACATCGCCTTGGTGAGCGCGGAACCTCTCGAGCTCACGCCCACCGAAGGGGAAGCTCTGACCCCGGTGCAACGCCAACAAATAAACAGCCTGCTTGAAGCCCATAGAAGCCGCTTCGATCTAGGGGGAAAACCCACTCCCTATGGCGAGCATCGCATAGAGACCGGTACGCACCCTCCTATTGCCGTTCACCCGTACCGGATACCTCCCCACAAGCAGGCCATCCTAAAGAAGGAAGTCAACGAGATGCTATCCCTTGGGGTGATTCAAGAATGTGATTCCCCCTGGGCCGCCCCGGTGGTGACGGTCCCAAAACCAGATGGGTCAACACGGATTTGTGTAGACTACCGCAGACTAAACCAGATCACAACAGTGGACTCCTGTCCGCTACCTAGGATGGATGACATCCTGCACGCGACCCAGGCCAACGTCCTCTCCACACTGGACCTAAGGGCCGGATATTGGCAAATATCGGTCCGTACCGAGGACCGAGACAAGACAGCCTTTGTTACTCCATTCGGATTGCACCGCTTCAACCGGATGCCATTTGGACTGCGGAACGCGCAGCTACCTTCCAGCGAACAATGGACCGTTTCCGGGCAAAGATACCGGAAGTAACCATCCTCGCCTACCTTGACGACATTTTGGTATTGTCGGCCGATGGGGAACAGCATATCCAGGACCTCCAGACCGTCCTCAAACAACTAGAACATTCTAAACTACATGTCCGACGAAAGAAGTGCAAGTTCGGGTGCTCTCAAACCAAGTATCTGGGACATTTTATAAGCTCAGAGGAATTACGAGTTGACCCAGAGAAGACAGCCGCCGTCTTGAAGTTCGTGACGCCGCGGACCCTCAGGCAGCTACGGTCCTTCCTCCAGACGGCGTCGTGGTACCGCCGCTTTATTCCCAACTTCGCCAGCGTAGCCGCTCCGCTGTCCAACCTCTTAAAGAAGACGCAGGGATGGACATGGGGACCTCCACAAGAAGCCGCCTTTGAGGAGCTGAAACGTCTCCTCACCACCGCTCCGATCCTCAGACAGGCCGACCCCAATCTCCCTTTTACGCTAAGGACGGACGCCAGCCGCTACGCCTTGGGTGGCCTCTTAGCTCAAGGGTTAGGACCAGACGAACGACCCGTGGAGTATGCCAGTCGCCTACTCTCACCAGCGGAGCGTAATTACTCCACCACGGAGCGTGAGGCTCTTGCCGTCATCTGAGCCGTCATCAAGTTCCGAGGAAACATAGAGGGAAGCCCGATCACCCTCGCCACTGACCACCAACCCCTGAAGTGGCTCCTCACTCTGAAGTCGCCTAGCCAGATGGGCCCTAGCTCTTCAGCCCTACAACATCACCTTCACCAATGAATAAATTTGGTAACAGCTGTTTGGATTAATAATAAACAAGTTAGGAGACAATCAGCTAAAAATATATTTGAAAAGCAGCTTGATTAGTTATAAGATAAATGAAGTCAAGCATTAGTCAAGTATACAAAAGTACATTTTAATATGTTACGTTTCGCTGCTTTAAAGCAGCTTCTTCAGACAATTTTTTAAAACATAAAAGGACATTTCTTTGATGATTTGAAATTTTACATGTAAAAACTTAGAATTAAGAAAGCATGTTAATGTAGGGGTGAAAAAACTTTCTTTCCTCGTTGTAGGTTAAACCATTAAAACTTTTGTTTATTAATTATTGATTTTGTCATATAACAAAAGGGTTAGGAAAGTTTTATGTATTATATAAAGAAAAGAGTTCAAATAAGAAGGGTATTGACATAATCACATTTTGAAAACTGTGGATAAATAAAATTAATTTAATATTATTGCATGTCTGCTACACGAAATGACTATAAAGAGGAGAGTACTTCATGTCATTAAAACTTAGCAAGTTATTAAGGTATAAATTGTTAAATTCTGGATATGAGATTATGAAATAATTCCATAGTAATTAGGAGTATAAATTAGGATTGGATAGAATTAGAAATGAAGAAATACTAGAAAGGATGGAAGTAGAAGATTCGATCGTAGATACAGTTGAAAAGAAACAGTTGCTGTGGTATGGCCACCTACGCAGAATGCCAAATGCAAGATGGCCAATTAGGCTATACAATTGGGTTCCATGGGAAAGACAAAAACGAGGAAGACCACGCACGAAATGGAAACAACGCGTACAGGAAGCAATGCGATCAAGAAATCTGCAAGATAACGACTGGACAGATCCTAAAGCGTGGCGTCTAAGAAGCGAAAAGCGGCGATTGCCGTAGAATCTCGCAAATATATATATATATAATTAGGAAAAATGTACATTGTATCGTAATAGGAGCTTAATTGGGTCAAGGTTGTTGTGTTTAAACTTGAAACGCTGGAAGGAAAAGGCATTTTTTTATATTCTATTATAGATAACATATCAATTTAAAAGATTACCAGTGGTAAGGGTTTAATAGCTTGAAATTCGAACAATCTTGGTGATTTATTTTTGTTTACATCGTAAAGCCAGTGTTGTATGTAATGTGTTGAAAATCTTGATTTGTGGAGGGATAGGTGCAATAGTAATCGATTTAAACCGCCTCTCGAGTATTCAAGATGCAACATCCTGTGTACCCAAAACGATGGGGACCCGCCACATTCATTAAATTGTGAAGCCGTTATAAGATCTGGAGAAATGAATTACCACCTTACCACAGGTAATCTTTTAAATTGATATGTTATCTATAATAGAATATAAAAAAAATGCCTTTTCCTTCCAGCGTTTCAAGTTTAAACACAACAACCTTGACCCAATTAAGCTCCTATTACGATACAATGTACATTTTTCCTAATTTATACTCCTAATTACTATGGAATTATTTCATAATCTCATATCTAGAATTTAACAATTTATACCTTAATAACTTGCTAATTTTTAATGACATGAAGTACTCTGCTCTTTATAGTCATTTCGTGTAGCAGACATGCAATAATATTAAATTAATTTTATTTATCCACAGTTTTCAAAATGTGATTATGTCAATACCCTTCTTATTTGAACTATTTTCTTTATATAATACATAAAACTTTCCTAACCCTTTTGTTATATGACAAAATCAATAATTAATAAACAAAAGTTTTAATGGTTTAACCTACCACGAGGAAAGAAAGTTTTTTCACCCCTACATTAACATGCTTTCTTAATTCTAAGTTTTTACATGTAAAATTTCAAATCAAAGAAATGTCCTTTTATGATGTTTTAAAAAATTGTCTGAAGAAGCTGCTTTAAAGCAGCGAAACGTAACATATTAAAATGTACTTTTGTATACTTGACTAATGCTTGACTTCATTTATCTTATAACTAATCAAGCTGCTTTTCAAATATATTTTTAGCTGATTGTCTCCTAACTTGTTTATTATCACCTTCACCTACACTCACGGGAAGCAGATACCCTATTCAGGCCAGCCTGCGACCATCCCGTGGAGCAGAAGTGTGATGTGTGCACACTGTCCATCAACACCCCGACCCGGTCAGCCGGAGACATCCGCAAGGGACAACTCCAGGACCCGGAAGTCAAACAAATCATTGATTGCTTTGAGAATCCGACGCCTGCAGCCGTCGACTACGCCAAGTGGACCTCTCGAGGTTACCTGATGAATAGTGGAGTACTATACCGCTCCTCCCCCGACATTGATGCCGAGGAAGCACAACAGGTGGTACCCACCCAAGAAAGGATCGAAATCCGACAAAAGTACCGTGACGCCCCTGAAGCAGGTCACTACGGGGAAGAACGGACCTACCTCCGCATCTCAACCCGGTACTACTGGCCTGGCATGAGCAAGTTTGTGGCGGACTACGTAAAGCACTGCCACGACTGTCAACGCTTCAAGGCTACGAACCTGAGGCCCGCTGGCCTTCTACAAACGCCTATAGACCTATTTGGTCCCCTCCCAGAAGCACCCACGGGAGAAAAATGGATCTCCATCATTGAGGACATCGCCTCAAGATGGATCGAACTTTTTGCACTCCGCAAAGCAGACGCAGAGACCTGTGCAAAAACACTAATAGAGGAAGTATTCCTGAGGTATGGGATCCCACGGAAAATAAGTAGTGATAATGGCACGCAGTTCGTGAGCGGCATCATGCAACACGTCGTCCACTACTTAGGGATCAAACAAACCCTCAACCCCGTCTACTGTCCACAAGCAAATCCGGTCGAGAGAAAGAATCGGGATCTGAAACCACAGCTCGCCATCCTCGTCCGAGACCAACATGACCAGTGGCCAGATAAACTAGCCCCTGTCCGTTTTGCCATGAATACCAGCTTCTGCCAATCTATAGGACACACAGCTGCATTCTTGACATTCGGCCGACAACTTAGGTGTACAGATGACGTCACCCGTGACCAGAGAAGCATCATCCTCGCCGACACATTCATTCCCATGATAACCCCGTACCTGTTAAAACTAACGGACACCATACGTCAAGCTCGGGAAACGAGAGAACAGAGCAAGACAGAGGAAAACACTACGCCGACCAAAATTGACGCGACGTCCAACCCTACAAACCAGGAGACCTAGTTTGGGTGGACAGCCACACGTTGAGCAACGCAGCAAAGGGGGTTTCAGCAAAATTCGCCCCCAGAAGAGACGCACCCTACGTAGTACTACAAGAGGTCTCTCCCACTTCATTCGAGGTCGGAAACAAAAATTTATAGCATCGTCTCCTAACACTTTGCTTTTTAATTTAATGTAAAATCTTGTGGCTAATTTTAACCGTTGACGAAGCAAAGCGCTTCTAATTTTGCTGTTTCGTGCAGCGCGCTTATATTTTAAGGAAGAGTGGTAGATCTTTTTTGCAAAAAGAGGGATGTTTTTTATTCGGACAGGGTTAATTTCGTTTAAAATTTTGGGGTTTCTGCTTATATTTGAAATTTGGGTGTCTGTGTTAGGATTGAAGATATAGGGAGATGTATTTTCTGGTATTATATTGTCTTGCTCGTCATTAGATTGCGTGATCAAATCAGATGTAGTATACGTATCCGCATTTTCTAAAAAGTTTTAAACATTTATATTACAATTTAAATAAATACTTCTGAAATTTACCATGCGGAATTCGCAAACTAGGTATAGCCATATTTCGGAGTCTATTATTAGTATCAAAGTCAGAAACTGTAAAGTTGTAAGGGAAGATAGACGGTCGGCCTTACCTTTTGGCGAAAGTTATATTTGATATTTTGCCGGCTGGTAACTATCGGCCTAGTTGGGCTAGCTCGCCGCGAGGGTCGCAGGGTTCCAACTATGCTGAAAAGAACACTATACGAAATACGAAGAGAATGGGCGCCAGGTCCTAGACTCAGATCCAATTCCTTGTGTCGGACCTTACACAAGGTCGAAGATAAAAACCAGCAAGTTAAACAAAATCAAAGCATCGACCAATCAGAATATCACAGCTTTATTAATATTGGTAGGTACTATAGTGCATATCCGACATAAAAGTATAGATCCAAAATCACAGTAAATTATCACAATTAACACCAGAAATAATAATACGACTAATGGTTACAAGTACATAAAACAATTGACCTAAGAATCCAACTCGAGGTGTCCGAACTGCGAAATTAGCCTGAAGGGCGTAACAACTAGGTACCTCAAAACTTATATCGAAGCAATATACTCAAAACATGACTAGATAAATTACCAATGACGTTCACCGTGAAGCGGAAAACGGCACGACACGAAGCATGACTACATTAACCCAATAAAATAAACTAAGAAAGCTTTAAATAGACTATAAATCCCCGTGAAGCGGAGTACAAAATCAAGGGTGCGAATAACGCAAGCAAAATATGCAATGCCAACATCTACCCCCGACGGTTGGCCTAAAAATTAACTTTAAGACACACAAAATTTAGATGGGGTGGTTCCAGCACGTTATGAGATCTCACAGGGGTTTGCTAGTTCCTAAAGGAAAGTCATAAAGTATTTCCTGACGTACTAAGAACTGCTTGCGGGTATTCTAGCCGAGAACTAGTTTATCACAAAAATCAAAAACGGGAGGCTACATAATCTCAACAAAAAAATCCCGTTGGTAGCAGTTTTGCCACCGCCAAAAAAAAATTAGCTCTAGCAAGTGATCTTAAATAAACAACAAGGTTAATGCAATACGCGACGTCAAAAAAAACTACAGTGATTACAAAAGCAGCCTCAAAGCCAAATCATAACAAAATTACACATGGCTGCTATCCACAGAGGTAAGTAAATTAATCAATCTCATATCTAGTAGCTCAAATTAACACCAAAAATCGATATGCACAAAAACTCTAAAATAGCAGTTCGGAAGGTCATACTAAACAGTTCAAAAGCAATTCAAATAAACGAACGATACAAATTAAAACGTTACAAAACCTCAGATGCATACGGCACGTGGAGGCCGAGCTGTTGGAAGAGATGCAAGAGTCCAGGTGCGTTGGGCAGCGCTCGCAGAGGGAACGACCGCAAATCCAGGCCGCAGAGGCGAGCGGCCAGCCGGCTCGTGGAGCACCGCATGATCCAGGCAAAACCAAATGCACGACGACGAACAGGACCAATCCAGGTAATAAAACTCAATTCCATGGCGTTTAAAAACGCATTTCCATGGCGTATAACTAATTAACGCATTTCCTTGGCGTAGAATAGTTGGCTATAAATTACAAATTTCCAGATAAGCAACCACGCTGAAGAAAAGAAATCGTAACAAACCTGCGAATGGTGACGAACAGCCTAACGCTCCATTCGATCGAGAAGAGCCCATTTCAAAACCGCAACAAAAGCGAACGAACGCTGGCAGCAACTCCCAACGGCTTCCAGAACGTTCCAAAGGGGCGCCTTGCCTCCAAAAATCCCTCAAAACGACGAGGACGGCTATAACCAAAGCCAGAGAAGCAAAAGGTTCCCAGGGCACAAACTTCAACGATCGAAGCGATGGAAAAGAATCGAATGCAAATTCGCCAGAGCAGTTCACGATCCCAGGTTATCAATGTCAAAGTCAAATTCAAAAAAAGGAAGAAAAACTATAGGTGCAGAGTGTATGTGCAGAACTGATAACAAAGTGTTCCTTTTAATTCAAAATTGAGGCTGAAGGTATTTGGGTTGCCTAACTATGGATAAAGTACTGTATATTTAGAGAATAAAAGTAAATTGCCAAATCTGACTAATTATTTCAATTAACAAGTAGGAAAATGTCAAAATGAGCGTAACAAATTCTCCCCCCACAAAAGGGAGGGTAAATCCCTTCGGATTTACCTGACCATACAACGACCATCCAAACAAAACGTCTAAAAAAAACGATGCCTGCCAAGAGAAAATACAGGGAAATGAAACAGAGGACTTAAAGTTAGCTAAGAAGAGAGGATGTAAGAGTCCAAGCACACCATCGAAGACAACGAGACACCAACCTCTTCCGTCGCTGCAAGATGACGTGAGCTGCGCCGGTGGAAGGGAAGGTTACGTCAGATTGCAACGATAATCCACCTAAAACGCAAACACCTCAGAAAAATTCGGAGTGGGAGACAGGAAAGCGAACGACACAGAAGAAGGAAGGGAAAGGAAAACCAAACTCAGCCAGGGATAAGTGCTTAGGCCCAGGATCGACCTACAACACTGAAACTATCTCCAAATTACCAAAGACAGAGCAAAATATCCAAAAATTCAAACTATCAAAGAAGACGAACACAACTATATGAGGGAACATCCCTTTTCAATGAACAAAAAAAAACAACAGAGAAGAAGAAAGATGAGAGAAAAGAAGGGACTAGTTGTTAATGTCAGGATTCCAATTCTAGAAAAAGAAAAGAGGAATTGAGTCCTAGTGAACCGACCGACGTCACCCAGCCATCCTACCCAAAAAGACGCGGACGAGACCACACAAACAAAAGACAACGAAGGTTAGCGAGAGCATAATGCCTTGGAGAAAGATTCAGGTCCCAATAAATCCGACAAAGTCGATGCCCTAGAAGAGCGAACGAAACCGTCCTCAAAAACCAGACACTCCCAAACGCACAACCGAAAAGGACAGAGGCTCAACAAAAGAGTCGGGTTCCACGAATCCAGACAACACTGAGGCCCTAAAAGAGGGCAAAAGAAACCGTTCTCAGTCATAAAGCGTGCCCAAAGGCAGGGAGTGAGTTTCACTTGGGGATTGAAATCCGCCTAAGCGAAAGGATACCCTAACAACAATCGACCAAACACACCAAAACGTATAACTGACGGCAATAGGCATCATCAGCTATACCTCAAAAATCCCAAAATATCCAAAGAGCACCCTACAAGCATCCACCAAGCTCACTCAAACCTCACCAAGAAAGAGGACAAAAGAAATCCGAAAAGAAATAAAATCAAGCCAACCAATCACTATACCAATCTATCCCAAAGATGGCTGGAGAGATTATCCAAATCGCCGAAGCAAATCTCCCAGACACATCGCCACCGAATAACTAACCTATCATCAATCCACACAAAGAAGAAAACCAATCAAAGAAGAACTACTCCAAAGCAATCCAAAGAGGTTCGGGAGATTATCCAAATGTGCCGCAGCAAATCTCCCAAAACGCATCGCCACCGAACAACTTGCAAACAATCCGAAGAATAAAGAGAAGAACCAATCAAAGAAGAGCTAAACCAATCCACACTAGAAAGATGGTTTGAAGAGCCTAAAAATCCACAAAAGTGGACTCCTCAAACACACCAATCACATTCCATAATCCTAATCATCACTCCAAAGGAAGAAGCAAGAAAACAAACTACACATAGAAAACACAAAAAAAAACTCAAGCAAACTGAGTCAACAAATACTCAATAAAATACGCGAACACGCAGCCAATTAAAATACAAATCATCAAAAAGATTCATCCATCGAAACACACCAATAACCAATTCTATAACTAGAAGTCAATCATGAAACAACATCCGAAATCAATACATCCCAACCTACTAACAATGCACTATAGTACCACCTAACCACAACGTAGACAGGGTACTACACGAGCCCTATCGAGCCCCACGTTGGGCGCCAAAATCTTCTTGTAAGGGAAGATAGACGGTCGGCCTTACCTTTTGGCGAAAGTTATATTTGATATTTTGCCGGCTGGTAACTATCGGCCTAGTTGGGCTAGCTCGCCGCGAGGGTCGCAGGGTTCCAACTATGCTGAAAAGAACACTATACGAAATACGAAGAGAATGGGCGCCAGGTCCTAGACTCAGATCCAATTCCTTGTGTCGGACCTTACACAAGGTCGAAGATAAAAACCAGCAAGTTAAACAAAATCAAAGCATCGACCAATCAGAATATCACAGCTTTATTAATATTGGTAGGTACTATAGTGCATATCCGACATAAAAGTATAGATCCAAAATCACAGTAAATTATCACAATTAACACCAGAAATAATAATACGACTAATGGTTACAAGTACATAAAACAATTGACCTAAGAATCCAACTCGAGGTGTCCGAACTGCGAAATTAGCCTGAAGGGCGTAACAACTAGGTACCTCAAAACTTATATCGAAGCAATATACTCAAAACATGACTAGATAAATTACCAATGACGTTCACCGTGAAGCGGAAAACGGCACGACACGAAGCATGACTACATTAACCCAATAAAATAAACTAAGAAAGCTTTAAATAGACTATAAATCCCCGTGAAGCGGAGTACAAAATCAAGGGTGCGAATAACGCAAGCAAAATATGCAATGCCAACATCTACCCCCGACGGTTGGCCTAAAAATTAACTTTAAGACACACAAAATTTAGATGGGGTGGTTCCAGCACGTTATGAGATCTCACAGGGGTTTGCTAGTTCCTAAAGGAAAGTCATAAAGTATTTCCTGACGTACTAAGAACTGCTTGCGGGTATTCTAGCCGAGAACTAGTTTATCACAAAAATCAAAAACGGGAGGCTACATAATCTCAACAAAAAAATCCCGTTGGTAGCAGTTTTGCCACCGCCAAAAAAAAATTAGCTCTAGCAAGTGATCTTAAATAAACAACAAGGTTAATGCAATACGCGACGTCAAAAAAAACTACAGTGATTACAAAAGCAGCCTCAAAGCCAAATCATAACAAAATTACACATGGCTGCTATCCACAGAGGTAAGTAAATTAATCAATCTCATATCTAGTAGCTCAAATTAACACCAAAAATCGATATGCACAAAAACTCTAAAATAGCAGTTCGGAAGGTCATACTAAACAGTTCAAAAGCAATTCAAATAAACGAACGATACAAATTAAAACGTTACAAAACCTCAGATGCATACGGCACGTGGAGGCCGAGCTGTTGGAAGAGATGCAAGAGTCCAGGTGCGTTGGGCAGCGCTCGCAGAGGGAACGACCGCAAATCCAGGCCGCAGAGGCGAGCGGCCAGCCGGCTCGTGGAGCACCGCATGATCCAGGCAAAACCAAATGCACGACGACGAACAGGACCAATCCAGGTAATAAAACTCAATTCCATGGCGTTTAAAAACGCATTTCCATGGCGTATAACTAATTAACGCATTTCCTTGGCGTAGAATAGTTGGCTATAAATTACAAATTTCCAGATAAGCAACCACGCTGAAGAAAAGAAATCGTAACAAACCTGCGAATGGTGACGAACAGCCTAACGCTCCATTCGATCGAGAAGAGCCCATTTCAAAACCGCAACAAAAGCGAACGAACGCTGGCAGCAACTCCCAACGGCTTCCAGAACGTTCCAAAGGGGCGCCTTGCCTCCAAAAATCCCTCAAAACGACGAGGACGGCTATAACCAAAGCCAGAGAAGCAAAAGGTTCCCAGGGCACAAACTTCAACGATCGAAGCGATGGAAAAGAATCGAATGCAAATTCGCCAGAGCAGTTCACGATCCCAGGTTATCAATGTCAAAGTCAAATTCAAAAAAAGGAAGAAAAACTATAGGTGCAGAGTGTATGTGCAGAACTGATAACAAAGTGTTCCTTTTAATTCAAAATTGAGGCTGAAGGTATTTGGGTTGCCTAACTATGGATAAAGTACTGTATATTTAGAGAATAAAAGTAAATTGCCAAATCTGACTAATTATTTCAATTAACAAGTAGGAAAATGTCAAAATGAGCGTAACAAAGTGTAAACCACAAACCGTATACCCATTACAAACTTTCATAGGATCAACTTCCATTAGGTGGGAATTACCAATTCGTTGCAACCATTCTGTAAAACGCTTAGGAAATTTTTGGGGATTTGGAAATCTGTGACGCGTGATAACACCTGTACTATAACATTTATGCACGCTACAGAGTTTTATGTTTGATTATAAATAAAGTTACTGCAACTTAAGTATAATCAGCGCAGTGACAGTGACATTACTAAAATGTTTCATGAGCTTCTATAAGTTTAGGCTTAATAGTAATTTTTCTTACAGTGACTATATAATCACAGTGTGGCCATACAATTGTTGGCTGGTACTTTTGAATCCAATGTCAAAATCAGATTTTGCGAAAAACCATGGTGATGTAATAAAAAAATAGAATTTTTTTAACGGTGTAAGCGACATTTGGTAACAAAAAATTACTAAAGTCAAAATAAAATTTGACAATTATTCATTTGCTGAAGTGAATAATGTTATTCAAAATAACTGATCTCTCAAATACAATAAAATACCACAAAGGGGTTTAAATGTTGAAGAAATATGAGTCATACGGTGTCTTCAATTTATTACAATTGATGGAAATTGGAAAGTTCAAATCCAAAACACAAATGATATAGCATCATTTGTAAAAATATTCTCGGTAATTTAATATGCTTTATTAACATCTAAATTATATTAGATAGATACATGGGCTAAACCCCAATATAGCCCATTGGTGCTTAGGCGCATGCGCGTGATAATGTGATTCTCAGTTTGTCGGAGGTTCTACAAATGTTCAGACAATGGAGGTAAAACACGGGAGTCTCATGCCAGACCCAATCTTGACTACCGTCAAGGTGCGAATTTAAGTTAGCTGCTGTTTAAGATTTGTGTGTGCGCTTAGTAGAAAAATGCCTGTGCATCACCATAAAACAAGCAGTTAGTCCAATTGTCGACAATAATATTGAATTTGAATTTCCCAATGAGTATTTCTCTTATTTATAGCTTAAAATCTAGTTTCACCACTGGCATAACAGTTCTTTTATGTTCATATTCCGTACATGTCAAAATGTACCAGTGGGGCTATACTGGAGTTTTCCCGACACTAAACTACTTGCTATACATGTTTAACCTGGAATTGCAAATGTACACCGCAATAATCTATTGAGCAGTTACTTACAAATATTTAAGCAATATAAAACTTACAGGAAAATATTTATTTCTCTGTTAAATATTCTGGTTTGTTTGATGTTAATACTGTTCTGAATATCGTAAACAACTAATTTGGGAAAAACGTCAAAATATGGTTCTTTTCCGTAGAAACAAACTATAATTTGGAAAACTCACAGCCACGGGAAAACTAATAGCGGATTTCATCACGTGATACGTCCACTCAAACTTTTGACAAGTTATAAAATGCCAATGTCTTATTTTGACATTAGTAACTTTTTGTAACTAAACATTCTGTACACTGTTAAAAATGACAATAACTTGGAATCCTTTTGCCTTCAGCCAATAGAAAACATGACCACCGTATGGCCACACTGTGATTATATAGTCACTGTAATTTTTCTTTCAAATATTCGCCATCTGGCGGCTTGTGGACGGTGCGCAAAATGTTCTGAGCGTCGCCTGCGTATATAAACAAAGCCTGCCAGCTAACCTGGTTTGACATTCATTGCAGTAGTTCACATTTTGCACATTGGCGCTAGTTGACACAATTTGACGTTTCAAATTTGAAAACTTGTGTTTCTGTGAAATATTTTTGAAAATGTCGTGTTGTATTCCTTCGTGTGGAAATAAGGATAGGAAAAATTATTCCTATCACGAGTACCCATCAAATATGGAAAATTTTTGTAGCTGAATAAAGGCTATCACGCAAGGGGAAAATATGAAAGGTACCAGTGATGTGGTGGATAAAAATCCTGCATAAACATTTGGACAAATTTCCATTGCTAATTATGTTAACAGCGGCTAGTTTTAATTTTCAAATTTCATAGCAAATAGGCTTCGATTTAAAATTAAGCCTTTCTGCATTTGTAGCGGCTTCTGATAGAAATTTTATTTCAAATGACTATATTATTTAGTTATTGTCAACGAACAGATAAATGTATGATAAATTAGTAACTTGAAGTTGTAATTTCTATTTAAGATGACTTTGAACCTCCGAGTGAGAGATCAAAGGTGTGTTCATTGCACTTTGCTGCCACTTAATATTTTCTTGATTCATGAGGCAGACGAAACTTGAAAAAGAATGCGATTCCAAAAATTAAGAAAATGGGTAAGATATGCACTATAAAACCATGCTTTTACTATATTTATATTTTAATCTAGATCTAATGCCCCCTCCTATTTTTGTTCCACATGCTCCTGTGCCTATTCCAATCAATGAATCCCGAATGGTAAAGAAATAAATCTGTTTTTTAATTTTGAATCCCCATTTCTCCTTGTAACAGGACTTTTAGGTTCCTTGTGAAAGTCAGTCCTTAATAACTAAAAATCAGGAACTTACCTTACTGTGTGACAAGTACAAATCTGAAATTGAACACTTAAATAATCAGTTAAACAGTCAGTCGGTAAATATTTCTTTATTATTTTTAAATACATACATCAGTAACCTATTTTTATAGAAAAATGATGTTGCAGTACAAGTTAATGTTCAGTGTGGTGAGATAACACAGCTGCAGAGAGAAAATGAATTACTGCTGAGAAAGAATGAAATGATTAATAAGAAACTTCAAAATCTACAGAGTTTTTTTGACCGTTACATAAATGTTTCGAAGAAATTAGAAACCCTTCAAGAAGATGCAAACAATAATAATCCTAGGGCTATATTCATTTTAGATCAAATACACAATTATGGTCTTAAGTCTCCAAGATGGTCAGAAATGACCATACGAATGTGTGTTGCTTGGAGGTTCTCATCTCCGAAAGGCTATGAATTAGGCAGACGATATTTGATTCGAGCCCCTTGTCGTTCTACTATACAAAAATTTGTAGCTTCTCCTGATACTAAATTTGAATTTGGTGTTTCCTAGTGCTGTACACTCCTGCAAGTATCTGTAACGTGAATTATGAGGCATTTGTTGTTTAAATATTAAGACGGTAACCTTATAATTATGTTGTGTTGATACTGCATATCAGTGATGAATTGCTGAATTTGTGTGACATGATAATAGCCTATTAGTACGATTCCTTAGAGACTCTTCACAGCTTTGCATGCTTCTATATGGTGCTGCATCAGTGATAAACCAGCCACAGGAAAGAGGTTTTGGAATATCCAGTGAACGAGGGTGAAATCGCGTAATTACCTGCAATTAGTTTGCAGTCCTATTCATATACTAATCACACTTTTCTTTATTACGGCATTCGCGCAGTGTTGAATCCAGGGGGGTGACCGGGGGGGAAATTCCTTCTCTTGCTATGTGCCTCACCCAATTCCATTTCATTCGTTGTATTACATCCTCTACATTCGTTTTTCTTCGTTTCGTATGCGGTCCCATAAGCTTAGAAATAACCCTTTGAATCGCGCTTTGTGATGTTCTCAGCTAATTTGGCCATCAAAATCTCCTAAAATTATAATGTATTTGTACGAAATTACACAATAATCATGTAGCTTACTTGCAGCAAATTTTAATAAATTGTTAGTTTACTACTATATTATCTATTGATTCCCGTCGTATGCGACGATCGTACCCGTAATTTAAAACACTGAACTCATGCCATAATAACGCTTTTTACGTGGATTTGCTATCATTTTTTTGCAGATTTTTAATTGACACATGTTATAACCAATCTGTTTGTGATCTGTCAGATGGTGTCAACCAGCGCCAATTTCATGCAGTGGCCATATTTTGTATCTTACCGACATTCGGCTAGCTGGCAGAAGTTACTGTTAATCAACGCAGGCGACGGTTCTGAGACCTAAAAATAGATAGGGAGCTTGCATTCTAAACCCCTTTATATTATCTATGTGTTTTTGTAGAGTCCCTGTATATACAGGGACTCTATGTTTTTGTAGAGACCCTGTATATTAACTTTTTATACAGGGTCTCTATGTTTTTGTAGAGATCCTGTATATAGTTTACTAAGAGTTGGGCAAACAGCGTAATTTGACACACAATTTGATATATGTCGAACAAAGAGGTTATGAGAACCAATTTCACTAGTTTTCTTTTGATGAGGAAGTTTTCAGAGCATTGACCATTCTTAGGATCTCTAAAACCGACTATTAGGAATATACGGCCAACCTAGTTAAAATTACGATTTCTATGTGTGAAACCATCGGTCGTAACATGTTACAAAATATGCGAAAACGGCACTTTTATCACACATGCCTTGTAAAAATTGATCCAAACTCTTAGTAACCTATATACAGGGACTCTATGTTTTTGACTGTATGTTTTTGTAGAGTCCCTGTATATAGGTTACTAAGAGTTGGGCAAACAACGAGATACATTTTGATTGGTTTGGATCACTTTTTACAAGGCATGTGTTATAAAAGTGCCTTTTTTACATATTTTGTAACATATTACGACCGAAAGTATCGCATATGCAAATCTAAATTTTAATTAAATTGAGCGTATATTCCTAATAGTCGGTTCTAGAGATTCTAAGAATGATCAATACTCTGAAAACTCTCCCATCAAAAGCAAGTTAGCAAGATTGGTTCCTATAACCTCTTTGTTCGACATATGTCAAATATCTAATTTGGATCAAAATTGGTTGTCAAATGAGGCTGTTTGCCCAACTCTTAGTAAACTATATACAGGATCTCTATGTTTTTGTGACATTCAGTGCCATCTATGAACTCTCCAGTATACTATGTGAATAAGTTTTGCATAAGTTTCAGTGCCAAAACGATTCAAGTGTCACTTGGATCATTATGCCAGTGAACCATTTATTTCTTCTGTCAAGTTATTGTCGAACTGCATGTGCTTTATAAAGATTAAAAAGTTATATGTGTGTTTTATAATGGCTGGAAACAACAACATCAAAGACGGTATGTAACTAATTTCCATAATTTTGCATTTATTTAACAAAATTAGATCTTCACGATCAATAACTCTGTAATTTATAAATCCTAACCTAAAATTCCAATTTCTACTATTTTGCCTAAAATGTTTATCAAGTTTGGTTCATGCTCTTGCTATTTAACATTACTTTCATTTAAATTAAAAATTAATTTAAGATAAAAACAAGCGTTCAAGCTTCCATTGCTAGAAATTCATTACTAGATGCTGACATTTTTTCTAGGAGTTCCTGAGTGCACTGACAACAGCGATCATGAAGATCCTTATCAAACCGACGAAGATGATGCTACTTATGAACCGAATTTGTTAGATATAAGTAGTGACAGCAGCAACTCGCAAGTGGGTGGTGATAATGACTTGGTCAAGGAAGACTCACAAAATGGGGAACACATTACACCGAAGCGGGCCAGGAAAAGGAAGGTGAACCAACAGAAATGGAAAAGAAGTGTGGCTAAAGCAAAGAGAACAAGGGGTGACCAGTATATAACTGTAAAAAAGGGAAATATGCAGAGGAAACGTGAGTTAAAAATCTACGAACATACCTGTCGTTATAATTGTGACAAGATAACTGAAGAAGAGAGACAATCTCTATTTGAAAATTATTATAACATTACATCTTATGACTTGCAAACAGCTTTTCTAGCTGCATGCATAAAAAAGACAACTCCAGTTAGAAAAAAATTGACTACAACTGCAAATAAAAAAATTTCTACTTGTATTACTGTAAAAAATCAGCGAGTGTGTAAAGAATTTTTTTTTAAAACATTCGATATCACTAATCGCCGATTCAATATAGTTTGCAATAAACTTTCAGATGAAGGTTTTGTTGAACCGGACAAACGCGGAAGGCACGAACCAAAAAATAAAATCAATCCAGAAACTCGAAATTTTGTCATCAATCATATTAAACGATTTCCGAGATACAAAAGTCACTACTCAAGATCGCAAAATACAAACACACGTTATCTCTCTGGAGATTTGAACATAAGGAAAATGTATAAGCTTTACTCTGAAGCATGTAAAGAAAATGGCAAAACACCTGTTAAAGAACATTACTACAGACGCATTTTATGTACTGAATTTAATTTGAAATTTCACGAACCACATTCTGATACATGTCACAAGTGTGACACTTTCAATAATATTATTAAAAACACATCAGATGAAATTGTCCTTCAGGAAAATAAAACGAAACTTGAACATCATCAGAGAAAAGCTGAAAATGCTCTTCGAGCGAAGAAGAAAGATATTGAATATAGCAAAACTAATGTCAATACACTAGTTGTTTGTTTTGACTTGCAAAAGGCTTTACCTACTCCTCTACTTACAACTAATAAAGTTTTGTATTTACGCCAGTTGTGGACATACAATTTTTGTGTCCACAACTTGACTACAGGGAAATCCTCCATGTACTTGTGGAGTGAAAATACTGCCTCAAGGGGTTCTCAAGAAATTGGTTCCTGTTTGCTGAAATTTATAAAAGAGTTGCCCCCAACAGTTGAGCATATAATAGCTTACAGCGACTCATGCAGTGGACAAAACAAGAATAAAAATATAACTAAAATGTTTTTGTATTTAGTACAATGCACTGCTATCAAAACAATCATGCACAAATTTCTTGAACCAGGCCATACTTACATGGAGTGCGATAGAGACTTTGGCTTGATTGAGAAAAGTAAGAAGAAAGTACCCCAGGTGTTTATTCCGGATCATTGGAAGCTCATTATAAAAAATTCTTCCAGAAATTTTGAAGTGTTTCAAATGAATAAAGAAGACTTTTATTCTTTTTCATATTTTGAAAATATCATGAAAGATCCAAAGAAAGATGAAGAAGGAAAGCCATTAAATTTAAAGATATTATGTGGTTTACATATAAAGCGGAAGATTTATTTACATTTTCATTTAAATACACCCATAATGAAGAACTACCGCCGTATCAGAGCGAGAAGCTAGCTACTTTCCAACGAGGTCGTCCAAAATACAGCCTTTCTTTGCTAAATGAAAACCTTTACAAGCAACCGATAGAAATTCCGTGGCCAAAATGGGAGAATTTGAATCAACTGCTACCTTTTATTCCACCAATATATCACAGCTACTATACGGACTTACCACACAAAAGTTCAACGAAGAAAGGTAAAAAGAAAAAAGTAAACAAAAAATCTGCAGCAAGTGACGTTGATGAACCTACTGAAGATATCGATATTAACGATGAAGTTCTGTTTTTGGAATCTGATTATGATGAATGAATACTAATATAACTGTCGATTATTATGTATACCAAGAACAGCAACATTTTTATTTTGCTTTATATTTGTATGTTATTTTGATTAATAAAGGAATTTTGCTAAAATAATATGTTATATTTTTCTCCAAAATACATATAATTGTAAATAAATGTTTACATGCACAACGGTCTAAGTACAATTTGTTTAAAAAGTTGTTAACCTTTGTTTAAACAATATTTATTAATATATACAATACATTATTGTTGCTTCACTTATTAAAGTAACATAATGGGTTTGGCAATTTATAAACCCAGATTTAATTATTATGAACTAACTTTGAAGCCTAATATCTCTAAATGTTAATTTTGCACTTAGACCCTTGTGCTTATAACCCCTTCCATTATGGTTTTCATTTGCTGCGTTAAAGGTTGTCTGAAGAACAGCAGAAAAGGGTTTACGCTGTTTCAAGTTCCTGAAGGTAGTTTAAAATACAATATTTAGCAATACTTATTAATGAATTACTTATTGCAAATTAAGGACCAAGAAATAGCATAACACGCCAGAAATGGTTGAAAGAACTTAACAGACCGCTAGACGGCATGCATCATTTACGTGTATGTGAGGTGCGTCTTCAGTTCTCATACCAATGACATTTTCATTGTGACTATTAACGGTTATTTTTAGATTCACTTTAGTGCAAATAGTTTTCGCGTTCTGAGTTCTGGTAAATTAAAACTGAAACTAGTAACAATACCTCAGCTTGGTTTACGGTATAAAAATCGATGTAAGATATTTCAAAGATTATTTCGAATTTATTTTAAAACGTAATGTTAATTCATTAATACACTTTTAATATACATTTTAGTGTCTTTTAATGAGCCTTCTTCCGTAATGTCTTCCGAAAATGACAACATTGTATCATTTTCTTCACCTTCCACTGTACGCGACAATTCATCTCCTACTGAATCTGCATCTAAAAATTTGAGCCACGATGGTAAGAACCGACGGAATTACTGTAGTACTTATTTAAAATACTTAATAATCATAATTCAATTATTAATTAAAATTGATTTTATAGATTATCAACGTAAAATTTTTGCAATGGAAAAAGAAATCTTACAGTTAAAAGCCGAAAATGAAAAGTTGCGAAAAATTGTTAATGAAGTAAAATCTTTCCTTAATGCCGATCAGTTACAGTTTCTTCAAAAAGAAAAAAATCAACAACTGGAATGGTCTAACGAAACCATTGTTAAAGCTTATCAAATAAGATTAGCCTGTCGTACAACTGGGTATGAATTTTTAAGACAACTTGGAGAGCCTGTCCCTACTATTCGAACTCTTAACAAAAGAATCGATCATATGAAATTTTCTCCAGGAATACTAAATGAAGTATTTCGCATTTTAAAACTAAAATGAGCATTAATGAGAGAAGAAGAAAAATTCTGTGCTCTATTGCTTGATGAAATGGCAGTATCCCCAAGATACGATTTCGACTCTAGTTTGGGGGTAGTTGTGGGACGGCCTATCATACCAAATTCCGGCCAACAATTTGATGACTATGCGACACATGGTGAAGTGTATATGCTTGCAGGAATTTCTACGCGGTGGAAACAAATCAAATTCGTTTAATCCGCATGCAGTTAAAGACGATATAATGACAATTATATACGAAGCCGAACATATTGGCTTAAAAGTAATAACTGTATTAAGTGACATGTAAGGACAGAATCAAGGTATTTGGAAATTATTGGACATACATGCTGGAAGGTTCTCTAGAATTAAAAATTATTGTGCTCATCCCTGCGATTCTTCTAGGAAGTTATATTTTAGCCCAGATCTTCCACACATTCTAAAAAATTAACGTGACCACTTAATTAACTGCCAGGACATAACATTACCACCCATTTGCGTTAACAACTACAGCCTCCCAAGTAATATTGTTTCTATAAAATACATTGATCAATTATTGCAGCATGATAATAAGAATGAATTAAAAACGACTCCGTATTTAAAACAAAATTGTATCACACCATCGCACTTCGAGAAAATGAAAGTAAATTTAGCGGTAGCATTGCTTCACCATGACACTGGAGCAGGTTTAAGATATTATGTAAAAAAGGGTGAAATAGAAGAAGAGGCTTTGACAACAGCATGGTTTTGTGAAACACTTTAAATGGTTCAAAATTTTAACCAGTAGGTACAGGCCCTTAGCATTAAAAAATGGTAAACAGTGTGAAGATCAGCGATTTTTAAAAGATGTACAATGTAAAGATAGGGGCGAGGCAAGTTTGGAAACCAGTTCAAACTGGCATCATTTTGGCCACACAAAATGCTATTGAATTAGCCCATTTTTTTCTTCAAAGAGAAAATTTTCATTATTTATGCCTAGGCAGGTTCACTCAAGACGCGCTCGAAAATGTATTCATAGTCATCCGTTCTATACACCCAGTTCCTAGTCCTAAAGAATTTAAAATGGCCATAAGATTGTTTTCGGTGTCACAATTTCATCACTCTCGTAGTAAAGCAAATTACCAAACCAGTGATGCTGAATATTTAGCAAGCTTTTTGGAAAAACGTAAGGAAATTACAAAACCAGTTAACAGCAAATCAGCATTGAAAAATTTAGCTTTAGATTTGTTTAACAAACCAAATCATGATGAAATTCACAGTTTGTACTATTTAGCAGGAAGAACAGTACGCCAGGTTTTAAAAGTACATAAAATACATTGCAGTGTTTGTATAAATGCCATAAGAACAACACAAAATGATCAAAATATATCAGGCTTTGTAGATTTAACTAAAATGAAAGCACTTTCAAAGAAAACAGTGTATGCTACGAAAGCAGTTTTTAAGCTTCTTCAAGAAGCCGAAGAATATTTTACACGTTACGAAGACGCATTTCTTCAAGGAAAGGCCAAACTTAATATCATATTAACTTCGTTTGTTAAAAAACACACAAATATAAATTTGCCAACGTGTCATGCCATTGATCAAAAACTTCTGGCTATGTACTATAACGCAAGAATTCATTTTCTGGCAAAAGAATTTAATAGAGTCTCGGCGAAGAAGCAAAATACAAGCTCGCGTTGCGATAGCCGAAGTATTGGAATGCGGCGAGCCGTACAAAATATTCGCTAAAACTTTATAATTATGATTTTTTAAGCTGGAAAACGTTTAGAAATAATTTGTTAATGTAATATTTATTTATTGCGTTCACGTTACATAAACTTTAATTTATTTCTATTATAACCTATAAACTGATTGGGTACGCCACTGACAAAAACGAGTTTGGTTTGACATAAATAACGCCGAGTTTCCCTACCTGTGTTAGCGCAGCTAACGTGATTTAGTGACCTTATTCACGCGGTACTCTACTCACGCTATCGAAGCTAGTGATGTGAGTGTGAAATATTTCACGTGAAATATTTCATTGAAATGAAATTTATTTGAAATATTTCACAGGCACGTGAAATATTTGAAAAAATAGTGAAGTATTATAATTCGAGTCATTTTTAAAGTTGGCTACATCATGTCATGAAAATCCCTACTAATCGTAGTTATTGTTGAAGGTTTTATCTCGAGTTGGCATTACTGGGTAATATAACCTCAAATAATTGTGACGTTTGTTTTATTTGTGGCACTTTTACACAAAATACAGAAATCGTTTATTTTTAAATTTTTCAACAAAACTGCAAAAAATAACTATGCATGCAAGTATTGTAAATGGTCTACAGTGTTAAATGCTACAAGAATGACCAAACAATTAGCAGGAAAGTGTACAAAGTTTCGAATGAAATTGTAAAAGAGGTTAAATGCCAATCCAAACATTTTAACAAAGAAACAGTTCAGAATATTAAAGAAAGCGGTTCATCAAATGCAAGCAACATAACTACATTGTGTGCATCCACATCAAGCTCAATCATCCCTTGCATAAATGCAACAAGTGCAAGATCTGCATCACGGTCAAGCTCAAGTATGTGTTAACAGGATATATTGACGTAGTATCACCTGAAGTGCAGGTAAAAATAGTTTTAATATTAAATGCTGGTGATTTTTGTATTCCGATTTTGTTAATAGGATTTCGCAGTACAGAAATTGGCCTGTGCAATTTACGCAAGTGGTGCACCCGAGGGGTAAACCACTTACGGTAATAGGTGTACAAGCTTTGGTAATAATTACGTAATAATCAGTAATAAGACGTAATAAACGGTAATACAGGTTAATAATTACGTAATATCCGTAATAATGCGTAATACCTGCGTAATAACATGTAATATACGTAATACTTTAGTAATAAATGCGTAATAACGCTTAATAATTAGGTGTTTTTTCCACCCAATTTATATTTGCTTTGCTTCAAAATATTTTGGCCTTATTTATTCACGTGAGACCGAGCGTGAGGCAAAACAACCAATCAAATCTATAAAAAAGCACCACCGAAAACGCACAATTTCGAACCAGTCGGGTTAACGCCGAGTGTATACCGAAGCAACACCCTCTATAATATTCAAAAGGGGGTGAAACCGGGTGAAACTGAAATATGTTTCCATGGAAATACAATTAAATATGTCCCCATGCTCTCGTCATATTGACAATTTCCATGGAATTACAATGGAATATTTCCCCATCTATCCGCCATTGAAATCAGTTTTCCGGCCTTTTGAATGTTATAGAGGGCTCGATAGTGGGTGTTGACCTCGGTGTTGACCTAAGGTCACTATATCAATAAGGTACCGCCATTCCATTCCTAGCGTGAGAATGTGAGAAAATTGTGAGATAAGGATAACAAATACAAATTTCCCAAGTGCAATAGGGAAGACACTAGTTTTTGGGGATTTTCTTTTTGGTGTAATGGCACTTGTAAAGTGAGGAATCTGTTAGGTTATGTGTTTTTATCCCCAGTTGGAGAAAATTGTGCGACAAGGATAGATATAAAAAAATCACTAATGGCGGTACCTTATTGATATAGTGACCTTATGTTGACCGAAGCGCGACGGCGACGTTTTACGTAGGAATATTTGGAGAATCTGGGGGAATCCCATAGTCACTAGTTACTAATACTCTCGCTAATACTCCATTGTGTTTTGTGGAGTTAGTTTGCTGTTTTGTTTCTGTCGAGGTTTCTGTTGTTAATGTGATTATTCTGTGTATTTAAAACTAAATTCTGGTTTTTGGTGATGATTGATTTGATCTGATTATTGTGTTTTTTGGATGCAAGCAAGGTAAGTGAACAAAAGTAAAGAGTACCTAGCTTATATGTCGTCATAGTTATTTATTCCAGTAGCGTCCCAGAGGGTCATTTAATTGATATTTACAAGTAAAAATATAGTACGTTACCGAGTACGTTACGTCCTGTGGTATGTCACTGCTTTTTCAATTCAATTGCGTGCCAAATTTTGTCAACATTAGCTAAAAGATTTTTGAGTAATTAATGAATAACCGAATTTTTCTAAAAACTTTGACACTCTCTGTATCTCAAAAACAAGGTTAGGACATATGTTTATATAAGAAAACGTAAAAAAAACATTTAATTTTTGGCTGGTAAATGTGCCCTTAAAATCTTTGTAGGTACTCAATTTCACTACTACAAGCTGAACTCGAGGCTAAATTTAATATTGTTTATCGCTTTAAAATAGCTTTAAAATATTTTATTTATAGATACGAAAATGGCATTAGTTCAAATGAAAGAAAAGTTGACACGAATACTAATCGACATCCAAATAGAACTGCCAGATTACCTATTTATTTTGCTCACTTACAATGGATATGATAACATGGTGTCTCTATCAAAAATAGATAATCTAGCTATTGAGAAAATGGAGACTTTTGCAAGAAGTAAGCTTTCCCAACTTTTAAAAGGTGAAGAGAAACAAAATTTTTTCGGCATTTTCGATGCAATGCCAGACCTATTTGAAGTAGTGGAAGCAGATAGACAACTTCTTTTTGATTTAAAGGATAAAATAGAAAATATATTGCAGCCAAGCCCGCGACGAAGCCTTCTACAAGCGACCTTGAGTTCTCAAACGACGGTTAGAAATGTTGAAGAGAAATCTGTAGAAGCGGCTGACCTGGACGAGGACCTGAAGCAAAACTCAAATGAACAATTAAAAAATCTAATTATGAATTATGTCCAAAATAACTTGAAAGATGTAAGTGAGACAAATATGCAGTTAATCAAGAATATTGACTGTAATGTAAACATGAACGAAAACAAGGCGAAGATTTCCTGTTCTTTTTGTTCCTATAAAACGACAGTACACTTCACCATAATGAATGTGACGACTGGAAAGAGGAAATGGGTAGGTACCTTCCAATTTCACGAGGCATCTGAAAATTTGCTTGACAAATAAAACATCCGGAATAGTGAAGAAAAAATCGGGCAACAAACAAGGTAACTTGTTATTATTTGTTCACTCAAGGAATGAAAACTTCGCCGAAGGCTCAACTCCAGGACCTTCAACTAGACCTACTGTAGAACCTGAGATCGTAGAAGTTATGGACGAATCCCAGGACGGATGGGATTTGGAACCGGTTGCAGGGGTCTCCAGTCTTAATAAAAACTCCGAAGAAACTTTTAAAGAGACACAAAAACTGTCAAAAAATTGGAAAGATCCTAAATATTCAAGGTCCGCGAGAAATATTAGAAACATGATCAATATGCCCATTGACAATCAGAGGCGCATAACAGAGTTTTTTGGTAAATTTTGTAAATAATTCTGAAGAAGTACAAAGTGTGTTACAAAATAATTTAAAAAATCTTGAGTTGATCAAATCTACAGATAAAGAAAATACTGTAGGTCCTTTCCTTAAAAGACTATTGGAAGCTACATAAAAAAATTCTTCAGTGAATAAGCATACCCGAACATTTGATGATCCTCAAAAGAGTTGCCCTATATATTTTCCTTATAGGAGGCCGGATGCTATATGAAACTCTATACAGAAATATTACTAATGGATTACCTTCTATAACCACAAATCAGAGATTATTAGCTGATGTGTCTAAGGACTAAGGAATTAAATACGTATTTAACGAAAAGGAATTATTACAAAAAAATATTCGTGTCAGAAGACCAAACGGCACTTATCAATAGAACTGAATACGATCGAAAAACCAACAGTATTGTTGGTTTTGTTGCTCCAACTAATAATAATGAATTTCCAGAAACTGGGAAATTTATTGTTAATTCTGCAGGAGACATACAAAAAGCATTTGAAAATTATGAGACCAGTATCAATGCGTACCGTAAAATGGGGTGACTTTGGGCCAAGGTGGTGAATATGTGCCAAACACGTTTTCTAGAGTTCCTATATGTACTAAGAGTTAAGTCATTGGATCCACAAATCAAGGACCATGTGATACAGTACATATATATTTCACTTGTTTTAGTTGGAAGAAGTATGCATAAAGTTTAAAATCGGCAAAAATCAGGTACTCCATGGTTTGTGGATCCAAAATAAGTAACCCTACATGTCCCAACTCTTTCATACACAGGGACTCTAACGTTTTCTAGAGTCCCTGTATATATATTATATACAGGGACTCTAACGTTTTCTGGATTCAAATGTCATCTACCGGCCGTGAAAATTAACTGGCAAGCGCGGCAACAAACCAGCGAGTTGTAAACAGGTTACAGATTACAAATCGGTGTTTGACATATCTGTCAGTATTGCCGGCTGCGGTTTATATTTTATTGTAAGCAAGTGTGCCTTTTGCGATCATTCACAAGTTATAAGAAGTCCAGCTTAGGTTTCATATGTGCAATTTTATTCTCAATAAGGTAAGTTAATATTTTGATTCCTATGTTAATGAACGATCAATATACTAGTTGATGTATCTGAATGTTTGTTTGTTTACAAGTTATGTGATGATGAACACGAAAAGTGCACTTTGGGTGGTGGCTATGTGCCACTCCTTGTTTGTTCAGTTTTCGCGTGTGTCTGTGTTGTTTACCGAGGCACATGTGTTTCAGATATGCCACGCGAGTATACAAGGAAGTTAGGAGGCCGTCCTTATCGGAACTATTCTGATGAAACCCTAAACAAGGCCCTCGCGGACATACAAGCGAAGAGGCTCTCCGTTAGGGAGGCAAGTAGACAATATGGGATCCATCGGAATTCCCTGGCACTCAAAATAAAACACAATGCTAGGACTACCACTTCGCCACGTAAGGCAGGAGGACAAACAGTTCTGTCTACAGAAGAAGAAAAGGTAATCTGCTCTCATATTATAGCATTGGCGAGTTATGGCTTCCCAGTAACTAAGCTAGAATTACGCTTATTCATAAAAGCTTACCTGACACGATTGGGCCGCAACATTTCTAAATTTAAGAATAATATGCCTGGCCAGGAGTGGGCAAAAGGTTTCTTGAGGAGACATAGCGGAACATTGAGTTTACGAATGTCTCAGAGTATCTCACGGGCTCGTGCAGCGCTTAACAGAACCACCGTAAATGAGTTTTTTGACCTTCTTGAATCAGAACTTGTCGGTATTCCGCCCGACAATGTATGGAATTATGACGAGACTAACCTTCAGGATGATCCTGGTTCGACCAAAGTGATCGTCAAAAGGGGTGCTAGGCATCCCGAAATTATTAAAAACGCCACAAAGGCATCGACATCAATAATGATGTGTGGTAATGGAATGGGCGATATGGCTCCCGTTTATGTTACTTACAAAGCTGAGGGGTTGTATCCCGGTTGGATTGAAGGGGGACCTCCTAACACTCGTTACAACCGCTCAAAAAGTGGGTGGTTCGATAACCGAATTTTTGAAGACTGGTTTGAGTTCACATTGCTCCCCATTTTAAGAAGAAAAGAGGGCACAAAGGTCCTAATTGGGGATAATTTAAGTTCACACATCAGTTTCCACGTTCTGTCCTTGTGTGAACAAAACAATATCAAATTTATCGCACTACCCCCTAATTCTACACACCTACTCCAGCCACTAGACGTGGGTTTTTTCGGTCCACTAAAGAAAGCGTGGCGAAAAGTTTTGAATACCTGGAAAGAGACACCCGAGGGAAGAAGGTTGGCCACTGTCCCCAAGCCAATGTTTCCTCGCATGTTAAGCAACTTGCTTAAAGAATTAGAGCCAAAGCTCTGTGACAATATGAGGGCAGGTTTCAGAGGCTGTGGGATTTATCCCCTCAACCGAGACATTGTACTCAACAGAATATTCGACAGGGTATTTGAACAAGTGGGTAACGGTACGCATATTGAAAATGTGTCCCAGACCTTTCTTGCGGAACTGCAAAATACCAGACAAGAAATCACCGCGAAGCCACAGCGCATGAGAAGAAAGAAGATAAACGTGCCCCCAGGAAAAGGAATCACCTGCGAAGACTTACCTTCTTTAAACAAAGAAACAGCACCACAACACTTTACGTCCAGTGATGCGGATGATGGTAAACGCAAAAATAAACGCACCAATGTAAAAAGTAATAGAAAAAGTCGTCAACCAGAGACAGATTCCAGCGCAACTGAAGACGCAATGAGTGACGCCGACATCCCATATGCTGAAAGCGAGGATAGCTTTACGTCTATTATGGACTTCATGCAAGGCGGTATTGATAACTCGCATAATTGTGACGATGATGTCAATATGGACGGCTTCGCAGGCAACAACCGTGTTCAATGCCCTACAACGAGTTATGAGCGTTCTACCCAAGAAGAACAAACACAGGGAGATAACGAAACATCCAAAATCGATGACCAAGAACCTGTAGTAGTAGCCGACGTCGGGTCAGAACAAGGCTATGTTGCTGTTCAATATTGCGGAAAATTGTATCCAGGACTGATGCTCTCAACAATCGATGAAAAAGGGGAGGCTTTAGTTTCAGCAATGACCAAAAAGGGAAAGTACTGGGCATGGCCTAACCCACCTGATACTATTTGGTACCGGCAAAACCAAATTAGAAACTCAATCAAGCCACCAAGGAAGGTTGCCGACAACGCATTTTGTGTAGATTTAAAACGTTAAGGGATCATATCCTCAATTTTTGTAGCTTTATTTTTTAGATTTAAGATTTCGTTTTGAGTTTCACAGTTTACCTTTGTACTTTTCAATCTTATTTTTCATTAAAAATTACCTAAAATTGAAACAATGTTTATTTCCACATTACCTCTCCTTAAAAATAAAAAAATAATAGATTTTTTAAGATGAACATGTATATTACTAGGTAGCATGGACGACAATGTGCCAGAGTCGGTTTTAAGCCTGATTTACAGCCAGAAAAGCAATGGCACATAGTCACCACCCCCAGAGGGGTGACACTGTGCCACAGAAAATATTTTTTTCCGTCTCTTTTTTCCAATATATAATTTCCTTGGACCTATAATCTGAAAGCTGAAATGTGTAGATAGCTTGGGTAAAATTGTAAGCCATGGATATTGTAAATTCAAATAGAGATTTTAAAAAAACCTTAAAAACTGGCACATTGTCACCCCATTTTACGGTATGTTTATATGGCACAGCCATTGGTAGATCATGCTCCTGCATTTGTTTTGTCTGTTTTTGGTACGGATAACGTGTTTGATAGTAAGAAGGTTCTTTTAAGATGGAAATACATAGAACAGGAATGTAGGGCACAAAATATCGAGGTACTTGGATTTTCTTCTGATGGAGATCCCCGATGTCTTAAGGCAATGAAAGAAATTACAATGATTCCACAGATCTCTGAAAACCCATATGGCAGATTTTTTCAGGTATAGATAACAAATATCCAGATAAATATTTTGTTTATTGTTGGATTCTAGATTAATTATTACATATTATTATTAGCTGCATTTTAAGTTTCACTTTTTAATGATACTTTTGTAAACTAAAATTCAAATACACCTACAGAAAATATTAAAGTACAAGTGTAGTTAAAATACAAAGTAAAAGTAGCTGAAAATATATTTGTAGTAATCCCTATTAATTTTTGAGCGGTTTATAAATATTTTATCTTCATCCGTGTTGTTATAGCGTCTTAACCAAATTAATTTTAGTATCGTTAAGAGCTTCATTACCGCACTGAGTGCGGTAATGGATATTACCGCACTCAGTGCGGTAATGGACAGATATTACCGCACTCAGTGCGGTAATGAATATTACCGCACTCTTTTTATACAGTGAACCAGAGTTTATTGATGAAGATAAAATATTGAACAATACACGTTTGCTTATGGCACACAACGAAACTCG